>BSAI01000119.1:2471007-2840603 GCA_036245035.1 Adrianichthys oophorus | reverse complement strand
ATATATATATATATATATATATATATATATATATATATATATATATAAACATTTTTACTGTGAATTAAAAAGGATGCCACCCACTCTACCAAATCCGAATTGGTTAAAGTTGAACTGGTTGCACTTTCGCTGGGCCTGATCACACACTCTAATGTTGCAAAAACATACCTTTTGTACAACTACAGTTCACACACTTTTGCTTACAAACCAACACATGTACAGCATTTCATTCTGTCACATACACTATTTGTGCAAAGGTGAGGTCACCTGTGTTCAGGTGAGTGTATATATTTTGCTGAGGTGGATGATGGAATGTGGAAAAAGAAAAAAGGAGGGAGAGTTCCCGGCCATCCCCACACCAAGACCCCCGCCAAAGCAGCAGTGACGGCCAGGACCCCCCCCCACACCCATGCTGTAGGCCCGATGGAGGAAATCTGCCTGCCAGGCAATCAGGCCAAGCACTCAGACCAGGGCCCGCAGACCACCACATGGGACCCCAACACCTGAGAGCAGTGAGGCACAAGAGCATAGAGAGTACAAGCCCTAGCCCAGACAGAAGAGCAGCCCTCCTGCCCCAGCACCGGGCTCCACCCGACGAGATCGCCCCGCCCCAGACCAGGTGCTCGCCACCACCCAGGAGTTCTGAGCATCTGCTACCCCAGCTTCAGGTACAAGCCGGGGTCCCCCAAGGGAGACCACCAAGCTCCAGGCAACTGCCCACCCACCCTGCTGCAGATCGAGGAGAGGGGGCCAGCCACCCCCAGGGGGGCAAATTCTTTGACTTGTGGGGCACAAAAGTTCAAAAACTTGACAGAGGGGCCAGCCCAGAAGCAGGTGCGTGGTTTGTTTTGGTAATCAAACTCATAAAAGAAAGAAATAACATGGAATCTGGATGAAAATATACTTTTTTTTTTTTTTTTTCCAATTTTTGAGTTTCTTATTTAAAACTTTTGTTCTCGCTTTAATGACAATTGCACCAATAAGTTATTGTCCCTCAGTAAGAAATGAAAACTTATAGAAATGCTGCATTCATGTGAAGTTGGAATGATTGGAAAGATGACTGTTGGACTCAGAAGACACATATGAACATCAGAAAAACAACTAAATCTTTCAACATCATATGAATGCAGATCAACTGTCTGCACCTAAACAGAGGTCAAACATAGATCCATGGGGACACACCAGAATTACAGGAAAAATAAAACATTAATTATGGTTATCAATATAATTTAGTCCAGTTTGGTGGGCCAGATTCAATATTTTAATGGGCCAAATATGGCCCCTGGGCCGTAGTTTCATCCTTCTCCTCTCCTTGTTCTCAACGTTGATATTTTTATTTGCACCATCTCGACCTCTATTGGATTTTCTGTCCTATCCATACTTTTTCTCCATAAAGAAGTGAAGTCTTATTCCAGGCCATTTATTTTCAAAACCGAATTGTAGCTGCTTGATTATAAAACAAACAGTGGAAGGAGGGCAGATAAACAAAAAGCCCCAAAAGAAGTTAAAAAAACATAAACCTTTTAGATTAATTTATGCAGTGTTTTTTCTGACATATAAGTATGCAGCTATTGCACCCTCATAAACTCCAGAGGTTTTAATCTCCTAATATTATTTTTACATGTAGTTGACATTAAACCTGGGATTACGATTCCAATAAGATGTTAAGAGTTAGCATTTATCTTAAAGGTGTTAGACATGATAAAATAAAGGTTTAACTTTTTCAAATCTGCATCAGTGTGATATTGCTGAAAGGTAAACTGGGAATGTATAGAGAAACTCAATCTCACCAATGTATTTGGCTCCCCACCAGAAATGTACATTTACATTAGATTCTGTGGAGGATTCTTTTATCTAAAGTGTCTTACAAGTTAGTAACAAAATTAAAGCTTCAGATCAGTGCCAAACCTTGGGATGAGTATTAGGTTCCACAGCTCTTTACAAAGCCATGAGGAGGACAGGTGGAGAAGGTAGAAGGAAAGCAAAGTAATTATGGGTTCAGTGTGGCAGATTGTAGAGGTTTGGGTAAAGATGGTCCACAAAGACACTCTTGAAGATTGAAAGAAAAAAAGGAGGCGGTTGCTCTGGCGGCAATTAGGAGCTTAGACCATAATGGATCCACCAATGATTCATGAATTGTTTGGAGGTCATGAGGAGCAGCAGAGGGCCAGAGGCATTCCCTGCAGTCCCTCTGCGGGGAATGTATGTCAACTTTAAGTCTAGTATTGTTCACTGATTAACATCCCAAAGTCCTTCAAAATGAAGGATCGAGTGTATCTATACAAGAGGACCTGGCTGCACACTCCATTGACCGAATTTGACTCCATTGACTGTCGCAACGCAAGTTAATCTATTTCCAGTCCTTTGATGCATCAGTTTTGCACAAAAAGCTGGTGAAAATCTGAAAACGGGTCAGAGTTTCAAAATACTAGCTTTTGTAGTACTTTTTTAATAAAAACGCATACAATTTTATTTCATGTTTAGTTGACATGCCCACACGAAGGGAGATCACATGGGGCCTGGATGCCAAAGTTTTGATGAAACTAACTGACAGTCGTGAGAATGACTCCGCAGGGCAGTGTGAATCTGACGTAATGCAGCGTCTCCGCCTAAAAGTGTGCAATTTCTGTTCAGTTTATCTTTGTTGTTGCTGTATTACTCCCAACTATTCCTGCATGTTTTTGTTAACATTTGTACATCTTGTACATTTGTTGTTTCAAGATTATCAGACTTAAAATTGATAAAAAAGACAAAAAAAAACATTCCTTTGCAAAGAGCTAATCGGCATTAAGAGTGCAAACATGATCAACTTCTGTTTTTAAACCTACAAAATAAAGCCCACGCTAATTGAAAAGAAGGACACAGTGCATTCAATAATTTCATGCCTTTTTGACAAACTTAATATACTTAATTCTTAACTTCTGAATAATAAACAAAATATTCAAACAGAAAAAGAAAACTTCCACTTCAGCCTAAAGTTGTATAATTTCTGCTTCCAGCCAATGATTTCTTGCTCCATCTTGTTGTCTGCAACCAAGTTCCTCTCTATTTACAACAAAATCAAACACAAAACCACAAACAAAAACAATACTCTAAATCGGAATGCAATAAAAGGATAAAAATAATCAGCTAAGAGCTCTTTGAACAAATAGGTTTTGAAGTAACTTTTTAAAGACAAGACAGACTCTATTAGAAACAATTATACAGGATATGGATTCCACAAATGAGAGGTAACTGCAACTAATGTTTCATTTTTTAAAGCAATTCAAAATTTGACAGAAAGGCAGTGTAACACAGGAAGGTGACGGCAGTACCTCAAATAAGTAAGAGAGTAAAAGCCTTCCTAACCTGAACATGGTTAACTGGGCAACAATAAGACACTTACAGTTTATTTTAGTTCAAGAAAAGCAGTTTATTGTCCTATACAGTTACATAGTTTTACAGTGAGATGGAATTCGATGTGTAAGGAAAACAAGAACAGCCATGTCTGCTAATTCAGGTCATTGTCTTGATATAACAACTTAATACATCTAGAGTATGAGATAGCAACTGTTTTCTCGGTGTAACAAAATAAAATTACAGCTCATTTTCTTGAGAAAACAAGTAATGAAGTCGTGATTGCAAAAAAAAACTTTTTTGTTGTTTGGAAAAACTTTTGTACTTATATGGAGAGCAGTTAAACTTATGATCAACTCATCATTAATTACTTCAGCTGTGGTCTAAAGCAGACGAAAACCATGCTATTGTTCAAAAACAACTTTTAAGTCAGCCATTGTAATTCGAGAATATTAGCAACATCCAGTGATCTCCACTAAAAAAGGATTTTTTCTGTTTTCTCAAGATAACGCATCATTAGCTGTAATCTTAAACTGCAATTTAATTCTGTTATCTCTGGTAATGAATAAAACTGTTATTATCTTGTGATAACAAGTTATTAGGTCGTTAATGAACTGAAATTACTTATGAGAGGCATGGTCGTGGCTGTCTTTTGTAAATGTTTGTTATTATTGTTTATAGGTGAACCTAAACTGCCTGGCTAACCCAAACTAAATGTCTAAAGTCTTTCTGAGCCATAAATGGTGCCAATATCAGAACTGATGAATGGATAATTTCGTCTTTAGAGGTGGAATCTTTCGGGTAGATGGGAGGGTTTCATTTGCACACAACAACACAGACATTGTGCAACTATTTGTCTGCTAGAAACTGCTTTCCTAGCAGGGTTTCAGCCACCATCTCTCCTCTGGCAAAAAGCCCAGAGGGCAAACCTCTCTTGTGCATGATAACATTAGTGGCAGCATCTTATCTTATTAGGAAGTGATAAGGCCATCTTAGTGCAGAGGATAGAGGGGAGGGCAAACAGAGCTTACAAAGCTTTTTCCCAAAAGGCCAAGCTACAGATGTACATGTAACATATATATCTATCCACTGTTGGAGTCGGCTTAAAAACGTCATACGTCCCTGTGGCAGCTTACAAACAGACATATTAGCAAAATGTCAAAGCGTTTTTAAAGATGTGTTTTCAGTAATCCTCCCTTGTCAAATGTTTTTTTTCTTTCTAACATTGTAGATCCAAAACCAGCATGTTCTTTTTAAGCTTATATCTTATATCATCGACAGTTTCACTCACACTACATTTTACTAACAGCAGTGGTTTCTCTACTGCTACATTCACACCGGGCATGTGACGGGCGTTCAAGAATGAGCGTGTAGTGCATTCTGGAATGCACTTTTAGCATATGGTGTTCACACTGGACTGTTGCTATCTAATACTAGCGCAAGTACCTGCAGTTGGAAGTGGTGCGAAACGTTGAAGCCACGCATATCATGTGAACTTTGCTCCAGATTTTTTTTATTTTCACAGCTCTATGACAACATATGAAAGAGTTGGTGTCATATCACTCCGGCTGGGCACAAACTGCTATTATTAATTTCTCCTCTAATATCAATTTGTTACATTACAACGGTCGGCACTTCCATGTATCGAAAAAGGCGCCATCCAAACATCACTACCAAATCCGAGTCCCTGATTGGTTAAAGTTCAACTGGTTTAACTTTCAATGCACGTTCAATGGCCACATGTTTTGTACGTAAAGTCTTAAAAATGCGTGTAGCCTTGCGTGAATGCGAGAATTGTGAATGCAGAAGCCCAAAAGCACATTTATGTAGACTTTTCATTGAAAGTGGTCGGTTGAACACGTGTTGCTGAGGCCGGTGTGAACGTAGATATAAAGACAAAAATACGCTCTTCTGGTAATACATCAGGGTTTTTATAGGTGATGACTAAAAATGAATTTCCAGGATTTTCTTTTATTCAAACAATTCAAGATTTTCAAACTGTATTTCAACTTCTTGGTAAAAAACAAACAAAAAAATCAATATTTTCCTTCACTGACTGAGCACTTACTTATTTTAAAACTCAAGACTCAATGAATTTAATTCCCAGCTGCAGGGCATGTGCCTCAAGAAAAAATAATGCACACCTTTATTTTTTATTCTTTCCATTTACATTTTAATATGGCTTCATCTTCATCTAACATTCCTGTTCATTTGGATTCTTGAAAGTCATAAAAATGTATATCACTCAAAAGTGTAATTGCATAGATAGGAGTGGGGGTTACATTAATAATGCTTTGCAAGGGTTGCAGTTTTTATTTTAATGTATGATTTCCCTTGTGTTTGTTATGGCTCCCTTCCTGGTTTCCATTTGGGCCTTTAAAACAGCCAACGACTAATCATGTGGGCGAACGCATACCAGCAGATTTATTCTAAAATGAACACCCATCTACAGGCTTTCAATCACCCACTGCACTTTTACCGGCTATCCCAGACACAGTCAGGGTGGAGCCATGCAGCTTCAGTTTTACCTCGAGCCAACTTTTTCCTGGCAGTAGGGTGCTCGCGTATGTGAAAAAAAACTGTCTGCCTCTTCCTCCTGGTTCCAACTTCAACATGTTCTGACACATTCAAGGTTCCACTAATCAGTCAGATGTTATTTATTTATTTTTCCACCTCTTCTCACCAATGGAGCTGTGATGTGCTCTGCCTGGCGTTCATTTTCCGAGGTGTGTTTATACAGCTGAGACTGTGAGATCTTCTTGCAGTGTTATTGATGTGATTGAGCAGATGTTAATGAACTCCTCCAAGTGCTGTAGCTCATCATGGTGTATGCAGTATATTGGAGGAGTTAAAGGTAATTTCACAAGCCATCTGCGAAAAAGACTGGGCCACCTGACACTCTAAGAGGCAGGGTTTTTTTTTTTTTTTGACTTACCTGTTGCTTTTAAGCCTTTACTTGACAACCAATTGGTCCTCACTTGAGTTTGACATCCAGGTAAAGAGCCAGCTGTGCCTTTTTTCTTTTCAATCTGTCCCTAATGTGATGAAAATGTGGGTTTTCTGATCGGGGTGCAAATTTTGTGCAATCAAGAACATGCCAATAGCTAAAGTACCTAAAGTGCAAATTTCCTGATTTCAAGGTTGGTTGAACTCAAAACAACATGTTCTGATGGAACGCACATTTTATATTAATCGTAAGGGGATACTTTAGGAGTTTATATAGGCTACTGCCAAGGAGCAGTCGGCGGATTTTAACAGGTGAACTTTAATAAATCCGATGAGTTTCTGTGGTTGCTCCAACTTACCTGTCATTAACTGCACCTGCTGGATAATTAAGTGCAGCAGGTGCAGTTAAACGAGAAACAGTGGGAGACTTCAATGGAGATGGCGTTTGGCTAAAGGAACTTTAGTTTTGTGCAATTTGGTGACATTAAGGACCAGAATGGCCACAAGCTTTGTGTGATGGATCTCTATTTTTTAACAGAGAGTTTATGGTCTAAAGGAGCTTGACCATCAGGGGGTAGGTATCTGGGGAAGTTTATTTGGCCTGATAGAGGTGGTTGTTTTTAAGTGAAGCAGATGGCAAGTTATTTACACACTCGCCCCCTTTTCCTCTATGATTTTTAGTACAGGCAAAACTCACTCACCCAGTCGAAGTTAAGTTCAATGGTCCTGTTAGTGGGAATGTTATAAAGGGCTGCAGCAACAATCAACCATTTAAAGCAGTTTTTGCTTTTTGATGTCGCAAAACTACTTCAATGCTAAAAAGTTTTAATAGTAAAAAGTTATGCTGCATTTATTCTTTATTCAAAATGTTTTCTTAATAGAACTCCACATGAACCAGCAGATAAAGTTATGACTTTAAGTGTTTTCTGGTCTCTTTTGGTTTCCCTGAGGTTTTTGGGCCATTTTCTCCCTTTTAAACTGTTTGTTTCACTTCCTGATAAAATGAGCTACAAAGTGCTGATATGGCAAATTTGGTGGTACAATGATCTTGTAGTTTGAATTCTTAAATTAGGTTGGGTGCCATGACGTAAGAGACTCCACTGTAACTTGCAGCTTACACTTTGTGGGATGAATGGTTGTTTCCATCAACCCTTTAACACCAGAGCTTTAGCTCTAGTGTTTGATATTCTTTGGAACACTGTAACCGTTAATGCAATCAGTGTAATAACGGATTCTGACGCTAACAAGCAGCTTTGTACTAATATGCAACATTTTGCAGTGATGAGTTTACGCAATCAACGTAAATAAATGTTGTTTGGAAAAAGGAGCTGTACGCTGGTATGCAATGTTGCAAACCGATGCAAAGCTGCTTTTTTTTTCTGTGTCAAAATCCGTAGTATTTACATTAACTGTGTAACTGGTTGAAGAACTTTGGTAGTTCAAAGAGTGTGATATTTTGCTATTGCTGGCAACATCTTCTGTGTTAAAGGGTTAACAAGGTTTGTGCTCAAATAGTTAAATTCTGGACAGTAAAGTAGAAAAATACTAACAAAGATGCCTTACTTCTACTGCTGTGCTGTTTTGTATATATATATATATAGATAGATAGATCTATAGATCTCTATCTATCTATCTATCTATCTATCTACACACACTCTTTAGCTAGCTAATTTAAAAATCACATGCCACGTTTTCTGCACTATAGGGCATGACAGATCCACCACCAATGAATGGTCTATTTTTGAAGGTATGTCATATAAAAGGCGCATTAAGCAAAGCTAAAGCGTCAGAGATAGGTTAGTCAGTCAGTTTTCATAACTTGTGTTCAAAGTAATGCCTAGAGCTTGTTTGTAACACACTAAACATTAGCAATGTTAGTATTTTCACAAAACCTGTAACTTTCAACTTTGTTTCCAACACAGAGAAAGAAAAAAAAAAAAACCTGATAAATGAATATTACTCTGACTGCACTAACTCCCAACCTTGTTAGTTACATGTACAAAAAAAGGACGTTAGCCACGTAAGCTTATTCACAGTAACACACATGCACCTAAAGAGTGGAAGTTACTGCAGTATCACAACAGAGATAAAGAAGATTTTAGTGACTTTGGACATACCATGGGAACCCCATGTGTGGTTGTTAATGATTGATCCACTGGGATTTGTTTATATCCAGCAGCAGTTGTGTGAACAGACATGCCTTCATAACTGTCAGAGTTCAAAGAAATAAAAAAAGCCTTGACTTCTTTGAGGCGATAATGATGATGACTTACTATTTTTGAAGCCACTATGTCAAACCTTAAAGCAGAAGGCCACACCAGGTGCAGCTCCTATCAGAAATGAAAGGGGAAAAAAATATTACAGTATTGTTAGCTGCAACATTCAGATGGTCTGATATTTGAAAGCATTGAAAAAGTGAATCTATTTTTTCTTGGTTTAACAGTTCAAGCTGCTGGTGATGACATTGCGTATGGTTATTTTTCTGCTACACTTTGTGTCCTTTGTACTAAATTACATCACATCATCAATCTATCTGTGTATTAAAAAATAACAGGAATAAAGTACTAACAATCGATTGAATATGTATTTCTTTTGTAAGGGACCATGTTATAAGTGGGGTAGTGCCCGATGAAGTGTGTGTATATTCAGAAATTGATGTACGCCGTGGAAGCCTGAACCAACCGATGAAAGATGGTTGCTTCACGAAGTGTAACTAATCAACATTAATATACCTTAACGTGTTTTTTTTTTTAATCGCATGTGTTAATGTAATGTCAGCCCTAATATATATTTATATAATTTTTATTCAAAATTGTTATTTTTTATTTCTATTCACATTCATCGGTTTTTTTCTTTACTTTAAGCTGATCCAGATTTGAAACCATATATCCTCACGTGTTGTGATTGCAGAATTGCATTGCAAACACGTTTTTCTTTTTTTTTTTTCCCTTATAAGCATGATTAGATAAGTGAATGAAGGCAGCTATGACCATCTGGAGTCATCTTAGAGAAAGATCAGACAGAAAAGAGGATGAGAAGAGGCATCAAGAAGTGCGATAAATCCTGTTAAGTTGGTATTAATGTTCTTAAGCAAGCTGATAGCTAACGTGCATTTGTATGCATGTGTGTGTCTGTCTGTGAGTATGTGCGAGTATGACAGAGACAGCGAAGCTGCGCTATAGGTTCATTAGGCTACAGGGGGAGAATTGCTAAAAAGGATTAAACCGACATGGATTATTCTCGCATGAAATCCTGGAACCATGGAGGTGGAGGCAAGAGAGAGAGTGAGAGATGGAGGGGCTGAATATCTAAGAAAAGCCTGGTGTATAAATATGTATGGCTACGAATATATGTGGAGGAATGAGGAAAAGAAAAGTGTACAGAGACAGAGAAAAAAGATGAACAGGGGAGCTCAAATCGTGGAGGGAGAAGTAAAAACAGAAGATGACAAGATGAGATTAAAAAAATAGAGTTCTAAATTTACTTTGTAGCTCCCAATCACCCCTTTTAGAACGTTGTTGAGGTTGGCGAAGCAAACTCCAGGACCTCCCACTTCAGACTGCCTTTTCATTGTGTAAACTCCAATTGGGGAGGTTAGACATTATCCGTTCAGTTTAAGCATTCATATATTGGAATATACACTACCGGTATATACATATACTTATATTTTTTTCCCCCAAATTGGATAAACTAATGAATAAGTTTTTTGTTGGGCACCTGCCTATCACCTGGACACCCGGTGCATAAAGCTTTTGCCTTTGTTCAGTAAGGAGCATGCCTTAATAACGACTCAAGTACTGCGAAAAGAGCACCATACAACAGCATCACCTGTGCAGAACAAATATGTCTAACTTGCATTATCCTTACAAATACTTCCCAATACACGTGCACCAAAACCAAACGGTCCATGTTGATGACATCCCTTAAGGTGGCCGTAGGAGCCTCAAGGGAACTGTAAAACACATCTATGCCTCCCTAAAAATACGGCGGCACCCGTTTATGACCCTTCATGGGCCCGGGCACCCCAAAGATCTGCAGCATCTGTACAGGGTAACCCGATACCGGTGGATGTGACTCAGCCACAAAATGGTTCACAGCTCAGCTGTTGGAGAACTAGGGCGATTCCGGATTCTTCCCTTACCTCTACTTTTTCTCCACACCCCTCAAATTATAAGGGAAGCTTGAAGCTTTAGTGGCATCTGAAGTAATTTTTGTAAGGGGTAGCCATAGGTACTTATGATTTTGTATCCCTGCGCCGCAAGGATGACTCGCGTTGTGCTGTGGCATGGAAGAAAAATGCATTACTTCACATGGGCGTTCTCCGAAGCACAGAAGTTTACATTTAAATGTAAGTAAGGACTTCTTGTTTTAGCATGACTTTAGTTCTATAGTTAAAAAAATGCTATGCATTTTCCTATCAATGGCAGTTACGCTAACATAAAGGACTGGCGACTATTGATGACGTCATCGAGGGTTAGAAACGTCCGAATTTGAAGACGCTATTTTTGCCTATTCTTCCCAAACCCCTCGGGAAGAATTTGGTCCTACTTTCCAAGAAAATCTTCAAATTCCCCATTTTCATGATACATATGTATTCTTAAGACGAATAGTCTGTCGAACATATAACTTTCCGAGTCTATTAAGTGACTGCATGTTATTGAAAAAACATCCTTTTGTACAGCTGAATTGCTTTATTCTCACAATTTAAACCTCACACGTTCTGCCTGATGGGCTGGTGGCCACTCTAGTCCTCTGAGATAAAAGCACAAGTGTCTGAGAAACTCTTGTCACAAAGCTTGTAAGTAAAGTGGCTGAAAGTGGCTGTGGCTGAAATGACAAGATGCACTTCAATACCTTGAAGAAAAATAAATACACAGAGTATGTGTGATTTGAATGCAAGTGTGAAAAAAGAAAAGTGGAGGAGACAGAGAAAGATTAATGCAGTCAAAAAGACATGAGGGAATTATGAGGAAAGCAGAAAAGAGAAGACACGAGCAAGTAGGTATGATTTAAAGTGAGGCAGATATTGAGTGGAAAATGATGAAGTGCTGACCAAAAAGTCAGTTGGCAAAATACAAAGACACAAAAACACACACACATGCCTAAGATGGCAATAACACGGTCAAATATTTGCAGAAAACAGCCAGAACTTGTCTATTGTAATGTCTATTGTGAAAATGAGCCATCTGGCTAGGGGAAATCTGCATATGTGCACAACAGAGAAGCATAACAGTGTCACTGTGAATGTAATTTCACACAATTGAGGGTGGATAGTGGGCATCATTACACACAAGATGTGATGTATTGTTTCCTGTTTCTCTGGGCAGCATTATAGCAGCACTTGTGTCTTTTTCTCTGTTTGCCTGCGTCACTGAGTATCTTTTTATTTTTTTTAAATCTAAAATGAATATTTAACACCTGCAATGTTTGTATAGTTTGGAGATATATACATGATGCCATGCAAACATTTCAAATTTGAAAAAGTATTTAAAGAAAAAAAAGGCGCTCTCTGCTCTCTCTGGCTCCCATTCATAGTAGTTGGTAGTGCTGATTGGTAAATGCAATGGAGGCAGTGGCCTCTTGCTTCACTCCTGCTCCTCGTCTCAGTGGTTCCTCAGTCCCAGCACAGCAGAGCTCAGCCGCTGTTCAGAGTTTTTGTCTGCTGTGTGTTGCTGAAATTATTTGATCACTCGTTATTTTAACTCGTTTTCGTCTTCCATCTATTACTCTCTTTGTTGTAGTTTGGAGTAAACCGAGACACAAGTTGACTATGCACAGGTTTCTAGTTGCTAATGTTAGCGCAAGCTGACAAAGCTACCAGTGCCGTGGCATTACCAGCAGCAGAGACCGACTCGATAGGTCAGTCTGGTTTGCCCCAAGCATGACTTTGGTAATAACACACGCTCATTCTGCCCAGGCTGGTATCGTTATGCATGCTTTTGTTTCTGGTGTCGTAAATTTGCAGGCAAATTCAGTTGACCTGTGCTGTGTTTCAGAAGCGGTCAGTGCATCTCTGCAGGCTCTAAAGCGGATGAGGAGAGTGAGCTATAAGCCAACATACCTGTACCAGCTCCTAAAAGAAAGAGGGCAATAAGCTCAGTGCTCACAAGTAGTGTTATGTCCACTGTCGACTATCCAGAAGACTTGTTGACTCCTTGCCAGGCTCTGAAGAGAGCTCTTCTCAACATTTTGGACAAAGCCATTGTAGAAATGGAGACCAGATTCTCCAAAAGCAATCTTGACCTCATGAAAGGAGTTAACTGTCTTCAACCTCTATCTCCCTCTTTTAAGGATGTTGCCATGTTAAGTCTGCTGCAGAAAATGGTAGGAAGTGACAGCGACAAACTTTCGAAAGAGATTCTCATTGCAAAAGATGATGTTGGAAAAAGATTCAAGAAGACTGATGCTGATGTCATAGTAGGGTTTGTAGACTTCTCCACCGTTTGTAAATATCTGCCTGTGTATGAATGTCTTTCCTCAGCTCCATCGTATGTATGTGGCCTCCATTGTAATTGGCGTGTCTTCTGCATCATGTGAAAGCAGACTTGAAAAAAATAAATCAAAGTAACCTAAAATACTCACTCACTCAAAAGTAAATAAAATAATAATAAAAGAAATAAAATAATGTAGCCTCAACAGGACAGATGCCAGTGTCACATCATGTCACAAATCATGTGGATCAGAGGGAGACAATAGTTATAGCACAGTTAGCATATTGTTTATGCATTTTAGGGAGGATTTTAAATCTCAACCTCTCAGTAAACTTGACACGCCCCTGACATTGTGTCTGCACCCCCAACAGGGGCTGGCTAGATCCGGCCCTGGACCGAAGTGGTTTTATTTCTTTTTGCTATTTCTTGTTTACAGAACCCTAGACATAACATAAAAAATGTTCTCTAAAATGTATATTTTGTGGCCACAAATCACTGTTTGTGTGCACAAACTAGCATTTTCTAAGCTCAAATTAGTATTTTGTAGACACAAATTAATAGCAGGAATTATACAAAAATCCTAACTTGTGCACACAAATTGCCAATTTCTGGACACAAAAAAGCATTTGTGTCCATAATATACTAATCTTAAGGCAGAACATGCACAATCATGCAAAGAAAATGCTCATTTATAATCACAAAATGTTTATTGTGCTCACAAGATACTGATTTGTCTCCACAAATGCAAATGGGTATGCACAAAATGCAAATTTGTACAAACAAATTGCTAACTTGTTTACACAACACAAACACAAATTAGCCATTTTTTTTGGGTACAAATTAGCATTTTGTGCGTGCAATTTTGCATTTTCCAGACACAAATTAACAAAAAAGAGAAAACATTATGCTAATTTGTGGTCACAAATTAATAATTTGAGGGACCATTTTATTTATTTTTGAAGGTCATGTGCAGCGCTCTGCACATTTTATATAAAAATAGATAAAAAAACAAATAAAAGCTGCCAAATAACATCCTATTTGTGCAATTTCCAGTTATAGTCAAAGTCGGATTAGCATTACACTGATTTATCACTCACTCTTACATGTGATGTATAGTGATCGCACTGCCAGGGGGAACATTGAAGGTAACAGGAAGAGCTTTCTGAAGCAACATATGTAACATAACATTTACCCTGGGTGTAATCATACCTTTAATCAGACGTAGACAGTCCTCATAAAAAAAGGAAGTTTGATAGAAAAGAGACCCTGTGACAACAGAAAATAGGTGACATTCGAATATTGATTTTAAAGCAGGGTTAAATGCTATATTGTGGGTTTTCAATCTCTTTCTTTTAGGTTTATCAGCTACTAAAAGTGTGATGTGAAAGAAAACCGAATTATGAATCCTTTTCCTGCTCTTTTGAGCTGAGGCTGACACATTTCCTGTTTCCTGTTTATATACATTATAATTGTCACAATTTTTGACAATCTTTTCTTTGTACCTGTTTTCTGTTGTCTAATTGTTCAGCCCAAACAATAAAAACACCTTTGTGTTTTGTGGGTTAATGTGGTCTGTCTCACCTGCAACTCATCACATGCTTATTCGAAGTCGAGTCGGTACATTTTTAAATTCACTTTTCCCCCCCAAAGCATCTATCTAGCATCTAACCAAGATGTATTCTTAACTAAGTGCTTTTACTTTTAGGGACCAACTCTGAAGTACTTTTGAAGCAGAGCCAAGAAGCAAAGTACAGAGAGTATAGGAACCCTGATGGAGACTGGAAATCAAAGGAGACTTGAGACACAACATCATCCACAAAAGTTGCTGTGAGCTTTTTGTCTGTGAGGGTTAGTGAGTTTTTTTCCCCCTTGTGCCTTAGTCACAACTGCCCTTATGGGTGAATAAGGGCACACAAGTGGTTCGCAGGAAATTTTGAGATCATAGACAATTTGTTGGACCCTTAAAGCATATATTTTGATGCACATTTTTTCCTGTGGGCAGACTGCAGGGTTCAGTTTGTAGCAAACACTTTAGCAACGCATAAAGTAAGTAAGGGTAAAGTGGGTGAGACGCAGGAACAGGGAGTCCATTGATGCGTTCCGTGAATCCCTCACACGCAGCCTGGCTGTGTGGACATCCTACAGGCATTTTACAGGCACTTAGGTATCACCTGCACACAGTCGGTAACAAGTCAGAATCCACACCTTACTAACCACTGGAGTGCTGCGAAGAGACACCGTACACTATGTACGCGAATGTCAGTCCTTTGTGATACATGCGTAATTTCTGGGGTTTTCCTTATGTTCCTCATTCCCTGAAAGGGAATAGATGTCAGTCGAGAGTCTCGAATCCACGAGCAAGGCAAGCTCAGGAAGCTTAAACTCAGGGTCATAAGATTTTATTCTATGATTTAAAAAAGGGTTGGAGTTTAACTAAAGAAACAATAGAAAGTTTAAATCGTTTCTGATCCAGAGTTCCAGTCTTCCATTTCTCACTTGGTGACTTATTTGTCACGGATGTTATTTATGCCTCAGGTCTATTTACCTGGTTTTATGATTGAGGAAAGTGGGCTGTTTTCCTCTTGTCTTGTTTCAGCTTTTGCCAGGCATATGCCTCGATCATCTTTAGATTTTAAACACAACAGAAAGTTTGATGCGTTGTGAAATAACTCTGACACTGAAACCTGCAAATGGTTCTGCTTTTACTGAACATATATTTTCTCCGTTGTGTGTTCCTAAAATAACAACGCGACGGTCTGATCGCGTCAAAGGGTTTATTTCCATGAAATTGGTTCATTTTAATGAATGCCTCAAAGGACATTGACCTGATTAGGCTATACAGTGTTTACCCAACAAGGAAATAAATCTTAAATCAAATATTAGTTAAAAAGGAAACGAGTAAAACAAAAAAAAAGTAGGCCCAGGCCTATCCTCTGCAGCTGCCGCCTGCTACATCTCGATATCGGGGAGTCCTTTGTTACCATAACATCGCGTGCACTGTGCATCAAATAGGTAGCCTGTATTTTGTGACAAACTATTTAGACGTTGAAAAAAATATATAAAGTAGTCTACCAATACTTGATTAAATATTTATTTTCTTGTTGAGTGAACACTTCAGAAATGGGAAATGAACGGACTTCCCTGAAATCAGCCATCTGCCACGATCAGACCTTCGTGCTGCAGGAAGCTGGAAAAAACACATAAAAATCACCTACAAGAGTTTTAAAGAAACAAAAAAAAAAATTCCCATGGCAGTCCAGGAGGGACTTGATGAGGAAGGAAAAGTTTTATTCAAAAAACCTACCCATAGTGAGAAATAGAAGAGTGGAACAAAACTTTATAGGCTATTGTTTCCTTAATTAAACTCTTTTGTTTTTGAGCGTAGGCCTGAGTAAAATTGTATGACTCTTAGTTTAAACGGCATGGGCTCGCCTCAGGAAGGAGCATCTGCAGAATGACAGCCCGGCAGGCTGAGACCCAAAGAGGTCAGCGCTCAGAGCCACTCTTGCCACATGTTCGCTCATTTAACAACACAAGTCACACTATCACACTAGTGAGAGCTACGGGATAATATTATGGGACAAAATTAATCCACCATGTGAAAAGGCGCTCCGACGCTCAATTTATGGCATAAAATTTAAAATTGCCACTAAAAGTAGATTGGAGTTGTTTGCAGCACTTAATTAAAACAAAGCATCGTGAGGGAACACGTAAAGCTGACGAAATGAGATTTCCTCCCTGTGCTCGGAATGTCAAAGTGATGAAATTCAGTGAAGTGCGGATTTATCGGTCTTTGCGTGGTTTATTCGTACTTGTTAGAGTTTCTGGCACTCCACATACTTCTACCAACTGATGTTCAACTACATGGTTTAAATCAAGATAATGTCTTTGCTGAATAGTTGCATTTCTGAACATCTAGGTATTAATCAGGCAATGAGAACATTCTGATTGGACACATGTGGGTGAGTCATGTTTGACTGGAGAAAGTGGATAAATCCGAGATTGTACAGGAAAGGAAGGGTCTGTTTCACACATGTTCTTTTCTTTTCAAATGAATTTTGCAGGTCCATAGACAGTTGTCTTGATTGACAGGTAACCACTGATGTGACAATATTTCATGGTTGCATAACTACAGATGAAAAAAAAAAATGAGGGGAAAAAAACTCTGCTGTCATTAAATCATTTAAAAAGGATCTATAGAGTATAGCCGTGATAACATTTTAATGAAGGATGTCAAAAAGGCTTATGAAACTTCACTGACAACACTAGATTTCTATGATAAAAACGATTTAGTTTGATTTAGCTTTTTATACATAATAACTGTAACTTTTACCATTGAATCTATCTTAGTTGATTTTAACTATTTTACTTCTCTAGCTTTTTTTAAATGCTTTTTTTTGCATATTATATGTATTTACATTTGTTTCTATGCAATCATACAACACCTTTGGTTTGTGGAAATTGTTAAAGGGATTTCATCATTAAAGTAGAACTGGAATTATATGATACTTATAAAAAGTTCCTTCATGCATGAAAACAAATGACGTTTGCTTTTGAAGTATGTTCCTCAAATATGAAAAGTCACTACAAACCTGCCACATAAATTTTAGGCAAGAAGTTAATTTTTTTATGTCACAGGCAGTGACTTATAAACTGTCCAAAACACACAGATGCCATAGGATCCATGTTAGCATGCAGTTTTTTTCAACCACCTTTTTGACAGCCACCCTTATTAATCTGAGGCCATAGTCCATCAATTTGAATGGACTACTGGGTTCTGATTAAAAGCTGCTTTTGCTTACTGATGAATAATATTTTATTTGCTCTGACCTTCCTATAGATGACGAATGATGGTTTTGATGCACAAACAAAGCACCAGGGAGAGGATTATTCACTTGCCAGCTCAATCGCTCAATAAACAGTGTACAGACTGATGAAAAGGTGACCTCCCCCTCTTTTACGACCATTGCATGTCTTACTTGTGCATATTGGTTTCCTAACCAGCACATAAAAACAAACAGCTCTTTTATCGGTAGATTTGGGATCAAAACGTTTCTTTATTCATGACAACTGAAAGCCTATGCCAAATCTTCAGAAGTTGCCATAGCCTCCTGGGGAATTAATTAATTAAATGTGTGCTATTCTTTGAAAACATACCAAATAAAAAAGTCAAAATATCAGTTTTCAGTCACGTTTTTAAAGCTGAGGTGATAGCAGCCAGTTTTAGTTGTTAAAATTAGCCACAATACTTCAATCACCCATCTGTCGTCTTTTGAAATCAATTCTGACACAACTTGTGTCCAAGCTGCAGTAAATGCAGGACGATGCAGGTTTAGGTGGAGGTAAAGGCAGCAAAACTGGAACGCTAAACTTATGAAACCTTTTTGTTTCCAACCTTGGGTTGCACAAGAAAAGTATAATAACTTCATGTTGTGCCATGTATTATTTTATACCAATAACAGCAGAATTTGTGCCAACCCTTAGTAGTACACTTAAATGTTATTGTATTAAGTAATAGTTTTCATAAAGCAAAGCACAACAAAAAAGGTTCTGTTTTTTTAAGCTGTGCTTAATGAATTATAATATCTAACAAAAAAAAAAAGCAGCTCATCAGTTAAGTTCACTCAGATCTGCTGTCACACCCGTTTTAAATCAAGAGGTCCCTTCAATGAATCTAAGTAAACCAGGCCTATATATATTTAAAAAGACTAAGAGGAAAATACTTCCGTGGAAAATATCAGTGCATCAGCTGACAACAACATCGTTCATTCATTGGTTGAATGCAAAACAAAACAAATGGCACAAAAGCAGATGTGGTGGTGCATGTAGTGGTGGTGGGATGACATTCTGTATGTTGCCACAATCAGTCATCAAGTCATTTTTGGTTAAGGAGAGAGATTAGCCCGCCAGCAGGACAACCGCATATAATATTAATTATGATTTTGTCAAAAAGTCTTTGTGTTTAAGAAGCTGTTTTTTCTGCCAATAACACACTGGAGTTTGTAAAAACATGTCTTATTAGACGTTAAAATAAATCAACAAATAGCTGTCAGTGATAGTTGTTATTTTAGTTTTGATCTAAATAATTCTAAACACAATTTAGATAAAGATAAAGTCAACAAAATTGAAGTAAGTAAAGCTGTATACCTAAATGTTGGTCCCAACGGTTTGGGTTTTCATGTTGTTGTGCTAGAACGCTGTGCTGGAGTCTGACACATGCCATCCATCTAAACAAGTTTCTCAAACACCCACATGGCGACAGCTCCTATAGTCATAGTTTCTTTGAGACTGGCTGTGGGCTGTGCGATAACTGCTTTGAAGGATTTAAAGAAAACACTGGACCCATGTATGTGTGTTTGACCTCTAACCTGTCCAGGCAGCAGTGAGCTGTGATCTGAGGATACGTGTGGATTGCAAGATGAATCCTCAAAGAAACCACCCCTAAAGCCCAGAGGACTGAAAGAATCTACCTCTCAGTACACGGCACTCTTTAATGCTCTTTGCCCGCACTCTGCCTGACTTGTCTGGCAGCCAAAAATGGAAGGTCAGCGTTTGAGCCAACTGTTGAAAAGTTATGCCTTAGTCTTAACTGCCCTTAGGACAGGGATGGGCAACTTCAGGCCTCGAGGGCTGCATTCCTGCATGATTTCCAACATACCATGATCTGGCATGTTCTAATTGGCTGGACACACCTGAAGCAGGTAATCATTCATGAGTAGGGCTTGGATATCTGGAAATCCTGCACACACTGGGGCCCTCGAGGCCTGGGGTTGCCCATCCCTGCCTTAGGAGGCCATGCAAACCTCAACTGAACTGCAAGATACACCTGTGCTCCTTTTTTTAATGATGTTGTTTAAATAAAGACAAACTCACACCATCAACATATGCATCCAGCTGGCATTTGTCCGTCCCAAAAAAACTGTGAATCTAAAGTATGAATATTATTTAGATCATTACTGCTGGAGTTAAGTAAATTGGGACATTTCTAATTAGCTGTCCATCTGATTCGCTAATGAGTATATAGATAGTGAGTGAAGGAATGGGCTTTCTGAACTCATTCACTGATTCGCTTATTTTTAGGAAGCACAGCTAGATTTTAAACAGAGAAAGTCTCATTTTTTTCCATAAACTAAAAAACTACTTCATCAGTATTTTGCTATTCCTAATGAGTTGCACCCAATGTGTCCTGTTGGCGGATGACACAATCTCAAATATAAGCATACGTGGTTACAGCATACAGCATGGTAGAAAATGAACAAATGCATAAGTAGAACTGTGAAGGGGATTGTACTAAATGGAAGTAATTGATGACATATAAATAACACACCGTTAGTAAGTTTAGAATCTTTTTTTGAGTGTGAAATCTCACAAAGAATTGTGTCAAATAATGTGCACGCGGACACACTCACACTTTAAATCTTTATAGTCAATAGATTCTCACGGCCGTGAGATGTCTTAGTTTTCAAAGATACACATGGGCATAATTATCTCATCAAGTGCCCTCTGGGCTGGCTAGCATCCTTGACAAGTGCTCTCCATCATTAATCAGCATAATTAAGACACCATTATAATCAGACAAACTGCAGATGGCTTATTACAAATGAGAAACTCAATGAACACGGCAATAAACACAATCCAGCAGACATGGATGATGAGCTGACGTAGAGGACGCAAGGAAAGAGCGGTTTCACCAAAGATACTTCCTGATACTGAACAGGAAGATGCAGCAATGCCTTTTTTTGCATGCATCCAGGTTTGATCATTAATATCAGAGTTTAAAAATACGTCTGTAAACTATGCATAGCAGCATGAAGTCACTGTTCCGTGTTGTGTCTTTTGTTTCTGATGCTGGTCTTTTGTAATATTGTGGTTTCTCTTCATGCTTTTGCTGTTTTGTATAATTTTTTTAGAACAATTATGAATTCTTTTTTTTTTCAGCACTGTGTTCTGCATCCTACTTAAACCTTTTATCATGAGCAGATCTTTGTTTTCATTCTGTAATACTGGAGGTAATTTTCTACAATGGCTTGAACATTGACTTTAAACAAGAGAGAAATGTTCATGTCTGTCTGAGAAAAGTGTGCAATGGGTTTAACAGTCTTAACACACCTATGATAACTCCCACTATAAATAAGGGAAAAGTGTACATGTTAAGGTAGTTTTACTTCTGTTGAGTTATGTTTTGTCTGGGGTGTTTTGTTTGGTTTATATTTCACTTGACCTTCAGCTCAGCAGTTTGCTGTTTGAGTTGCTGCCTTTTGATTAGGTCCATCCTCATTAGGATATAAAAAGAGAGTGTGAACCACATAAAGTGCATTTTTATTATTATTATTATTATTATTTTATATGTAAAGACTTGGTGACATAGAATTCTGGCTGGGCTCACACTGCAATGATTAATTTCTCCTCCCTGATCAATTTTCAAACAGTTGGTACTTCTGTGAATTAAGCAGGATGCCATCTTTACATCACTACCAAATCTGAATCCCTGATTGGAAAAGGTTAAACTGGTTTAGTTTTCAACTTGTGCTCAATGGTGATGCATTTTGTGACTTTATCTGTTTGGGTTGAACTAGAAAACTGCCTTCAGGTAAACAACTAAATACAATAAATTGACAACAAAGAATTTATTTGTTAATCTATTTGTTTTTCATAATTATCAGCAACTGCCAACAAACTTCATTCATTGATCACATGGAAATCATGGATGAGGAGCAAGTGTTTATGTGTTTTGGAGAGCGCTACAGAAGCGCCTGCAGGCACGTCACCATGTCTGGGTTCACCAGATCCGTCAGAGTCTCTCCCCAATGCAGTGTTCTTCTCTCCTGCAGCTGTAAGCTGTACTTCTATCTTTCTTTGGTCCAGTTTGAGCATTAACCTAAGAGGAGGAAAATATAGGCTGGTTTATACCCAGTATCTGCATGTTACCAATTATTTGTTTTGAACTTTGGTAAAGCCTTAGTCGCATGCACCTTTACGGGATTTAATCCATATTTTACTGATACATAAAGTGCCACCTATGTAAGTTAGATTTTGCTCCATTTCTAATTTAAAATGCTTTCTTAAATCGCCACTAGAAAGATACATGAAGAAATTGGAGTTTGATTAAGTAAAGATGTTTAATGAATTGCCAAAGGGTTTGCTGAAAACGCAGATGCTCTTTACTTAAACCTTTGTCATGTGCATCCATGGGATTTTTTTTTTTTTTGTTTGTTTGTTTTTTGGGTTGTCTGGGGCCGTTGAGGGTTGTAGACAAGAGCGGTTGCATTTTATGGGGAGCGCAGGTGTGTCTTGCATTTCCCTTCACGCTCAGAAAACCACCTCAAGGGACATCATGAAAATTGAAAGCACTATTGTTGTGCATGTAGTAAGTGTAAAATCAAGAATTTGTAAGGTTAATGTAAGTTACGTGCACTAATGATGACCTAGTAATGCTGCTGGTAATGCTGGTACCAGTATGCCGCACTTATATCTTTGTGATCCATAAGTGCCCATAGGATAGCCACACAAACTATGCCCAGATTGTCTAATTTCCCCATCTCTAACAGTCAAGCTGCAAGCATGGAAAGAGTACGCACTCATTATATGAACAGCGCTAACGCTGGGGGTATAGGAAAAAGGACAAATCTGTGCCTGCGTCACACCTACTTCTCCCTCTGCCTTGCCCTTACGTGTTGTTAAAGTATTGGCTATGATTGTCATTTGCAGCATGCCTGTTGAAAAAAGTGTGAAAATTTTTGCTGTACAGGCTCACCAATTGGTCTATGATCTTAAATGTTGTGGACCACCTGCGTGCCCCGTACAGGTCTGCCCATTTCCCTCCCACAAACAGTCCATATCTAACTGTAAGGGCTGTAGTGACTAAGGCCTTAAATATTAAACCTCAAAGGCTGGACTCATCCTTCTTATATCCAGATATAAAACAATTTTCTTAGTAAACTGTAAGACTAATCCCCATGACATAAAAGAGGATTTGTAAAAATCAGAATCATCGCTGCTGATAGAAACAAAATTTGTATTTATCATTAGAATTTATTATAAAAACTATAACTTGTTTTGAGTCATTTTCCTGCAAATTTAGTTTATTTTGATACAGCATCAAATGTTCAAGCTTTTCTCTTGGTAAATCCTATACATGGAACTATATCAGATACCGTGTGGTCATGCATCCTCCTAATAATGCCGCTTGTTTTCTTGAGATGCACATCATCATCACCATTTGCTCTTTTTGACCCTGTCCTCTTTGCTAATGAAGTCTTTAATGAGTTTTATGAACATGGGAGAAACAAAGGCTACTTCAACCACAAGTATCCATCTGTTACATGCTCTAGCCACATCTGTCCACAAAAACTCAATAAACACGCCATCTTGTAATGATAGCTGTCTCACCTCGCTTTCTCCAGTCATCCTCTCCTCCATCTCTTGTGTTTTCCCCTCAGGTTTTTCTGCCACACATTGCATCTTGTCATTTTGTTTCTCACAGTGCATCTCACTTTTTGCTTTGTTTCCAGAATTTAACTAGTCTATAAATCGTTTATAAATGTTTTGGATGAAAACACAAGGCCTTTTTTGATGTTGTTGCCTAATGACATCTGACCAAGGTGCTTGCTACACTGTGAAAACAGGCCCCGTTAGACATAAGTCAATAATTTTTACCCATTAACAGATTGTTTTTAAATAAGAAAAAGAAATGTACCAATGGGTTAGGAAAAGCAGTCTTATCAAGAAATTTGTATCTTAAGGCATCTTTTCAGGCCATCTGTTATGGCCCTCGTGGAACGGTCTTCCAGAGGATCTAAGAGCGGCAGAGAATGAGGATTTTTCTTTTAGAAAAGGCTAAAGACCCACCTTTTTACCCTAGCTTTTACCTCATCTTACTACTTTCATCATTTTTATTGTATTTGTCTATTATCTATTTTAGCATGTTTTATTTGTTCTAACCTGTTTTTTGCCTAATTTTACTACTTTTATAAATTATGTTTTATATTTATTTATCTATCATCTACTTTATCATGCTACAGTTTCTTTTAAATCAATTTACACTAAATTATTAATTTATTTTAAAATTCCTCATGACAATGTTTTATAGTTTTTTTTTTTTTTCTTTCTTCATTAATATGTTTTACTTTTTAATTGAATATTATTTTAATTTTCATTTCCGGTGCGTCCTCATTTGGGTTCTCTTTCTTTGGGTCGGCTGCTGTTCAGTTGCTGTAGATCTGAATCGGAACCTGCATCGCCGCCAAGCTGTGGTGAGCGGGTCCCTGCCTGTGATGCTGCATTTGGTTGGCCATGCAGATATTCACAGAGAAGGAGGTCCCTACTATTAGCGTTTCTAACAACGAACTTAATCTCATGCTCAGCCTGGTTAACATTGTCTACATCCATCGGTAAGGGGGTGAGGGATGTGAAAGGGGTGGGGGGTTGTGTGTGGATCTGGGGGAGGGGGCTCTATGTTAATTTTTGTGCTTATTTTTATATTATATATTTATTTTTATTTAATTTTTTTGTGTAAAGCACTTTGTGTTATGCTTTATATGAAAAGTGCTATAAAATAAAGATTGATTTGATTGAGAAAAAAATTCGAGTCACTTAGACATTTTTTCTAAAACTATTACTTTTTGATTTTATTTATCATTTGTTCTTTCTTTCCTGATAAGATTGTTTTTCTTGCAAGACAGAAAATAAGAAAATTGTTCTCAAAACTGTTCGGTATATCCCCCAGCTTTCACTGCTTTGCACACAGGTGGTTTGGCAGTGAGTTATGCCCGTCCTGGCACAACCCTGTACTTTATCCGGACTATGAAGTGGCACAGGGAGACTCAGACTTTGACCCCCCTTGTGGCTACATCATGAGGCAGTGGCGTTATGTCTCTTGCCTTAGGATCCGCACTGGATGAGGGCGGCAGTGTTGCAGTGGAAAGGGCAGTCGGCCCCTGATTGCAGGTTCAATTCCCACCTTGCCCACCAATGTGCCAAAGTGCCCTTGGGCAAGACACTGAACCTCACATTGCCCCTGATGGAAGGTTGGCACCAGTGTTCGGCAGCATAGCCACCATCAGTATGTGAATATGTGTGTGAATGGGTGAATGGCCCATGACTGTAAAGCGCCTTGGGCCTTCAGTCAAGGTAGAAAAGCGCTATATAAGTACACGCCATTTACCATAAAGCTTATCACGTCCCCTAAGAGACAAACTCTGATTTCCCATGCTCCAGACCTACACACAGCCAACTGAGTCATCCAGCTGCTCAGTACAACACAGAAAAACATTCATTCATTCATTTTCCAATCCGCTTTATCCCTTTCGAGGTCACGGGGTTGCCGGAGCCTAACCCGGCTACTCATGGGCAAAGGCAGGGTACACCCCTGGACTGGTCGCCAGTCTGTCGCAGGGGCCACAATCACACACCCATGCACACTCACATTCACACCTACGGACAATTTAGAGTGACCAATTAACCTATGAAGCATGTTTTTGGACGGTGGGAGGAAGCCGGAGTACCCGGAGAAAATGCAAACTCCACACAGAAAGGTCCCCCCGCCAGGACTTGAACCGGGAACCTTCTTGCTGTGAGGCAGGAGCGCTAACCACTGCGCCACCGTGCAGCCCACAGAAAAACAGATTTTTGTTAATACATTTAAAAAAGTAATATTTTTGCAAACGTTTCACCAACATGGGTTTCTTTTTCTTTGTTTTATCTACAGTAAGTCATTGTACTAGTTAAAACGGATTAAAACTACATTTTTTTGGTGCTACTTTTGGAAAAAATGATTGTAAAGCATTAAATCACCACAGACAAAAAAGCGTTACATCTTTCACAGAAAGTACTCCTAAAATGTAATTAACGGAAAAGAAATACAAATGAGTTTTTTTTTTCCCATTCAAAATAAAATAGCTCTCATTTAAAAATGATTCCACTATCTTCCTTCTGTTATTAAGATCAGTTTAAAAAAAGAAAAAAGCTACATTTTCATGTGGCCTTTTATCACTGTTAGCAGTCACTTAAAATTATACTGAACTTCAGAATGACCTAATGCTAGTTAAGGGCAGAATGTTAGAAAATATTATAGTGGGGTTTGAAACATTTTCCTCACTAATGACTCCAATGCTCGTGAGAAATATGTAAATACCATTCATTAGCATTCAGGGGTGAAAATCACCACATCACCAAAAGTGCACTTTATTCATTAGGGTTTATTGTCAGAAATATTGCAAATCTGTAAAAACAAACAAAAAAAAGTCGTGTTTACCCTGTAATAAGACGCTATGTTCTAATGTGCACTAGTGTACACATTGGGATTAAATGAGATGTAATAAATTAAAAATGATTTAATTGATTTGGTGAAGAGACTTTTACATCACTGTCTGGATATGGTCAAACCAAACTTGTAAATTTCAGTGTGATGTGAACATCACTGGCGCCTTTTGAACGGCATCATTGGAGTCCAAGAGGTTCAAATTTTTACCCCGTATATCAGAGTTCTCTTGTGAGGTTGTTGACTTGTTCTGATAGATGATGTAATTGTTGGGAGGGGCTTCTTGAAAAACATCTTCTATCTCGCCCCAGCTGCCTGCCCCTCCAGCATGAAATGGACAGAGAAAGTGAGCGGGTGTTTGTCTCGAGTCTGATTGACACTGTGCTGTCTACGGTGCATCTCCTTTGCCTTTTGTGCCTCCGTCTCATTATCGTCACTTTACATGGTCTCCGCTGTCCCCCTTCCCCTACTTCCAGATGAGGGGTTTGTCCTTGCAACCTGATTATGGAGTAGTTCATCCTGCTCTGTTCACTGTGTTTCCAAAATTACATTTTCCTCGTCCGTGGCAAAAGTGAACAACAAAATGGGCGATGTTATCAGTGTTGTTATCGCTTAGGCACATCGCCTTAAATGTAAAATAAACATACACCAAAACCAACATATTTGGTTTTATTTTGAAAGCTGGACCTGTTTCCTGTTTTTCTGGCTTTTTTGCGACAAAATCAATGCATCGACGGACTGGAAACTGAACTCTTGAGTAAAGCTTGTGTTACGTTGGGGAGAGACACGTCAGACGCAGTCATGACGGAGGTGTTGTAAATGTTCCAATTGACTGATGAACACTCAATTTTTTTGTGTCAATGCAACGGAACCACAACGAAGATGCAAAGCAGACAGAGCTGTGTAAATCAGAGGGAGTCGGTGCTCTCTCTGTCTGGAGGGAGTTTCCCTGGGAGTGTTCAGCTGTGTATTCCTCCCTGCTAGGGAGGAGGGAGTGTCATTTCCTGTGTTGTGTTGGACTCACTTTATATTCAAACAGAACAGAAACTCAGATAAAAAGAGAACCTTTAAGGTGAAAAAGAGCAAAGTTTAAAGTTTAGCCTAATGTTGTTTTTCACATCAAAATAATACAAAGGGAGCATTATTAGAGCATTCTACCACACTGTATGGTCACATGTCTTTGCAAAATTCTGCATTTCCAAACATTGGACTGTAATGGTTGATCATTTTTTGCTGCATCATATGTGTTTTCCGCCGTGATGGCACTCGTTCATTTTTACGTTATAGTAAAATAAACTTACCATGCCTTAATTCAAATGGTGTTTTCCAAGATCAATAAACCTCATTCATTTCATTTTATAACAATTTTACAATGTTACAGGTTGGTTCAATTAACAACTTGCCTCAGACAGATTGATCTGATTGGATTGTAGGAATATATATGAATTCACTGATTAAGTTGATTAATTGTTGCACCCCTAATAAATATAGCTGAAGGGTTAATACCTCAGTTCAGCAAATGTTGACTTCAGTTTTTAAATATTCTGATGGCCTAAAATTAAGATGGCAGGGCTTCAGATCCAATGGAGCTTTAGCCTTTGTTTTGGAGAAAAAGAGCAAGTCCACATTCCGAATGACAGCAGTGTTTACCCAGCATGTTGCCAAGAACTCTGGGCTCCACAGAACAATAGGGCAGCATGACGCAATGCACAGCAATGTAATTGGGAATACAATGCAACATCAGTAAAGCACTGAAACATTCGTTTTCAAACAAAAAGTGATAAAATACAAGTGTCATTTAGTTCCAGGAATTTTGAATCCAGGAAGGATTTTGAAATTAAATGTACACACTTGGTAAAAGAACATTTTTTTAGAGAAACACTTTGTGTTCATGAAAATATTTTATGAACAAAATAATTATTTAAAGACTCCATCCCCCTTCTCTCCTCAGAATATAAAGCTAAATTGTAGAGGCTCTTAACATTAAACACCCAAAAGGTCTCATTTGTTCTGATTATAGAAGAAAAATTACTTTAGTAAATGTCCATTATTTGTTAGAAATGTAGCCACCCATTAACCATGGCCAGCAGGTTGCTCTGAGGTGAAATGGCTTCAAATATAGGTTGATGACTTTAAGTGTACTTTGTGAAACAAGTATAAAAGCATAGCACTAAAGAAACTGAGACATACAGGGTTAAGTCCTATTAGCTGCCTGGTTTAACATCTGAGTTACCACAGCAACCACAGCTGTCACCAGCACGATAGAGGCTGAAATGGATTTCACCTCCCAGCAATGTAAACTTACATATATATTTCATATGTGTATGTCTGTGCTCGGCTAGACTAAAACGTAACTGACTTTAAATGTCAGTGTTTGATATGGAAATGTGAGTTTGGTCAATCTAAACTGGTCTGTTTCTGAAAAATGCAACCATCAGATCTGAAAGAAATTTGAATCTTTTGTTTTTAAAGTTAAGCTTTTTATTGTTTTCACTCTTTGCAGGCAATCCAATTAAAGAACATGTTTTAAACTGCAAATAGAGCCAGAAAACAGCCCATAAAATTAATGCATATTTTTTGCCTTTTCAAACTTCATCGTGAGTCTTTTTATCTGTCCCGCCTACTCCGCACATCAAGGGCTGCCATATGCTTTTTGACTCAGTTTAGCTTCATGTTTATTGTTGTTTTTGTTTGCCGCAGTATTTATATTCTCACCGCCCACCACATCCTGCACCCCATTGACACTTGGTCTGTGGGGGGATGTTTCTTAGCCAAATCCCACTCCAGGAAAGAACTCTAATTGGACGGCACGTGTGTCATAGTAATTCATTAGAAGAGGGGAAATGAATGAACTTAAATAATAAACTAAATGATTAATTGATTTGGATTAGATTAATGATGAAACCACTTTACACAGACACAATCAAACCTCTCAGCTGTTTGTTTAAATTGATGTCATCGTTCTTCCATTATTTTCCTGAGACCGTTGTTTATTTCTTCAAAGGCTGCGACTCCAGTCCTTTATGAGGCTACCAGCGAATGTAAACATATGAGTGAATGCATCTGAATGAATATGCACTTAGATTAAATGGATTATTCTTTTAAAATGAGCATGTGTCTGAAATGCCCTTCATTGAGCACAAACCTGAGGATCTTTAAGGTATTAACTTAACAGAATCCGATTCCAACAGCAGTCATTTACAAAAGATGCATTACAGGCTCTATGTCACCATTATTCACCAAATAACTATCATTTTAGAACCTCTCTTGTTCTCTGGGTTCCAGGCATTAACCCTTTAACATTGTAGCTTGTCGGCTGCGACACCAAACAAACACATGCTCTTTGACCTAATGTAACTTTTCGAGTGTTTATGCGATTGATGTGAATCAGCTGACTCTGGTGCTGAGAAAAGTGGCTTTTCCTATTGACTCTGCACTGATATGCAACAGAATACCACTGTGAAGTGTTGTATGACAAAGATGCTTTTCTCCACAACAGAACTCACTGGAATAACAATTGGGGAAAAACAGTTAAAGAGTTACAGAATGTAAATAAAGAGTGTTGAGGGTGTCATGGAAGACTCGTGGAGAAATCAGTTTTTTTTAACTTGAAGAGCTCTACAAAAGCACCGATAAGCATGTCTCCATGTCTGGGTTCATGAGATCTTTCAGAGTTTCAGAGCTGAATCTGAATGACGGACGCTTTTACAAATGTTATGCAATCTTGAAGTAATTTTGAATTTTACTGTCCGAAAGTCAAATACTGATATTGTGTGCACAATATTTTGTAAAAGATAAAAAAAAAAAAAACGTTGCTTTTTACTTTGTAAATGTTAATCCTTTGCTCAAAATACCAAAATAAGATGTTTTTTTTCCACTTACTGGTGACAACATGATCTATTACTGGAGGTGTGTGTTAATTACATGCATTTTATTCACTTTATTTCTCAGCTTTGTGCATTAAACTGATCTGTCCTGCTTATTATTAGACAGAGTGTTATTATGCTTCTGACTCACAAACTTAGTGTTTTTTAGCGTGACACAAGAAGAGATCTGATTCTGGAGAAGAGTGTACTAAAACTGTAATCTAATAGCATCAAACAAAATGAATGAAGTATCATAGTTGTTAAAGAAAACTAAAACAATTGAACTGATCCCAATCGTTGCTCCAATTCAATTAAAGTATGGTGTTGAATGAAAACAAGTTCAATTATATTATTAATATAATATCAATAATATCAATAGTGCTTTTGGTAAATCAAGAATTTCCTGCTACCCAAATTTTTTCTTAAATTCTTTCAGCAACAACAAAAGTTCTCACTTGCCTTAAAATTTTTTGAAGGTCAAGTGTTAAACTCCTCACATATTGATTTTGTCTCCTCGGTTGCAACTTACATCATGCGTACCAAACATTGTAATAAAACCAGAGCAACAAGATGACAACAGTAGCAGAAAGCAGTTTTTGTGGCAATTGAAGTGGGACAAAAACACATGTTTGCAGTGAGAGGAGGAAAAGTTACTTTTACTGTAACTCTGCAAATAAAGGTAAAAAAAAAAGACTGAATCTAGTGAACAAATTTCAGCTTTCAGTGTTGAAGGGATTACTGTATGGGTGTTTTTAACATGTTCTTGTGGCTTTTTTATGATTGAGGACACGTATAAGAAAATTAAGATAAAATTTGTATTTCTGAGTATTTCTTTATATATAATTTATATAATTTGAAAAAGGTTGCATGTGTTTTGGTTTTTTTGTTTTGTTTTTGTGGGCAGATGGTTTATATATTGTTTCATTTACTTTTGATGGCTTGTGATCTACATGAATACGTGATCACAGATTCTTTTGTAGTGTTTTTCATGCATTGTAAATGAAGGCCGTGTTACACTGCCACATACGTACATTTTGCGCATGTGCCACGAAAGAAAATCTGTCATACATGGATGTACGTTGAAAAAGTTGTTTTTAGGGTGAAATATTCAGAGATTTATCATGATTGAACCACGTAACAAAAATAACAAAACCATGGAAGACGGACAAAGAAACCATGCACATATCAGATGAACCCGCAAGTCATTTAATGTCTGAAAAAAATCACATTGGGTCAGCACCATGGACAGCAACCACAGCCCCCAGGATGCTTTGGAATTCCTCTGGTCCCCACCTGTTCTATAGTCAGCTGCTAGACCAACCGACACAGCCCACTGGGATGTGTGTGTAGAGGGTAATCGTGGCGGAAGCCGCAGCTGGGGGGATCTGCGAGGGGATCCGTGTGTTTCAGCGGTGACACTGCGAGAGACTTTGAATCTCCCTCTCCCGCACAAGTCGGACGGAATCGGCTAATTTTGTCACATTATAAGCAAATCATATGTGAATCCTGCGTGATTGGTGTGTTGTTATATGCAATCCACTACTGATTTGTGGGAATGTCGATCCTCAGTGATACATGCGTGACATACGTAGTGCAAAATGTACATATAAGGCAGTGGGATAGGGCCTTGAGATAAACACAAACACTGCTTCATGTAGTGATCAGGCTAAAAACATTATGTTTCGTTTTTCTACGACATAGTTTCTGCAAAGGCAGGAGTTCATTAGAAATCCGCCTCTGAGTTGTAGGCTGGACTGTTGGCACAGAGTTACTCCACCCCCATTTCATCCATCTGTGAATACTCTCTTCTATTTGTTTACAGTCTCTCACACCCCCAAGTTAACATTACAGGTGCAACAAAAAGGGTGGGCAATATTTTGAGCCAGCCGTGCTTCAGAAGCAACAGCGGAGAACTTGTGTTCCACCCAGAGTAATTTTTTCACCACAAATACAACTTTTTCTAATGGCCTTTTTTTGTCTGCTTCTGATTCACAACGATAAAAAGCAGAAATTCTCTCTCTCTCTCTCTCTCTCTCTCTCTCTATCTATCTATCCACATATATATATATATATATATATATATTTAGAATAAATCCGCTAGAACATGTTAAAAACATTATTTCATTGGTGTGAGCCTTTAACAGCCAGGAGTCTGCTGAAAAAATGAATAAGCAGAAACGTTTCACCTCTGTTTGACATGATCAATATGCACAAGCTTTTGAATTCAACACTGGATTACTGAAAAAGCATAATGACAAATACAAAAGTAAGACATGACCTCCTCAAGGTGAGAAATATGATCATTTTGAATTTCCACGCCTTCACAGTCTCCTCACTGACTCCCTCCTTGGGTGATGAATCCATTGAAGATTTCTGGGTTTGGTTTGAAATGCGGACAAGAGGCTAAAAAATGATTGAGACACAAACACTGGGCATGATCAAATAGTGTAACTTGGATGAGGGAAACATGCTTTCTCAGTGCTTCAGAGATAAAGACCTTTGCTTCAAAGGTTTCGGGGTTGTTTTCATTTCTAGTTTCTAGTTTGTGTTGAGAGGAAGTGAAATCTTTGCCAAGGTCAGTTGAGGCATATTTCACAGCACTAAATGTAACAAAAACATCAAGAAATTAGCAGTCACTACTTCAGGTTATGTGGTATATTTGGTTTCTCCTAAAAGTATATTTCTAAGCCCTAACTGAGTTTAGAACATTTTGTTCTTCATGTGACACTTGAGTTTTGTTTTTTTTTATATTCTGGGATGTCTCACACTTGATCTCTCAAAATTGGGATATTTTTGACTTCTGCTTTTATTTCCAAGATGCATATTAACAATTTTCAAACCGTTTGAATGAAACGAATGAAACATGATGTTTCATTCATTATTTAGCTTTCATTTGACATTCACTGAACAAACACTTTCATTTTTAATCTGAAACCATTCTTTTTACACAATTTCATTCACAATCAGACTCCCTGTTTCTGTTGAAAACCCTATTATGATGTATGGCATAGTCACAACTGCCCTTATAGCTGGATACAGGCTGTTTGTGAGAGAAAAATGGACAAACCTGTACGGGACATGCAGAAAGTCCATGTGAAATATCAAGGTTGTAGACTTCCCCAATGAACCTGTAGAGCCAAAATGTTCATACCTTTTATTTTCTACGTTGCTGAGAGCAACATGTTGTTGCAAACAGTTATACAACACGCAGGTGTTAGTAAGGTTTAAGTTAGGTAAAATGCATGTGTACTGGACAGATTTTACATTTTTTGACCCACTCCAAATCCTGTTGACTGTGTAAGGGACTCCTTAGTACTGTTCACCTGATAAGTGGGCGGTGCTTGGGTCTAATCTGACTGTTAGAAATGAGGAAATTAGGCAATCACAGAGTAATTTGTGTGGACGTCCTACGTATCATGTACATATCCCAGTGTACAGTGTGGTTTAAGGGCACCTTACAATAGCATCAACTGTATGTTATAAGTGGATCCCACTTGTATTAGTCCAACAAATACTTCTCAGAACTTGCATATAGAAAAAATGCCCAGCATGTATGTAATTCCAACTGCTTTTACTTTTAGTTACTCTAAATCTGTTTGATTCAAAGTCAATGTCAAAATGTGCTAGGAAATCCATAGAGATGAATGAGAAGAAGGAAGTGATAATAAAGTGAAGGAAGAGAAAACAAAATACCATAAAGGGGAAAGTGAACTGCATTTAGGGAGCAGTGCCTGGGAAAATGGAGTGAAACGTGGTTGGATCTGTGCACTGTCTGGAATTCAGACCATCTGCTCTCTTCCTCAGCTGGTGTAGTTGCATTTTGTGAACTGGCTTTTTGGGTTGAAAGTTTGCTCTTGGGAATTGGAAAGGAAGCAGTTTTGCACAGACTGAGAGCGAGCTAATTAACAATGCAGCGATTGACTGAACAACCTTTTGGACCAACATAAACTGAACAAGACAAGTCCTAATTTTATCTCTCCTCACATCTGTGATCTTTGTTCAGGTACTTCACTTTCTTTTAAAACCATGCATGTCAGGTCGATTCAAACTGCCCTCAGCAGTGAGTGTGTGGTTGTTCGAATTGGTGAGCTGTCTGGGATGTTCCAAGGAAGTTCATCTACTGAGTATGAAAGAAAAATGACAATGAAATAAATCAAAGGTTGACGTTTACTTGGTTTTCAAAAATGAAACATGCTTATTTCTCACATTTATTTTTAAAATAAGACCCTCACAAGAGATTATGTAAACGAAACGATCTCCCTGACACAAATTTACGCCCACATTCTCCATTGTCCTTCCCTTTTCATGCTGAATCTAAATTGAAAGCTTTTCCCCATTTCTTTTAGTCCACTCTCCTTCCTTTACCTCCATCTGTCTCTTTCTTTCCATCTTCAGTGGATTATGGCCTTAAGTGGACTGTTCCACAATGCTCTGGATCAAAATGCACTTTTCACCAATTTATCACAGCCTGAACTTGACTGCTATCTCTCCTCCCCGTCCTTTATCCAGAGGGAAGTTAGTCCTTCATACAGTATCTCTTCTTTCATTGAGAAGACTTTTTTTCAAACTGTTTAGTGAACTTTCTGAAATGTGAGCCCTAATGAGTTTGCTTTTAATTAGCTCTTATTTCGGAATTAATTAATTTCTAAAATAAGCAGCACTGTCTTCAGCCTTTTGTTACCCTCCTGATTGGGTATTGTTGCTTTTCCACAAGTTTAGTAAATTGTCTAGATCTCCACTGACTGTAAAATGCATGTTGCTTTCATTATACACAAAAGAAGCCAGAAATATTTGTGGAGGATTTTTTTGCCCTCCAGGGATTTTATTTTTGTCTTTACTCTGCTGTACTCTGCAAATGAATGGATTCTGTTTTAAATTACATTTACACCACATTTTTGAAATGATCGTATTTATACAGTTCTGGGCAATTCACTGCCTGTCCATCTGTCGCAGTGTCCTTGGGCAAGACACTGAACCCCATGTTACTTCTGGTGGTTATAGGTTGGCGCCAGCGTTCGGCAGCGGAGCTGCCATCTATAAGTGCTATTCTGTCAACTACTAAAACTTTTTAACTGTTTACGCAGCTAATGTAAATTTTAGCGGATTCCAAGGCGGAAAATAAGTGCTTTGCATTGTTACACAACACTTTACATTAGCAATGCCTTGCATTTCAGTGCAAAGCCGAAGAAAGCAGCATTTTCCGCTTCAGAATCAGCTGATTCGTGCCGATTCCGTAAACTGTTAAAGAGTTACAGTGGGTAACTCTTTTTAACTCTATTTGGGCATCGCCGGCAGAATCTTCAGTGTTGATAGGTTAAATTGTAGGAATGGAATACCAATTTGGGATAATTTTTTTCACATTTTAACCTTTTTTTAGCTACTTTTTTTTGGACAATGTCATCATAAATGTTGTGTTCTTATTAGATCACTTGGGCAGATATTTTCTTTTGGAAGATCACACATTAGCTGTAAATTGCTAAGTAATTGTGTCAATTTGTGTCAACTGTAACTCCCTCATTGATGCGATCAACATGAATAACCTTATTCTTACACAAAGAAAAGCAGCTTTTCACATTGGTTTTTACGACACATTACTGATGGTGCAAAGCCGCTTTTCTCTGTGACATAATTAGCTGATTGATTAGCTGATTGATTGCACAAACACTTCACCACTGTTAAATTATTCAAATCAGCCTAAGGCTGCTTTTCTCCGCTTCAGAATCCACTGGAATTGCGTTAATTGTGCATGTGGTTGAAGAGTTACAGAAGTCAAAGGAATGTAAACACGGAAGCTAAAGTTCTGCTATAAAAGGGTTAAACCACTATCTGAATTTTTCCCTTCGTGATGCACCTCAGATCAAATTTGTTTTGTATTTTTAACATTTCAGCTACTAAAATCTAACTTCTATCTGCATGTTTGTTGAAGTGTTTTCAAACACTCATTTTGGTGCTTTTATACACCAAAAGTAGCCTGTAGTACAATAAAAACATATTTTTGGAGTAATTCAATGATTATGGAGACTCGATGTGAAGCACAGATAGTTTTTTTTTTTTTTTTTTAATCAACAATCAGCTGCCCCTCTCAAAGTTGAATCCAGCCCTTTCAGATATATTTCTACTGTGACACTAACAGCGCCAAGTGGAGACTCCTTGGCTAACAAGGTTTATTAGTCCTAAATACTATTACTTTTCAAATTTATGAGTTTGATTTTTTTTTTTTTATCAACTATCCAACCGTCAACATTTTCTCAACAAAAATAGGTTAATAACTTGTCTTTTCTCATTAAACCGCTACAGCTGTATTACAGCTGCTGTTGGTTTGTGTGTTTGCTTGCTTGTACAACAGCAGAGTCTTCATAATTCCTGCAGGCAAAGCTGTCTTTTTTTTTTTAAAAGCACCCATTTGATCAACAAAGATTTGTATCATCTTTGAGAAGCCAAACGAAGTGTCAGAACAATAATCTCTCCTGAATTTTGTAGGGCGCTCACAATAAAACATTTGGGTGTTCATCTCACTTGACCTGTTGAAATTCTAAGCACTGGTGTTGTCCTCCTGTTGCTTTACATTATTCTGATCAAGAGTACCGCTGAAGCCTCACCAAGTGTTTGTTCTTCTTAAACTTGATGTTTGTGACCAATCCTTGCTGCCTTCAAATGTTTCTTTTCAATTTTGTCAATTATTTTTAAAGTGTCAAATATTGCAAAGTAGTTGTTTCTTTCAGATACTTTTCATCCTAGTCGGTGGTTACAACAATCTTTGTATTCAAATTAGATAAGCAGATGAAAAACTGATGGACTTCCACAACGCCCACAAAGACTGGCTTTGGTTCTTTTTGTTCTACAGAGCAGACTTGACTTTGATGAGCTGCAGCTTTGAAGTTGCAGTTTAAATTGGTGGGCCTTTGGGGGCGGGTTTTTCTCTGTCAAAAATTCCTTTTTACCGGGTACTCAGAGCGTGCAAATTTTGGTGAGTTTTTGGGGAAGTGCCTGGGACAATATTTTTGCTCAAAGGCTCAAGTAGGAAGAAAGACTTGCAAAAACAATCTGGTCCTTGCAGTCAAGGGGCTGCTGCAGGACATTGCATTAACCACATAAATTGTCACATAGGTTTTGTTTGTTTAAAAAAATATTTTTGCACTGCACGTTAACATGTTGATGTCTTTTTTGTTTGGGTGCTTGTCTGCTTGATGTAAAACTTATATTAATGAGATTCTTCTGTCTTTGCTTTCACAGATTAACTCTTCTTCTGAGATCTCCTGCTTTGTCTTCTGGAAGGGGAACATTTGTCTGCGCAAACATCTTTTTCCACTGACTGTGTGGAAACACTCAAGACCAGTTGGACCATTAAACACAGAGCTCTTCAAACAGTTCATGATTTTCACATCTTTTGGGAACACTTCTCGATTTTAAGTTGTAGTTATATAACTAACAAAACTCATCAACGTAAAAAAGTTCTGCTGCCACAAAGGAGGATCCTCAAGTGGACAGGGGATCGTTCTTCTGTTCCTTTGTTGGATGCCCCTCAGAAAACTGCAGTAAAGGTGAGTTTGACCGTTCAAAGACTAACCAAAATGTGGTCTTTATAAGTAGTACGGTGGGTAGTGAAAAATATGGATATATCTGGTTAGCGAGAGTTCTGCTAACAAAGACCATGAGCAGGATGGTTTCAGGGCTGACATGTTGCTCTCCAAAAGAAGGCTTTGTCTTTTGCACACTTGTAAGTTTGGTAGAAAAGAATCTGTGACTTTAGTTGTGCATCAGGTTGCTGCTCCCCTCTTTTAATGCAGAATGATTCTTTTTGCTGCTATTCAGAAACACATTTGCTGTAAGTTTTTGGTTTTTGTGGGCCCATAGGGGGTCATAGACTGGTGCGGCTGCATCTTAAAGAGAGTGTAGGTGTGTCTTGTTGTTCCCTTGTTTGTAAGGATATTGTAAGTTACACACACTTGTGACATACAGGTGATGCTGTTATGCAGTGTCCTTAAGATGCAATAGTCGTAAGTAAGCTGCGCTTACTGACCTTTTGTTAACTGCATGCAAATGCTGCATGCAAGGGGTGTGAGGGAGACACAAAAGTGCCTTAAGATGCCAGTAGGTGGATACCCCAGGTGGGTATTTATCAGCAGGGAGTTCCTATGTGCGGTTCTAGGCTTAAGTATTACTGCATCCTTCTAAACCCATGCACACCTCTTAAAGAAATTCAAATCTTCAGAATTGATCAGATTATAGCTTAGTTCACTGTAAGCTACAGACACAGGGGGCATGTTATGCATTTATCCCACGGTGTTCACACTCTACAAGCAGAGAGGGGTTTATTTTTTTTCTTTTTCTACTGTTTACTACTGCGTGCCCGCTACAGTTGGAAGAGGCTTGTTGCGAAATGTGAAAGTGGCGCAAATCTTGCTCTAGGATTTTCTTTCACAGCTAGTATTAGATATATGACCGACTAGGGTCATATAATTCCAGCTAGGCACAAACTGCAGTTATTAATTTCTCCACATGATCAGTTTTCAAATGGTTGGCACTTGTGAATTAAAGGGGACGCCATCCATAAATTACAGCAAAATCTGAGGCGCTGATCGGTCAAAATTCGAGCTATTTTAACTTTCAAACTGCGTTTTCAACGTAGAGTCCTAAAACGGTCTTAAGAATCTGCGTAGCTACATGTGAAGACAAAAGTTTTGAATGTGGTAGCTTAAAACATGCATTTATGCATGTTTAGTTAAACTTTTCATTAAAAGCGGTTGCTTAAACACGCATTGCCGAGAGTGCTGTGGACGTAGCTTAAGCCATGCATGTGCCAAATGACTCATAAAATGCATGAATTTCTTTTAGTTTTGAGCTGAACAGTCCTGTATCATCCAATATCAATACAAACATTTTCACTGTAGTTTCTGAAGATCAAGTTAGTCTGAGATTTTTTTTGTCCATTTTCTTAGAATTTTCCAATATTTCTGCCCCCCTCCCTTTCTTTTTTTTTTTCTCGTTTTTCTGTCCAACAATTTGAAGGAAACATCAGAGGTGAGAGGGAACCTTAATGGCTCCAAGTCAACACAAAACTCTTGCTTGGGTTGTCCTGCCCTGGAAAGCAAAGCCAATAGTCAAAGACTAGATTTGTGGAAAATATTTCAGGACATCGTCAAGTGTATATATTTTCATAAAATTTTTTGAAGGTCCTCAGCATGTCTTTTCCTACAGCAGCATTATTAAAGAGATTATTGCAGTTCACCAGGTACCACAAGTTAGCTGGAGGTATGAGCATAAAGCACTCTGCTGGGAAAACACAGAAAGTGGTCTTTATTAAAAACTGGAGACTGCTCAATGAAGTTTTTAAATAAAGATTGAAGACTCATATTATCTGGGGTTAACAAGGAGCCATAGGCAGGAGGCAGAAATGTAAGGATTGTCCATTTTTAAAATAATTTGTGAAGTTGTTTTATATTTAGTTGTGACACAGCATGAAGGTCCTGTCCTTTTGCGGCATTTTTTCCTTGTGGTCAGGTTGTGGTTTGATAGATTAAATAGAAAATCGATTTAAGAGAGATTGTTTGAGGTTGTGCATGTCTGTATGTGGTCTTTTGATGGATGGCCCACCTGTCCATGGTGTCGTCTGACTAGGCTCAAAGACAGATATGTTAGACTCCAGCTACTCTTGGGATGATCAGGAACACAGTAACTATGATAATTTTAAAAGCAGCTCTGTTGGAATAGAGGGATGTGGTTTTGTAAAAGTACGGAAAGCCAGATTTTTCCAACAAAACAAAACAAAACAATTAGCTAGTTTTTCGTTTTCTAGCACAAATCATTCCCCATTTTAGCAATAGTAAGATAAAACCTTAAAACATGTTGAAGTTTTTTATATCAAATATTTATAGGAAAAAAAAGTTTAATGTGTTTAATGCCAACTATACACTGACTTCCAAACTATCACAATTCAGAGATCAACGGTAGTTTCCCTTGTCATGAAGGTACTTCTATGCCTTAGTCACAACTGCCCTTATGGGTTGATACGGTTGATATCTAAGCAAAAAATGGGTTAACCTGTATGGAGGACGTAGGTCACCCACTAAACTTAGTATGACAAACAAACGTCGTGTTTAGTAAATAACCAGTACACACATTTCACTAATAACTAGAGTGTAGCATAAAGGCGCACAGTACAACAACATCACTAGTATGGAGCTTATACATTGAATTGAATTGAAATGGTTTATTTCAAGCAACCAGGCAAGAATAACGCATATGTAACACATTCAACAGAGGTTTACATCCATAAAAAACATGTCAAACACAGAATAGACATTAAAAGTAATTTACTTGAATCAGGTATAAAAAAAAAAAAAACTCAGTATATGCAAATTATTTTCATAAAATTCCTTTAATTAAATCGAATCAAAAATAAAAAAAATATGTGCAGATTATTTTCGTTAGAAAACTCATTAGACATGAATCACACTTTAGGGAACCATGTCAAGTGATTTGATTAGGGCCTTTGTCCAAGACCGTATTCCTGTGTTCTGCTGTCTGATTACCATTCGTCCTTCTGGTTTGAACAGAGTTTATGAAGTTCTCCTCGTTGTTATGACTGCAGACTTTGTTTGTCAGGTCCATTGTCCTTCAGCTGATATCACAGCATGTAAGTTGAGCTCGAGTTGTCTGCAGGGCAGAAATCGCTGCTGAAAATCAAGGTCATAGTTGACCTAAGGGCTTGGTCACACCCCCCGAACTTTGTTGGAAGGTACCTGGAGCAGCAGGGAGGGGCGCCGAATTTTGGCAACGCTCGTCACCGCGTACAAAATGAGAAAAAAAAAATTGAACACATGGGCATTGGCGTAGCGATGCACTGCTAAAGCCGGCGTAGCTTTAGCATTGGTTTAGCAGTATCGAGCTATACCGAGCGTTGATGTAGTGTTGATTGCTTCAGTGTAGGTACAAGGCGTTCTGTGGCGTCTCTCTGGATGCATGGAGATGCAGTTTTTGGGCTAATTCGATGTCCATTTCTCCATGTATTTTTGGCCAGTTACTGGTCCCGCTCCAGCACCTCTATGACAACGCCACATCAAAGTTCATCGCTGCTTCAACTTCCAACACCGTTCCAGCAACGCCGTGTCCGCTTGTAAGACACTTATGACCGCTCCACCGACATTTGTGCAACGTTTAGTTGCCGCCAGCGCAACGCTGGCGAAGCAGCGATGGTCCAGCGTTCAAGATTTCTGCGTTGGTGGAGCGGGGGTGAACTTTGCCAGAGCGGAGAATGGACCTCTCCTCACCGTTGCAATATTTTGTGTAGCTCAATACTTTCGGAGTGGTGGGGAGGACCCTTGAGGAACATCAGCGGTGGCCGAGCGTGTGCGGCGTTGCTTTAACGGTGACGAATGGTCACGAGCAGTGAGTAATTTTTTTCCCCGCTCCAGGAACGCTCCAGCAAACTTTGGGCGGTGTGACCGTGCCCTTAGAGACAATGATAGATCCCAGGCGCCGTATTTTCTTGAAATCATATTTGACTTTTATTTTGCATCAATTAGAGGCTCAGATGTCCGTGCCCACACACAAAAGTATTTGATATTAATGATTACCGTTGCCTTGGACAGCTCCGGTGGACATAGAGGTTTAACGTAGATCCTGGAATTCAGCACCCATGTGCTCTGGATTTGCCTTCTCTGCTTCAGGAGCCTGGCGTGCTTTGCCAGTTCAGCATTATATTTTGAGAGATGGTCATTAAAATAAACAGAAAATCCTTTCAGGTATTTTCTTAGTGTCATCAAAGCTATCTTGTGCTTTTGATTCACAAACTTAATAAGGATCGCTGGTTTATCTGACTCCTTTCTCCTGGGAAGCAGGTGGCAGATCTTGATATTATTCAAATCCAAGGAAATCCCTTTAGAAGTGATAAAGGATCCAACTTGACTCTCCACGCTGTTGGCTGAAGCTGTTGCAGCCCCGTTAGCTTCTGTGCTGACATTAGCTGCGCCAGGCCTAGCCAGGGTTTGAGTTGAAGTCCCGTGATAGATAAAAGATTAAAGTTGCTTATATCAGGAGAGCTGAAGACACACATCCGGAGCCAGAAAGAGACATTAACCTTTCAAATACTTCTGGTTACATTTACCACACGCATTACTATGGTACGTTCCATTCATGATATCCCTTAAGATGGCCGCATGAGCCACTATGGAACTGCAAGACACACTTGTGCTCCCTTTATGATGCTGCCGCTCCTTTCTAAGGCCTTCCATAGGCTAGGAGAACCCAAATATCTATAGCACCTGTACAGATGAACTCCCCGTACAGGGGCATGTGACTATAGCATTAAACTCATGTCCATAGACCTCATAATTATTGTAATAATATTGATATACTTATTATTTTCTGAATCAATTAGGCAGCTCTAGATGAAATCTGTAAAATTCTTGATGTGGATTAGTTAAAACTTATACATTAGGGGATGTCCAAACTTTTTGAAAAGAGGATCAGATTTAAGGAAGTGTCCTTGTGCAAGGCTCAACTAACTCTATTCACTTGTTTGGACATTATCTGCCGCATGCAAGCTGTTGCTGTGGCTCATTCTGAATGTTTGCATTGTTTTGGGATACAAATTATTCTGCGAGACTACTGGCGATTGAGATCTTAAGTGTAGGTAAATTTATTTATTGAAATTGTGTCTCTAAAATATTTATTTTTAAAAGCACAGTTTTGTAATACATACTTCCTAAATAGCAAATGAAAACATCAAACATGTTGCTCACCAGCTTTAATATTTGCTTCCAAATCCTATAACCATAATGACACATGCATGATCAACAGTATTCACAGCATTGCAATGTGTGCAAGTACACAGACCATATTTGTAGAGGTATAGGGTTTAGAGCTGATGCCATATTTGGATGAAATATTCACTGGGACTTTGTAGGCATGTATTTTATTGTCCTGGTAACAATGCTGATACTCTGATACTTTACAACAAAACATTTAAAAAGTCAGTTTGATTTGCAGCCCAGATTTTGGACATGCCTATTGTGCACAAGCACAATAATTTTTCCTTGACTTTAGAGATATTTTACATAGAACAAAATCCTACATTCTTTATAGGCCTATATCATGCAAAATCAACATTTTCGAGCTTTCAGGTGTATTATACTAAGGGCTGTCAACGTCAAGGCGTTATGCACACGATTAATTTAAAAAAAATTAACGTTAACATTTATTAAAGCAGATGAATTACCAGTCAGAATCGACTGTCTTCCGCTTGCGTCAGACAGTTGAGGCTTCCACGGCTTGTGTTAGTTTTGGAAAATGCACACTTTGGGTTCTCTCCCGCTTATAACATTGTCACTTACAAAATAAAAATTCAATAAATTTTTAGTACTTTATTCTTGTTATTTTTTTGGTTTAGATCGCTGTCTCACAACAAACGGACTATGTGATTAGTTGTGCGGCCCGTTGGCAAGGTAACACAACAAAGCATTGCAGACCTTGCCTGCAGTGGCAAAGGAAAGCGATATATATGCTGATCATCACAATAGGTTCAGTAAAGCATCAGTTCATCAGAGAGAAAGTTCACCTTTTACCGCTTGTTTTTGTCCAGAAAATAAAGCAGAAAGTGTTTCAATGAAGCTTGCGCAGTGACATAGAACATTTGGACTATGGGAATAGAACGTCTTTTCTAGTTGGGCATCAACACCCAGCAGCCAATCACATTTGAGTGTTTAACCCGGACCATTTAAAATGCAGAAACACAATGTTTGTTTCTTATGGCTGTATATCAGCATCTTTGTTTTCTTGGAATAATACTGCAGACATATTACATTTCTGAGATATCTGAGTTAACATTTTACAAATCCAAACATTTTATAAATAATTACTTCTTTAGTGTGCTAAAAGGTAATTTATTATCTAAGGCTGTCAGTTTTGTCATGTTAAAAATGCGCTAAGTCAAAATACATTTGATGCCGTCGATATTTTTGATGGCATTAATCGCAGATTTTGAATTTTGGAATTGTGCCTTTCCATACCACCGTTTAGGAGAAGGCTTATGAGGCAGATATGGACGGCAAGAAAAGACTCCTAAATGCAAAGTTTCTTTCTAATACCATGCTAATGGTCTCTCCAGGCAAAACGATGAAGTGATTTGTAGTTACTGCTGGTGTGAGATGAGTTATCATTATAGCTCGTCAAGTTTGAAGTACGACCTACTAGCCAAACACATTGCCCTCCCACGGACCTTAGCTCAGCGCTCTCATGCAAAGCAGATGACGCTGAATAGTTTGCAACAAAAACTTCTGAACCACCCCAACAAAGAGCAAGCTTTCAGCGACTTTACCTAATGGATAACTACAACTTATAGACCAATCAATGACCCAATCAGTGTTTCAGCTTTTTTTTTTTTTTATCCACAAAAAAATTTCTAAATACAATGTTACAAAAGCATTTCTAATTAAAACAATGCATTTCTGCCATTCTTGTTCTTATAATAAATGTAAAACAGCTAAATACTCTTTAAAGTACACCTTTTTTCACCAACAAAACAGGAACATATCGATTTGCGATTAATTGCCAGTTGACTATGGACAATCATGCAATTATTTGCAACAAAAAATTTGAATTGCCTGACAGCCCTAATATTATCATATATATGGATATTGTTTATTCTGAAAGGTGTAAAAATAGCTTGATATATGCCCTTTAAGTTCCATACTTAAAAAATTAAATCAAAGTTTAGGTAAAGATATATTGTACAATCAAAATACAAAAAGAAAAAAGACATTGGCACAACCTATGCTGAGTAACAAATCTATTGTATTTGTGAGACAATACAGCTTTGTTTATTAAGCAATGTTTGCACAGAGAGGTCCAGTTTTCAAAAGGTGCCTTACAGAAAAAAAAAAAGTGCAAATAGGAAAATAAAACACAAAATGAGTACATTAAATAAAACAGTGGGAGTGGCAGCTGCATGGCTCAGCTCAGTGTAGGGCTGGCGTGTGGGAAACTAGGGTTCTCTTCCCAGGGGGCCCAATGAGCCAGTGTGGGTCCTTCACGCTACTGTCTGACTATGTAGCCACAAGGGGACCTAAGTCTGGTCTCCCTGTGCCGATCCCCAGCCAAGATAAAATACAGGGTTGTCAGGAAGGCACCAAATATGAAAACTCCCTGCCAACCCACCTGTGCAAATCAGTGGTTCGGTTGTTCATTGTTTGGATGTGCCAAGAGGTGAACAAAAAAAAAAAAATGGGAGTAGTTTTTTTTTTTTTTTTGCAATACAGGAGGCAGCAAAGAGACGTAATGTTGTAAGTTTGGACTTAAATATAGAAACAGTTGGAGAACATCAAAGTTCATTAGGAAGCTGGTTCCATCTGTGTGAAGAATAGCAGCTTCAAGCAGCTTCAAGCTGTTTGCTTCAGACTCTAGGCTTCACCAGCTGATTGCTTTTTGTAGATCTCAGGGCTCTGTTTGTTTTTTTTTGTTTTTTTTTTACCCTCTATAGTTTTTACTAAAATTTGAGTTTGACACCATTAAGTGATTTTTGAACCACCAGCAGTACTTCAAAATCAACTTTGTTTCTAACTGGTTGCCAGTGTTTCAGGAGAGAATTGATGTGGTCAGTTTTTCTAATTCTGGTTAAAACTCCAGAAACGCTGTTGTTAATCAGCTGCGGCTTTCCAACTGTCTTTTCTTTTTTTTTTTATAGAGACTGCTGCAGAAGTCCAGCTTGCAGGAGATAGAGGAATAAATCTGTTTCTCTAAAGCTTGTCTGAACATGAGATCTGAGTCTCACTGTTTGAATGAGACAGTAAAAAACTGATTTAGATTTTTATGATGGGACTCAAACTCAGGTCAGAGTCTGTTATATCATAGTTTTTTTTTTTTCAGCCTTCATTTTTCAAGAAATGTGCTTTGACACTACCTTCAATCTTTGGTGCAAAACAACATATTTTTCTTAATAAATGACTTAAATTACAATAGCGTCTTAATCTTTTAATTCTGGAGATGTCGTCAGTGACACCTAAATAACACACACTCTTTGACCGTTTTCGTAAATCAGCTAATTCTGATGCGGAGAAAAGTGGCTTTGCATTTCATCTTTCCTTCGCGACAGAATAAGCCAATTTACATTAATTGTTTAAGCAGTTTACTATTGTAAAGTGTTGCATATAAGCACAAAGCTGTGTTTTCTCCGCTTCAGAAATTGTTGGAATTGCAATAATTGTATAAATGGTTGAAGAGTTACGGTAGTATTAATCATATAAGTCCATGATTTAAATAACTTTAGATAATGCAGTAGGTCTATACTGTATCCCAAATGGGACTCAAACGTACAATTCCCTTGACAACCCCTTTCACATGAGCATCAGTTATTTCTTGTAAAACACAAGTTAGCAGATGTGAAAACATGCAAATGTTTGATTTCCCTAGACTCTGTGATGCAACTTTTCTTTGATCATTGCCATTTTAGGAGCAAAGCACATTGTGTGTTTTATCTTTGCTGCTCGTTTTTGCCCCCTTCCACAGGTCAGGTAGATTATTCTTGTCTGCAAGAAACACATTGTGTCTAAACTTGATTCAAGATTCTATCTACCCTGTGGCTCCAGCAATCAGCCAGAAGAGTAGCCCACACTGTAATTCATTTGAATAGTCTAAAAAGACTGTTTTGCTAGTTGGAATAGTCAGTAGTGCCTGAAAAATATCTAGAGGCACTCCATGGAGATTGATAAAATTTGGTTAGCAAGAAGGAGTTGTAGTAACAGAATCTGGGATAACTGCAGATGATAGTCTAAGTGCTTTGCATTCCTGGGAGTTTCAAATGAATTGCTCTGAAACAGTTAGAAGCTTTTTACATTTCAGTACATCAGCTTCCTCTTCTATATGTTGCCCAGGTAACAGGGTGCTGACAGAATGAGGATGTGGGTGTTGTGAATTAGGTATTGAGGTATTCATTATTGAGGAGAGAAAATATGAGAGAATACTGCTGTCATGTGATTAAGTTTTTTATGCAATTAATTAATCGTGACCTGTAATTAATTGATCTATGTTAACAGCAAATATTTTTAAACCAGTAATTGCTGTATTAAGTCTTATTTTGAGGTATTTCTTTAAATTTGTGGCATTGTGCGCAATTAATGATCAAATTACAACTAAAAAAGTGACTTAATGTTTGTCTGTAATCCATTAATCACAATTAAAGCAAAAATTTGACACCCCTATGAGAGAAATTCAAAATATGTATTTGTATTGGAAAATTCTCTTTTGCACGTGTGAAATGCACTCAGACTGTCAGTGACTGATGTAATTAAAAGTCATGATAGATTTACAGTAGATATAAGCATTACACCAAAACAAAACTAGAAAAAGTGCAAAAAAACAATTTCTTTAGGTTCTGCTTGGACAAAACAGTGAAAGATTAAAAACTAAGATGTTTAATGTTCAACATGTTGCCATTAAAACATGTTAAGAAAGATATTTCAATATATGAGAAACTAACTCACATGTTTGAAAATATATAGCAATATATAGATGGACAACCTATTTCTATTTTCAGTCACATATTCTAAAATACATCTATTATTCAGGCTCTACTCTTAATTTTCTCCAAAGACCAAAAGACAATTTTACATGTTTTGTTCTTAATGTCTGCTTATACATTTATAATAAGAAGGTCATTAAAAGGCCATACAAATCCTTTTCTTATTTTCTTTAACCCTGGTTTGTTGTAATAAATGTTGGGATCAGTAATAATCTTTCATGCACAGAGTTTGCAAGTCAAGCCACCAAACACCAGAGCTTAAAGGATGCTTTTATTAATCAATGAACACCAATACAGCAAACTTTTTCCGTGGTGAAGAGTGCATATTTTAACATTCCAACAGAAGAAGCGATCAGGGTCACACCTGGGTCCCGTCTTATGTAACAATAAGCAAACTGTGCATGCATTAAAGATAATCTTCAGACTTGTAATTATCAACATGGCAATTTGCATGTGCCTGCCCTGCTTCAGGTAGACTGCTTTAGTCATTATTAGAATCCGCCTGCTGCACTTTTGTTTGTTGGCCAGTGTAACTTTATGACCTTACCTGAGATAACACATGATTGATGGCAATACTAAATTAAGTTACGGAGCAAATCTGCCTCTGTGTCAAATGTTTTAAGCACTTGCTCATTTTTATTTTTCAGCGAGGTTCTTGAAAAACCCCAAAACATTTCCTGTAATCACTAATGACTCAAAGATCATTCCATCCGCAAGTCAAATGCGGAGCTCTTTAGTATGCACCGTGTGGCTGGGTTCTGACGGGACTTGATTAAATGGTTCATTCATCCTTCCAGAGCCTGAGGTTAGCGCTCTCACTGTTCACCTTGACCAGGATGCAACACATTAGCTGTTATTCAGCATGTGGTTGGCTGCATTTATGTACTCCGACTTGAGGATATTTGACAGATTTTGTCATCCACTGAGTGCAATGGCAGTAGTCTGACTGTTTGTACTTTATAATCTTCAGGGTCTTTTTTGTACTCTCATGTTGAGTGTTTGTTTTTGTTGTTAAATAGGTTTGAAAGTGGACGCATTGCTTAGTTCTCTCATATGATGGCAAGTTTATGAAGTATGCAGCATATACAATATGCTGGTGTTTTTAACATGTTATTGTGGCATTTTTCTCACAGCGTAGCACACGTATAAAGAAAAGCTTTTGCCCAAAATTGCATTTGTTTTGTTTTTCAAAATATTGTAAAACAGACAAAAAAGAAAAAGCAGTTTGAAAAAGCTTATTTGTGATGTAGAAAATACACTTAGTGGGCCACAGTCTCATTGCCCCGCTCCATTTGTTTCATTCACTTGTAGACAAATAGATCCATGTAAGTCTTTGTTTTCCTTGTCTGAGCTGGCATCCGGCTCAAAACTGAATGGCTGGATCTCTCCATTATTGCTCGCCATTCATGCTGCACCTGTTATGTTAGGTTGGGTCGTGAAAGAGCTATAAGCTAGCGGGAGAGCATGTAAACAAAGGGATGATGGGAATTGGGGAAGGGCTTACTCCATACAAATAGTGCCACCCACAACTCAGAGGTGAATTTCTAATGAACTCCTGCCGCTCCGCAGAAACTATGTCCTAGAAAACAACACAGCTTTTCTGATTTTGGCTAAAAATGTCAAAATCATATTCAAAAGACCACTGGGAACACCTTTTAAATAGATCAAAAGATGATCAGAGTGAGACTTTAAATGAATTAATTTTACAAATAAATATGCCCCAAAGAAATAGGCAGAGGACACATGATCATGGTTCTTCTTCACATTTGATTGACTTGCTTTTTTGAACAATTGTCTTCATTTAGCTTATATATATATATATATATATATATTTCTGAGCCTGAATCAGTCCAGTCAACAAAAGTCCTCGATAAAACAAAAAGCTTATGTTGCAAATTGGGTGAAAGTGTTTGTGGGTGTGTTCTTGAGTTTAATCCTTTGCAGCACTTTGCCTGGTTTAATGACAGACCTTACAGGGACCTATGGCCTTATAGGGACATTTAACTTCTCTGGATGATCTGGAATTTAATTTCCAAGGTTCTTGTTGAGTTTAAAGCTAACAATAAATTGAACATTAGCTAAAGTTAGACATTAATCAGACATCATTAGGATAAGTGTTAGCTTTTTAGTTGAGAGTGCAATTTTATCAATGGTATACCCTAATGAAAGTCGTTTGGTGTTTGTGGTGTACAGTGGTCCAGTCTAGGGTTGGGGAGGCTTAGCAAAAAATCCTAGGATATTTTGCCAATATATTTCCATCATCTCTTCATCCCTTATCCCTGTATCCATTTTCTTCAGTCTTTCTCTCCACTAAACCTGCTAGGGCTGCTCACTGCTACCTTTCTGGATTTTAGCCAAACACTCCGCATGCAGCCCATCTGCATGTGCCTACAAAAAAAAGCTGTTCTGGCTCACATTTATTCGGTAGCGTCTGCTCACTTGGCAGGCCCCCTCTCACTGTTGCCCTGCTTCAATTGTGAAGCCCTCTCCTTAAACGTGTGACACGGTGAGGCCCAAGTGGAAACACAGGACAATCCTACTTTACCCAACCCACTCATTCTGGCCACTCCACTGCATTGTAGAGGGCCATTTGAGAGAGTGGCTAGGCAGAAAGAAGGGAGGGGGAGCCTTGTGCATTAGCCTTGCTAATCTCATTAGTGTGGCCATGATTGAATCCTGTAGGAATCTGCCACTGCTGCCAGGATAGATTGAGGAGCTTCTATATTATTAAAGGGATGGCTCTGTTGTAGATGGTATGGAGGATGAAAAAAGGAAATATAAAGAGAAGACAGAAGAGCATTAGTGGAGTCAATGGAGAGAAGGCGCAAAAAGCAAAAATTATTACTATGAAAAGACGCTCATCTGTGCGCTAAAAAACATCAGTCATAAATGTATGTGACTTAAAAACGATTAAAAAACAACAACAAACAGGAATATTATGATCCTTAAACCAAATAAAGGCACAACACAAGGGAGTACAAATAAAGAGGGAATAATATGAGTCATCTACAAGAAACACATTTAATACAAATGCTCTGAAATTGAACAATTGGAGATTGTGCAAAATTAAAAACAACTCTTGAACAACTACAACTAAATCAATAGTTATTTCTCACTACAACAGAAGAGTTTGAAACTGCAAATAAAAATGATCCAACTCTTATGAACGGAAGGTAATCATGACTTGACTTGCCTCGTGTGGAAACAAAGCACTTTATTGTTAAATGGTAGGAGAGCACTTTATGGAACTAATAAATCTCCACTGACTCTTGAAGTATACTCAAGTGAAGAGCGAATAACAGAAGGAAAATGACAGTGGAGTATCAGTTAAGCTTTGGATTACTGAGTCAGACTCATGCAAGAAAAATGAGAAGAGTCTTCATGTTTGAGCGAATGCAGGAAAACCTGAGAAAATCTTATTAATGTGTGACTTTTGTTCTTCTGGAGCATCACCCATAAACTCATAAACTTTATTTTTCTTTCACTTAAATGGTTTTATCTATCCACCCTGCCCTTCTGTCGCTTTATGACCATCCTGCTCTTTTACAGCCTCCCATGAGCAATGGCATTGCAAGACTGTTTTGAAGCCTGAGTACCCACTGTAAAGTCATGACCGTGTAAACAAACACTTAATCCTCCTCCTCATCCACATCTCTGTCAACATCTGTTGGTGTTTCTCTTCTTTCCACCATCACTGGTTCCGTTTTTCTTCCATCTGGTGTTTCATGTCCTCTTTTCGTCTCTTTCAATCAAGTCTTAGAGGAGTTTCTTCTTTTGTTCCATGTGGCTCCAGCTGACTCTAGCCCTTGAGATTTGAGTTCATTGTTTAAGTACAATGTTCTGTTCGTTGGAGTTGGGGACTCTGACATGCACACTAGCTGTTGCACTTTACCTTAAGATGTTTCGTAAGAATGTGTGTCTTGGAGACTACGGAAGCTTTTAGTCACACCTTTTTCCCCTTTTTACATCCTTTAAAGCACATAACAGAAATGATTAATGTCTCCCTAATTCATGTCTTTTCTTGTTTCATTTGTTGTTTTACAAAACCTTTGAAGAAACTTAGTTCGTACCAGTGACGCAGTAGTGTCAGTTGGAAGCCCTTGGAAGCCCTTGCTCCATTCCATTCTAAACGATATACTTAATTTAAGATTAAAAACTCCTTTTAAGTTGCATTTTAGTCATAAATTATGACAAGGTGTTAGGGGGAAATTATTAAAAGTTGATTAATTGAAGGACTATCAATGTCTCTGTCACTTTTGACTTGGAAGTGCAAAATCAGTGTTGTTTGATTGAACAAAGTATAATGTGGAGTGGCTCTGTAATGTACTGATGATATATACTGGGGTGTGCACTTTCTTCTCTTTCTCTTCAAGTCTGAGCTTTTGGCCCCCATCCACTTGTGATAGAGGTGGGTGGTAGCTGGTGTCTCATTATCATGATGCCTTCTTGCTTGCAATGCTAAACTCATATTGACTGCTTGAGTCATTAATGAGCTTTGTTGGGTTCTGTCTTGCCTTTGACAGTAAATCTTCAATAAGCTGTCCTTTAAGGGTTTTGTTTTTTTGTTTTTTTTGATCATTATTCTTTTATGTTGCTGATTCTTTCCTCTTTGTTTCCTCTTTGTGAGAAATAATCTTGCTCGTGAACACATGTTCTTCAGGTAAGTTAATATAGTGCACTACAGAAAAAATATGGGGGAAAAATTCTGTTTTGCAAGAACATGTTAAAAAAGGTCTCAGAGCAAGGATGGTTATTCTGTCAAATATAATAACTGGTTAAGAGCTGTCTATTTCTCTATAGAAGTCTATGGGATTTTGGCTTCTTGGAACCAGCGGGTACATCTGTATGGAATGAAGGGGAGAGGGGTCACTCAGTCCAGTTCTCTTATACAGTTGATGGCTAAAGTACTGCTTACCAGAAATGGATTAAACAATAGCAATTACTGACATTTAGAGAAAAGCTTTTCCTTGTTCATGCCAGATTTTTCTATTATTTATATCAATTCAGGTTAAATGAAATTTAATTATCATTCACAAAGTAACAAGCTGGCATCAAAAATGAAAGTGTAAACTCACAGGATAAAACTTTGTAATAATCTGTAGATCTAAATGTGTTTCTGTACCACTATACTGCAACAATAGAACATTAGTTTTTATTTTTTTTCTCTCAAAATGGCTTTCACATCGGTAGCCTAAACACTACCAGAACTAATCCATATTCAAGGTGCTCTGGATTATAAGGTGCAATTTTGATTTAGAAAAAAAATTAAGGCTTTTAAATGTGCCTCATAGTGCGGAAAGTATAGTAAATGTGTGGTGCTTTTACCATTTTTTTGACATTTTTTTATTGTCTTGCTGAATGGTGTTCTTTTCATTTCAGATGTACACATAAAGCCCTTTATGGCAGATTTTTATGTTGTCATTACATGTGGAGGCTGATAATGATGAGGGTGCTTTTATAACTGTGTTTTGGCATTATAATGTTAATGCCCGAGCAACCTTAAGGCAAGGATGCTGTTTCTGTTAAATGCTCAATTATTCTTAATGCCTCAAATGAAGTATTAAAAAAGCTAGAGGCTTCGGTGAGTCCTACCTTAACAATGCTAATGGAAATTGCACTAACTCGTTTACACCCTAATAATGCCTGCATGCATAATTCTGCATGTTTCTTACATCATCCTAAAACTAATTTGAAAAGATCCCGCAATTAACTAGGGCATTGCATTGTGAATAATCCATTATAATAAAGCACTGGACCTGTTTGTTATGTGATAAGCAGTTTTTTTTTTATTTTTATTTTATTTTTTTTTTTTTATGCAAGTCTATGTGTAAAGACATATTTTGTGGTACAAACAAAGCTGTGCGTGTAAACACATTTGTTGGAATGTGTCTGTGTCTAGCAAAGCTCCTGTGCATATTGTTGCACTTCTCAGTGAATATGAGATGGCAGCCAGTGGAATTTCACATCGTAACGTTTGAATTATCAGACTTCTGTTATGTCACCCATGTATGAAAGCACGGAGGGGAATCGACCTTTTTATTTCTTGTTTCTTCTATGAACTAGCCTTTTGCCATGTTAATTGATCACATACACTGAGTGCCCACAGAGGACATTGCATAACCCTCCTTGATAGATTAAATAAATAGTACTAAGTTGCCTTTTTTAAAAAAAAAAAAGGCAGCATTTTTTTTTTTTTTTGCTCCTATTGGATACCCTGATCTCAGAGGAGACAGACCAAGAAAGTTTTGAGACGTAAAACCTTGAGGAAGAGGTTGTGGATTAGGATTTTTAAACCTCTTAGTTGGTATCTTTTAGCGTGTGTGTGTATGTGTGTGCCTGTGTGTGTGCGTGTTTGTGAAAAGAACTCAAGTAAGAAAACTTCACGTCTGTCAGGGATGACTCCTTTTGAAGAAATTGGACCACATTTTCCCTAAAACTATGAAAATTGGTTCTGCCTGGGACTGTACTTGCATTGTCATAAGTCTGAAAGACTTCCAAAACGCATTGATCATGTGGACTGTAGACAGGCAGAAGGTCTTTAATGTTATTAATAGGTTTGCATTGGGCTACTGTAATTTCAAAGCTTTCTTTAGTCATTGTTGTTACGTTCTTGTTACAGCGCCAGAAACCACAATTTAAAACTAAATATGAACCTAGAAAACCTGTATGTTTCATCCAGTAAACCTTTCATACAACTGATAAAAAGTGTCTTATCAATCAAGTTTCAATAAAAGATTGATCGCAACTATAAAAAAAAGAAAAATACAGGGATTCATAAAACTTAATCCCTGTAAGCTAATTTAATAACAAATATAAGAAAAAAGCTTAATACAACTCTTTTTTTGTAGTAAAGCAGCATTTATCCCTTGCAAATTTTGCACAAGTTACTTTTAAAGTTAAAAGTTAAATTCCCATAAGCTGTCAAGCACCTAGGTGTGTGAAATTTGTTCTCCCAATTTGACCTGTCCACTGGGGGAGCTGCAGACACATCTGCGCTCCCCATTTGGTTGTTTAACCCCCCAATCCAACCCCTTAATGCATAGTGTCAAACAGGGAGGGACTCAAAAAGTGACAGAGGAAATTTCAACAAAGGTATTCAACCTCACATTGTTTACTTTAGAGCAAGGATACTGCATAATAAAGACAGCTCTAATGAATTAAGCTTAAGGTCAACCAACTATTATAAACACTAAAAAAAGCTCGAAGATAGAGTCAAATAGCAGAAGAAACATTTTCTTCCTGATCTGGATTTTCAATGCTCTCACATTTGGTGACACTGAATGAACACATTTGTCAAAAAATACAAATAAAAGCTTTAAAGTACTGCCTCCTGATCTTTACATATATTATGCATGCAAAATGCGCTAATTTATTATGCAAAAAGTTGTTTTGATGAACATACATTTTTGCATGTAGGGGATAATTAACATCTGAAAAACAGCCATTACTTAGCAAAGTGAATAAAAAAAAATCCCTGGTTACATAAGGATGCTGTGGTGTGGTGTGATTATTGCATGACTAATTTTGTGCTCATCATCATCCACTGCATGCTTAAATACTTATCACAATCACTGTAGCTGATTTTTAATAAACATGCAGGTCACTTTAGTTGCACCATTGTATTAATCATCATCAACTGATGATGACAACTATGTCAAATTATTATTAAACTGCATTAAAGTAACATCATAGAAGTCAAAAAGTGAAACTAAGTTCCTCTAATTACATATCATGAGTGAAAATGGATTTTTGCAGCAACAATTTATTTACAAATAGCAGTTTTTTAAACTTGTTTTCAGGGACTGTGTTTTTTTTTTCTTAAAAAATCGGAATGAGTTAAGCTGAGCCTCTAGCATGTGTCTGAATTCCAACCAGGACAGGATAAGAGGCTGAAAGCAGAAATAGGTAAGATTAATCTATGTAAACGAAAAAAAACATTTTTTTGAGGATCAAGTTTTATGGAGTCAGACATAGAAGAGGGGAAAAAAGATGAGAGAGGCAGAGGGAGGGAAAGTATCTGACAAATTGGGGAGGAAAATCAGTCGACCAGATCTTCTGCAGACTCTGAGCCTCTAGGCTCACCAGACACAGCCTATCAGCAGCAAACACTGGATTAGTGGCACGTGTGAGAAGGAGCGTGCATGGTTACCTTCTATTGTGAGTAAAGCCCACTGTCGGCTGGACTTTCAGATGATATGGCTGCGAAATTGCTTTAAAATATAAAAATGTATTGGAATGTCAGACATTGGTAACCCACACAGTAGTTTTAATAAAATTGTTTGTTAATAAAATGTGATAAAAAACTAACCTACTTGGCTCTAGAAGGAAAAGTGATCATGACCACCCTATTAAACACGAATCTATTGTGATTTATCACATATTTGGAAAGCTGAGTTCAACTTTCTCGAGCCACGCCCAGGCCTAATTTCCTCCACATCTGTTCTCAATCCATAAATCTCTTTAATAGGACCTACTTGACAAAGTGAAGTACCTCCAAACATCCTGGAACACTTAACATCACGCTCTAACCAATAAAATTCTGAAACAAATCACAATTTTAGTAATTGAGATTAATCAATCCGGTAAAGGTGATAAGGCTTTATTCAGAGCTTTAGGGCTTAGTGGCGCATTACGATCACACAGTGAAAACATGGTAAACACGCACGAGAGGCAGGCCAAGCAAAATTACTGCAAGACTGCAGTAACAACTTTTGCAGCCATCATTATCAACATTTCCTGGAAAATTAAAGTCATCTCCTTGGAAGAGGTGTTTACGAATGCTTTTTAAATCAAGGTTTGTTTGTGTGTTTTTAAATTTGGGATGGCCGAATAACTGCAGCTCACCAGTCAGAGCTGCCTTTCCTCCTTCTGTTTTTACAGGAAGAAGCATATATGACAGACTGAGAGCCATTTCGATGGAACATATTTGGAAAATTGCCTAAAAGCTTATAAGGTTTCCACAAGCAGTTGTGTCTAGACTTTTGGAGAGAATTTTTGTTGAATCTCAATGTTGTCAGGTTATATTCTTATTATGCAAGATGTGTCTCCATAACAGCTTTAAGCTTTAGTCATAACCACAGGTGGACACAGGCTGTCTGCGGCCAAAACATTGGCAAAAATGTACGTAGGTGGCCCACATGAATCAAGGTTGTTAGCTGCTTGATGAGCCCTTAGAGCGAACATGTCCTTGCACATTTGTTTCTACGGGTATACTGCAGGCGACAGGTGGTAGTGAACATTTTAACAACATGCAAGGTCTTTTACACCACAGCCTTAGCACCAGTTTTGACATTCTTTCAACTATCGTAACTCTTCCACCGTTGGCGCAATTAACATAATTCCAGCACATGCTGAAGTGGAGAAGAGTAGCCTTGCGCTGCTATACAACACTGCACAGCAGTGACGTACTTATGCATCAGCTGTTTCTGTCATTGAAGAAAGCAGAATCAGCGGATTCACGTTGATTGCGTCAACGGTTGATGAGTCCAGGGTTTGTCAAAGAGTGAGTGCTATTTAGGAGTCTCTGTTGTTTAGCTCTCACATGCCTGGACAACCCAAAAATCTGCAGCACCAGAAGCCTACAGGAACACATATACTGTACAATCAAAAGACAATAAGATTCAGGTTTTTGGGCTCTACCACATCCCAACTGACTAATTTCCCTTCTTCAACAAATTATGCAGTACCTGTTCAGGTTAAGCCCCTGTACAGGTGCATGTGACAAAAAGCTTTAGATCAGCGTTTGATGTATCTTAAAGCACACACATAAAAGAAAAAAAAAAAACCAACAACATTACACTATGCAAAATACGCAGCTTAATTTTCTTCTCTTTTTATGCCAGACTCTTTTTACTGACCTCTAAATACATGGATTATAAGGGAATCCCCTAAAATACTGGCATCTTCTTCAGTTGGTCACAGAACAAACAAGGATGTTAAAATCTCCAAATTTGCTTTACAAATATTACAGGTAACTCTGATCAGCACCTTTTTGGTCTGAGTACACAATGTCTTCTTTTATCAGTCTATTTCTTGTCATCTGTTTTCACTGTGTGTCAGCATGTCTCTAACTCATCAAACTCTGAAAAAAATTGTTCATGCCATGTCTGCCTTTTTTCTGGCAACAAAAATAGATTCTTTCAAAGGAAATAACTTAGTGTTTATTAAAATTGAGACTTCAGTGCCTTTGTAATTACTAAGTGGGGATTTCCATATCTCAGCATTCTCTTTCAGCTTCATGATAATCACCATTTTCTGAACTTTTAGGGGTATAAAGAACTAACAAAAGGCAGCTTCAGGCTTTTTGTCTTTATTTTGTAAATATGAGTCAATCCTTTAAACACGCGAAATGGCTCACTCTCCACAGAGAGGGCAAGGACCTTTTAACTTTACAAGGGTCTTGTATACAAAAATAAAGGGAATCAAGAATAACAGGAAAAGTTTCTTTATTATCTTGCTTTCCTTGTCTTCCTTTCTGTTAGATTTTGTCAGCTGCCCCTTACCAGCTCTGGTCTCTTGCTTTTGCTTTACACTACTCCCCAAAGGCCGAGCACGTCTTCATCATTTTCTCCACTCCTTTTCATTGTGTTTCTGCCCTGCTGGGGACCAAAGTTTTTCTTCTGTCCTGTCATCTTGGACTTTCTTATCTTTTGCCTTTATCCTGCCTCCAAACAGCAAATGCCCACACTACATATTACCTTGTTTTGTAAAATCTGGGTGACTGCTGTGGTTGGAGTGGAGCTGACAAGACATGGGCCTGTTGTGTGACTTGTGAAAAAAATACATGCAGTTATTGGTCTATGCAAATCAAAGAAACCAAATATTCTGTGCACTATAAGGCACACTGAAGTACTGTGGTTTTTTTCTGTTTTTTTTTTTTTTGTTTTTGTTTTACTAATATGGTTGGAAGTTAGCAAGTCACACAAACATTTACCAGTCTGTTTTTTGTTACAAACAAGGTTTGGAAATACAGGTGTTGTGAAAACGCTAATGCAGCTAACTCTTTTAATGTGGCTAACATGCAGCGTGATACAAACAAGTTCTAGAGTTACTTTAAACACAGTTAAATGAGTCTGACTAATTGACTGACTCATCTATGATTTTTTTGTCTCCACTTCTGCGCCATTTATATATGGTATACTTCAAAACCTGACCATTCATTATTATCATAATAAATTAATAAATCAAAGTTGTACTTCCAGAATTTTCTTTTGCTATGCCAACAATGTGACAGTATGTTATTGCAATCATGAACTTGATCCAAATTTTCCCCTTTGTGATGGTTATATTTAGTACTTACACACACACACACCCACAAACACACGTGTGTATAAATATATATATATATATATATATATATACATCTATCTATCTATCTATCTATCTATCTATCTATCTCTCTCTCTCTCTCTCTCTCTCTCTCTCTATATATATATATATTATTCTTCTTTTCAGCTTGCTTAAGTTACGCTTCATTGCTGTATTTTTTATCATAAGTTTATATTTCCAGAGTGACAGGTGGCTCCTTTATCACAGCCAGTGGCTGCTGAATAAAAGGTTGATGTTTGAAGAGAGTATTTGTGAAACCTTTTCTGTCACATGATATTTTTTCCTGGTTCAAAAAATTGTTTTGTTTTTTCCTTTGAAAATCAGTTAAGGCTTAAATCCTCAAAGTACCTTACACTCCAAAAATTTTGTTTCTTTTTTATGTACTGCTAACTGTCAAAATAAAAACAAAAGTGTTCTCACTTTTCCACTATAAACGTTTTGTACTGCACACTAAGTCTAACCGGGCATGATCACAGTTGCCCCAAGCAAGAAAAACACACTATGTTCTTGTCTGTAATGGGGACCTTAGGGACTGCAGAGGCAAAGGAAAGCAGAAGACAAGAATGGAAGCATAGGGATTCTGGGAATCTAACAAGGAGGAAGTTAATAGCCACAGATGTTGAGTGGATGAAAGAAACTTTTAAAGGGAAAAAAGTGGACAGATGGTTTATTAGGGCAAAAAGAGACTGGGTGTGAGTGGATGAAAAAGCAGGTGACAAATTGTTCTCAAGAATGATGAATTAGTCCTGTGAGAAAACGAGAGATCGTAACAGCATTTGCTTTAAACACTGCAAAAGCCATTTTAATTATAATGTTTTTCTAGTTGAATTTGAATGCAAAGTCTGTCATTAAATGTTTATATATTGTACACCTCTAATCTACAATTTTTGATTTTTGTGTGAGGGAAGAAAAAACACTAAAGAAAATAAAAGCACATTCATGTTATTACCTACTGGCAGCCATCTTCCCAGCATAGAAACATTACTTGTTTAAAAAAGCAGTTATTTAGTACGCATTTAAAATTCAATTAAAATACATATAATTATAGCATATTTTGGTGAGTTTACTGGGGAAATGATGTGATTATGTAGATTCCACCTACCCATGCCCACATATGTAAAAATACAAAAAAAAAACCCATCTGTTGCAGGAGCAAACCGCATATATTTGAGGAAAAAAAATGGTTGTAGCTTAATCGATGGCTAAGCAACCAACTGTTAACTGGTTGCTGGAGGTTCAAATCCCCATCTAGATAGTTAGTGTTATTATACTGTTAATAGGAAATACATTGATTCACATTTCCTTTTAATTGAATGAAACCAATATGCTGCTTTGAGAAAAAAAGTTCGATATTACATATTTCAATCAGTTGTCATCCAATATTGGGTAATGTTGGATTTCAAATGTATTCGTTTATTTTAAAGACCAAATTCGTTTTAAGTAATTTATTTGACGTAAATTAAAAACAAGTCCAAACCAAGATAAAATCTTTGTTCTTCTATGTACTGTACTTTATCAAATGTCAAAACATGCAAAAATGTGAGTGAGATGAAGTAAGTAAGATGAGTAAGATCCAGTACCATTGTGATTTAGTGCTATAGAGCTAAGAGCTATAGTATACCATGCATGAGAAGCAAAGGGAACAGAGTGTCTTCTGTGGTCCACGCTGCCACAGCAGAGGGGTAGAGAGGTGTGACTCATCTACATATATACACATACTTCAATCTAAAGGTGTCATAGGAGAGGAGATTTTCTTTTTTAGTGACATTTTATGACATTTTCATTTGTAAGTAAAAAACATGAGCTGAGGTTTGGTTTCAAGGGGTTCTACAGAGGGTATTACAATCTTTTGAGAGAATTAAGAAAAAAAAAACAATATGTAGTGGTTTGTGAAATGTATTTACAATTATTCTGAAGGCATGTGTACGTAAAGCAAAATTTAAATATTCTTCACAGATAAGAGTGATCAAATGTTTGCCAAAGGTAGCAAAACAAATAAATTAATTTCAGCTGTAAAGTAAAATTACCAAAAAATACATAGCCCCCATATGCACTTTAAAAATCTAAAAAAACAACAGGGCTCCTTATACTCCAGAGCGCTTTATATATTGATTATTTCTGGTTGTGTTTACTGATGTTGAAAACATTTTGAGAGGTAAATAGTGCTCTGTCAAAATGTCAGTGTTTTTTTTTTCTTTTTAGTTGAGTTGAAAACAAGGTTGGGTGTTATTGTAAATATGCTAATGCAGCTAACGTCTACCGGTGCTAGACTGTGTTTGTTTTTACATTTTACTAACAAGGTTGGGAGTTAGCATGGTCACAGTAGCATTTGTTTTAGTGGTATCAGTCCGTTTTATATGTGTTGCAAACCCGGTTGTGATTCACAGGTATTGTGAATATGGTAACGTGGCTAACATATAGAATGTCACAAACAAGTTCTAGAATTAATGTGACTAAAGTTAATCAAGTCTGACTAACAAAAGGACTTATCTCTGACTCTTTAGTCTCACTTAACGCGCCGTATAGTTCATCCATTTATCTTATTAACTCTTTTTATCCTTTATGGGGTCACGTGGCTGCAGTTTACACCCTGGAAACGGTTGCCAGCCTGTCACAGGGCCACAAACATACACACTTGCATTCACAACTAGGGACGATTTAGAGTCATCAATTCACCTATGAAGCGTGTTTTTTTTTTTGACTGTGGGAGAAAGGTGGAGTCCCTGGAGAAAACTCACGCATGCTCAAGGAGAACATGGAAACTCCACACAGAAGGGTCCCAACTAGGATTTGAGCTGAGCCAGGTCCTTCTTGCTGTGTGGCAAGGGCGCTAACCACTGCGCCACCGTACAGCCTAAGTTATCCGATGTGCCATATATTGCAGAAAATACAGTAACTATAAACGCATAGACCAAAATAATTATTTGTAGTTTAGCGTCATAACAAAGGAATTTTTATAACATTCCTCCACTCCTAAAATAAGTGAAACTTACAAAGGAAGGACAAAATGGTGTGGCAAGAGATGCAGAAAGGCACATACTCAAAGTTTGAGCTAATGGGCGAAAAGGCAAAGCAGTAATACAGATTGCAGGAACCTTATTTTAGAAAAGGGGGAATTTGGCTTGAAGCAGAAAATTAACTGATAGGTTTGGAATGGTTTTCAAAGAGGAAAAGGAAAATGTCCTCTCCAGATACTGGAGTAATTAGGAGGGAGGTGCAAAGCCTTCTTTGAAATCGCCATATCATGCCTTATTAGTTCAACACATGTCCCTTTAGATCTTTGCAGCACAGACATACACTTCATATCATTCTGCCTACAGATAAGACCGTTTTCAAGTGCAGTTTACCTCCTTCGCTTCAGCATCAATCTGTAAACCATTAAACCCCTCAGATCTTTTTCAGTTTTGGCCTTGATCCAGACCTTTACATGTTTAAAAATACACATCTCTTGTAGAACAATTTATAAGAGGTTGTCAGTAAAAGTCGGCACAGGAACCCAAAGATAAAAAGGAATTTAGATGATTAAAACTCAAGAGGTGGCACGACTCTCAACAGAAATCATTTAAAATCTTGTGATGAGGATATTGTACCATCTTCTTTTATTTATGATACTTGTCAGTGTGTACTATAAATATTTGAGGATCCCTTTCAGTGTAATTGGGGTTTTTTTTCCCAATCACAGAAATTGGTTCCTCAGCTGGTGCTGATTGAACCAAAATTACTCTCAATTTGTCCATTTTTTTTTTTGCATTGTTTGTTCCCAGTTAGCTTGTCTTAGGTAGTATGTCTTTTGGTAGTCTCTTTTGATCCGTAGCTCATTGAAAACTGCCACAGACATTCGGCATACTAATAGTAGTTGTTTCGTATTTCACCTAAAAAAATATACCAATTTCCACTTGTCCTCAAAGTGGTTGCCCTTACTGTCAACTTTTCCTTTTTATTTACAGTTGGCATGTTAGAAATGCACTAAAAAGGGTTACAGAGGGGTCGTAAGACAGTGTTGTCACAGATTTACAACAGCTTAAAACGTCCTTTAGCCAATCACAATCAAAAATTTGTACGAACAATGGGGCCGCATTTTATTAATCTCATGACAGAAGTCTGGGGGCCGGTGGAACTTTGAATGCAGGCTCCTCGGCCGGACTTTGGACGTGCCTGATATAGAGCAACACTTTTGCTACTTTAATGTTTACAAATGTTTTAAGGCCGTAAAAGCCCTCACTACAAACTTTACACACTTTTATCAGACAGACATGAACATTTTCACACTTTTCTCACTTCTTTACACGTTAAAGGTAAATCTTTTGTGGAAAAGTAAGTTCATTATTATAGAAAGAAAACATAGATCAGCTAAACCCATTCTGGGCTGTAAAGGAGACATAGTACGGATGAGGTTGACTGAGATGGTCTTCAGCCAATCAGAACGCAGGACACAATGTGCCATAAAAAAATCGACAAGGCAGCGAAAGGCGCACCACGTTCTAGTGAAGTACCACTGTATTCTGTACTTTCATTGGATCTATAGCTTTCACTTGTAGATATTTACCAAATGAATTTGATAATTCAGACACTGCTTCTTGAAGAGACCTGCCACAGGTACATGCTGCTGCTATATTTTGATTTTTTTTATGTAGATTTAATTTTAAAACATATATCTAGATGTTATATTTAGTCCTAAAGTTATCCTGATAATTGTGTGTTTGCATTTATGTTGAAATATAACTTTCACATATTAACATTAATATAATGTATTTTTATATTTAGTATTTACATTAGTCCTTTCAATCAGTTAAAAAACATAATCAGATTAATCACATTTTTAGATTGTGATTCATCACGAACAATTACAATGTTTTACTGGATACATTTTATTTAACAATATGCAGCTTTTAAACAAAAAAAGGCCAGAGAGAACATTCATTCATTCATTCATTCATTTTCCAATCCGCTTTATCCCTTTCGGGGTCACGGGGTTGCCGGAGCCTAACCCGGCTACTCATGGGCGAAGGCAGGGTACACCCCTGGACTGGTCGCTTGTCTGTTGCAGGGGCCACAATCACACACCCATCCACACCTAGGGACAATTTAGAGTAACCAATTAAACTGTGAAGCATGTTTTTGGACGGTGGGACGAAGCCGGAGTACCCGGAAAAAACCCACACGTGCACGGGGAGAACATGCAAACTCCACACAGAAAGGTCCCCCAGCCAGGACTTGAACCGGGAGCCTTCTTGCTGTGAGGCAGGAGTGCTAACCACTGCGCCCCCAGAGAGAACATGTTTCCTTCATTTTTATTGTCTGAAAGGTTTTCATTTGTAAAGTGTTAACTCAGATATCCGAGAAATTGAATTTATGTATAGAAAACACATCAACGGTAAGCTGAAAAGAACTCTAAAAACTTTTATGTCGGCAGTATTACTCTAAGAAAAGAAAGATGCTGACATACAGCCATGTGGCCCGGGTGAATATTCAATTCTGATTGGCTTCTGGGTATTGACACACAGCTATAAAAAAAAGTTCCGGTCACATAGCCTAAATGTTCTACATCACTACGCAGGCTTCTTTAAAACAAACTTTTTGCTTCATTTTCTGGACTAAAACAAGCGGTAAGAGGTGAACTTTCTCTCTGAACTGAACCTATTGTGACAATAAGCACATATATTGCTTTCCTCTGCTGCTGCACTCGAGCTCTGCGACCCTTTGTTGTGTAACCTTGACAAGGGCCTGCACCATCAATCATATAGTCAGCTTTTTGTGAGAAAGTTACCTAAACCGTAAAAATAACAAGAAAAAAGGACTAAAAATTGATTATATTTTTATTTCCTTTGTAAGTGACCATGTTATAAGCGGGATAGAACCTGACAAAGTGCATTTTCAGATATTAACGCACGCCGTTGAAGCACTGAACTGTCCGACACAAAGTGAAAGACGGTCACTTCTGATGTGTAATTAATCTGCATTAAGAAATATTAACTCGTAATTTTAAATTAATGGCGTGTGTTAATGTCGACAGCTCTAGTTTAGATTCAACATTTGTGTTTATTTTTAGCAATTCAATCTTTATGCTCGTGCAGACACATATAAGCCGTAATCATTCAGACTTAAATGTGATAAAAATGCAGCAATGTGAAAAAAAAAACTCTGCAAAAAAAAAAATATATATATATATATATATATTTAAATTAGCTGAAAATTTACGTCTGCACTCTTCAAGCTCAATTTATAGCCAATGAATAATCTCTGTTGCATTTTTTTAGCTCGTAAGGAGAAGCCAAAGTTCCTTGAGAGAGCACACAAACTGACAGAAAGCGCAAACTCCACACAGAAAGGACCCCGGAAGAACTGGTATTTAAACCAGGACCTTTTTAAAATAAGGCAACAGGGTCCAACACCAACACAAAGTCATGAAGCAAGAATAAAAGGCGATGATAATTATGTGATAAGGAACAGATGTGTTATTCATAACTTAACTTTTTTAGTTTTTTAATTTTCTTTTTCACATTGCAGTTGATGTATACAGTAAACATTAAAATAACTGTAAATCTGTTATGTTGTGCTTTCAAGTGACAAATAGTAAGCCTACTAAATTAAAAACCTACAGTAACTCACCCCTTAGAATGAAATCAATATGGTTTCAACAAAATATTTATGAAAATGAATTAGTCAATTAGGAGTAAGAGGTGGACTTTAAATGTGTCAGTTGTTGTAGCATCAATTCCTTGCTGAAAAAAAAAATCCCAAACAAGCAATACTATTGTCTTTTCTTACTAATTTAATTGGAAACCTTTTTTATTTATAAAGCAGCAGCTACCTTAAATAGAAGTCACAAGGAAACGATGTAAACAAAAAACGATGTAAACAAAAAACAAAACAAAAACAAAAAACAAAGCAAAACAAAGAAGAAATGAAGGATTATTACAAAAGTAGATACCTAAAAGGCCACTGGAGGACATCCCCTGGACAATGAAATCTAATTAACTGCTTTAAATGGATTTAACAATATATCTTTTTACTATTTTAGACTTTTTAAATAACGCAATGACGAAAGCTTTTATGATTTTAATTGTCTTTAGATTAGAATGTGCTCTTAAAATGTATTACATTATTATCAATAGTCTTTTTGAAAACCTTGTGTTTTTATTAAAAGAAAATTGGTAAGATCAAGACTGAGAAACTTAAAGAAGCATTGAAACCCCTCAGGCAAACTGTGTTGTCTGTTCACTCTCCTGGTGTTTGTCGGAGTTGAGAAGGCCAAGGATGAGAGAAAGCACTCTCATGTGGACAAAGCGACAAAGCATGCAGCATTGTAAGAATTGTGTTTGACTTAGATTTTTCCAGTGCATTGAACATGATCAGTCCGCTTCGCTGCACGAGGAAGCTCAATACGACACAGGTGGTTGTCTCTACAAACGCTTGGATCATTTACTCCTGGAAAGACACGTGGCATGTGAGACAGAAGAGCGGTGCTCCTGAAAATGTAGTCAGTTTTGCAGGAACTCCTCAGGGTTTCTACTTCACCTGTGTCTGTACAGCTTGAGTACAACTCAGACTTTTAGTAGAGCCCCATCATCTGAAGACATACTTTAGCAAATGCTGGGTTTGATTTGAAGTGTAAACAAAGCACCATGACCTCATTTGAAATTTCAGCCAGACAAATAAGGACAGAGTAGATAGTCTTTGAAAACACGGGCCCTTCAAACATCTTGTATATCAATGTGGACTGCAGTTAGTGCTCTGTCTTCCCAGTGAGGACTCTCGTTCGACTCTCGATTGGGTCCTTTCTGTGTAGAGTTTGCATATACACCCTGTGCATGAGTGGGTTTTCTCCAGGCACTTCGACTCCCTCCCACAGTCCAAAATGTGCTCCTTTGGTTAATTAGTTTCTCAAAATTGCCCCTCGGTCTGCATGTGAGTGTGTGATTGTGTAGCCCTGCAATGGAATGGCGATCTGTTCGGGGAGTACCCCACCTTTATGCTAGAGTAGTTGGATTGACTGTAGCAGCCCATAAGGGATTCAGGGGGATCTGAAGATGAATGATTGATTGGTTTATTTAATGATTGAGGGTGTTTTAATGGTAAACACTATTAATGCATCAGCATTAAAGTAATGCCCTGGTCACATGCACATACGAGGGTTGACCTGTATGAGTGCTGCGGGTTTTTGGGTCGTTCAGGCCTGTGGAGGCTGCATCTTAATCTATGTTCACACCGGGTTTGAAAACACTCTTTCAATGAACAGTCTATGTAAACATGCGTATAGGCTCATTTCAGGCTTCCGCGTTCAAAACTCTGTTGTTCACGTGTCGCTACGCAAGTTTTGAAGTCCGTTTTTGGATGCATTTGAGCTTTGACCAATCAAGGACTCGGATTTGGTAGTGGCGTATGGATGGCATCATTTTTAACTCACGGAAATGCCAACTGTTTGAAAATTGATCATGGAGGAGAAATTAATCATTGTGGTTTGTGGCTGACCGCAATTACATGACAATTTTTTTTTTATATCAGAATAGAATGTGAAAGAAAAAGCCTGGAGCAAGATTCTCGAGATTTGCAACATTTGATCATTTTGCACTAAGACTCTTCCAACTGTTACAGTACATGCGCTAGTATCAGGTACTGACAGTCCAGTGTGTACACTGTCTGCTAAAAGCGCATTCAAGAATCTGAATTCAATGCATTCTTGAACACGCATCACATGCCCGGTGTGGAGATAGCATGAAGAGGAACACAGGTGTGTCTTGCAGTTCCCTCTAGGTTGTGTAGTCAGCTTAAAGGACATTATAAAAATGGAACATACCATTGTGGCACACATGGTAAGAGTTATGCAAAGCATTAAAAGGATCATGTAAGTTGCACGCACTTGTGATGTACGAATGATGCTTTTGTATGGTGCCCTTCATGCGGTACTGACTGCTGAAAATGCTGCTCGCACGGGATGTGTTGGTGATACCTTAAGGTCTCATTAGATACCAATAGGATGACCACACAAATTCGTTTTGATTGTGAAATTTCCTTAATCTAACTCTCAGGCTGAATGTGAGGAGGAGCCAAGGAACATGCAGGGAGTGCACAACGTTCACTAGAACAGCACTAATGGGCTCTTTGTGGAGTGTTTGGGGAGGTAAAAAAAAAAAAAAGGAAATATTTATCAGTCTATCTATCTCACCTACGTGAGACCTCACCTCTCTGCGTCTTCCCCCTTATTTACCATTACAAGTGTTCACTATAACCTGTCGCCCGTAGAAAAAAATATGCATGAACATTTCCGGCTCATCAGGTTTTCTACAATCCTAAAATTTTGTAGGAGGAAATGTACAAATAACAAGCAATGCTGGATGGAAAGAGTGATGGATCAACAATACACACCACACACTGTATGCAGGATCTTTGTTAAAGGTTTCTTTATCCCTATTAACAAAGCCAGCACTGGGAATCTTCTGTACACACTCCACACACTGACTGAAAGGATTTTTATATTGTAAGAATATAACTTCTCTTAGGGGATTAGTTAAAAATGCTCAAGAAAATGCCCGAAGCCTTTGTTTCAGTGACGGAAAATTGTCCAGTCGAACATTTCTTTCATTTAAATAAAATGGTAAAATTCCTTGTATTCAATTATCTCAACATGAAGCACTGCAACTGTATCCCGTACACAAGTTGATTTTACCCCAGCAAATTCATGGTGCTTTTGTTCAGCTCTTTGTTCATTCTGCAGCGCTGCAGCTCAGTTTTCTCACATGTGGAAGTAAACATGAGCAAGCTAACCATGAGCATTTTACGAAGACTATATATGAATCCACTGTGTTCTGATAGTGAAAACTTGAATTATTTTTAAAAAAAGATAATACAATTTTTTTTTTAACAAAAAAAATGTTCAAACACAATGAAAAGTGGTTTTTACTTGCCAGAGACTGTCCAGGGCACTGGATATTAGAATTGTAGATTCGGACAGCTCTACAAAATGGCAAACGCACTATATTGTGCATCAAGTAGTGAGTGGTGAAGACATTCCGAAACAACCTTCATTGAGCCGTCATTTTTTATGGGTGACATCACACTCATTCAGTCCAGTTCTCAATTACAGTCAATTCTCCTAACTCAGTTTTTGGAATAATCTAAAACATCATGCCCACTGACAATTTCTGGTTATTGTCAGTAGGCATGGCGATATGGCAATATGGATGTGAAGAATGAAGAAGTACCATTCTTAATGTGAAAATTAACAAGCTTGTTAGTCAGTATTGTGATTTTGTCCCATTAGTGTATAATCCTGGCTGTAGAAAGAAAACCATTAATGGCAATGAAGAGAAGCTGAATGGAAAATAACACCAGACCTTTTTTTTGTTTATTTTAACACAATTGGAATTTAAATATGAAGACTTTCAAAGAACTGAAAAATGTGTTTCTAGCCAAGGTCAATTCAGCATTCTTTAAGAGGAAATATTTTTCTTGTTTGGTTTTTAGGGCATTTTACTCCTCAAATTTAGAGCGCTAATCTAAAATGCATATATTTACATGCTTTGGTAAATGGAAAAAAAACAAAAAAACCCAACAGTTTTTGGGTTAAATGTGCCTTTTTGTTACACATCCTTTCGAACTTGCCACAACTCTTCACCCTTCTTCTCAGGTCAGGAGTATTCTTCTCCTGTTGAGCTGGATCATCTGCTTATCATCACAGCTCTATGTGAAGCTGAGCTGACACAAAGACAGAAACAAATGTTTTCTTGGTTAATGCCCTGTGTCACTGTGTTTTGGCATCTTTCAGTTTGAGGAGGGCTGGGCTTCGCAGACCTCACCTGTAGTCAGCACAGAAAGAGACAGAGTTTCAATTTATTTAAAGTCATCAATGTCCATATTGTGTTTCTGTGTCCTGTTTGCAGCTCTTAGTTTGCAGAGGTTTGATTCACACAAGTGAAAAATGGTTTATTTCTTCTGAGAACTAAAGGTGTGTGGATGGACATGCCTTTTTATTACACCTGTAGTCGTCTGTAGAGTTTTTTATTGTTGTTAAGCGTTGGCCCAATTTGTCTGACATCTTGAAAAGAATGCAGAGCAACCACACAAAATGAAAAGAGGAGTTAGAAGGTCAAAGTCAGTTTCAATGTTTATTTGTTGTCCAGTAAATTCACCTAGACAATAAAGAAAAATACAGTAAGAAACCACACGACAAGCAGTGTCAATTCTTGCATGTAAAAGAGAACAGATATTACGAAGAAGGTCCATTAGCCTCTTTCTCAACGGACTGCTTCATGCCTTGCTTTATTAAATAATAATTCACAGTGACAGGTACAATATAAAGCTACATTCACATGCCCCCCGGCAATGCGCGTTCAAGCAGACACTTTCCAATAAAGTCTATAGAAATGCACTTAAAAAAGCGTTTCGGGATTCCACATTTCAAACTCTTGCGTCCGTTCTTAGCTATGCTATTCTACAACCGTTTTTTTGACTCAATGGATAAAATATGTGGCCATTGAAAGTAAAATCCAGGTAAACTTTAAACCAAGCAGGGACTGTGATTTGGTCTTGACGTATGGAGGGCATCTCTTTTAATTAATTTCAATCATGGAGGAGAAATTCTTTGGAATTGGAATAGAGCTGTGGAAAAAAAAAGGCTGGGGTGAGATTTGCACCACTTCAACATTTGGCACCAAGCCTCTTTCAATTGTAGGTGGTGGACACCTACTGGTAAACAGTAGAAAAAGAAGAAGAATGCCCTTCCTGCTTGTCCAGTGTAAACACCATATGCGACGTCACATGCCTGGTGTGAACGCACCATAAGACAATACATAGCACACTAGTGGTGAAACAAAGGTGAAAAGAGTGTCGTGTCATGAACCGTTGGGACTGGTTTTAGTTCCAGTGGCACTCTTTTTGATCTGCCATGGACAGTGTTACTTAAAAAAGTAAAAAGTGTTGTTTCTGACGTTGATATGTTGATTATTCAAAATTGTTCAACAAAATATAAAGTTAGAATCGGTGAACTATCCCAACAAGGATTGCAAAGCTCACGACTTCAGTTATTCTTTCTCGTTGCTTTCCCCCGCCCTCGTAATTCTGGTCAGTGACTGAGGAGATCTTTAGTCGCATGGTTTTGTTTTGTAAACTTTGAAACAGAAATGTCCGGTTGAAAGTCTGAATCCAGACCAAACAAGATTTAGGACTTGATCTGGACCAAATTCAGTGGACTCGGTCCAGACCAGTGGTCAAATTCCCAGTATGAATACACCCTCAGACTAAACACAAATGACAGAAAAAAAACTGTTCAGACCAGCAAAACTGAAATTCAGACAAGAGAGTTCAAAGATGAAAACATGTTGAGTAAGGGCTTGAAATAACTACATTCATATTTGCCTTCAAGTTGGTGATATTTTAAAGAGCAGGGATGTCTTGTTTTTTGGTTGAAGGTAAAAATCAGAACTCAGCAATGTAGTTTGCTATCATTGTGTGTATGCAATTCTCGTGGGGTGGTGGTATCTGCAGGTCAGACAAAGCTCAGTTACCGAATCCTCACAGTGACCTGACACCATAGTGTTGACTTTATTTGATCTTATGGAGGATGCGGCCCACTGCCCACTTAAGCAAGCACTGCGTCTGAGGATATCTACATTGCATCCACTCTGAGAACAGTTTCAGTGAAGGAGACAACACTTAAGGCTATACTTAAAATGATCGCTAAGATGAAAAGGGGAGTTTAGATGGAAAGAGTGCCACAAGCAATGGCCTCTCAGCAGTACCTGCTCCTCAGAAGCAGCAGAATAGGATGTTGAGTAGCTGTTATTTGATGTTGATAAAACTTTGTCAAAAAACCTGGACTAATGTCAATTTCAATCACATTTAAATCTTGACTTTTACCACTTTTAAGGTCTGAAATAAGGAAAATTGATATTGTTAAGAGATCAATTGTCTGGATTTAGAATCACTGAATTTACCTGAGCAGACAGTCAGTTGTAAGATGGATGGCAAATATAACCCCAACTTTTCTGCTAGTTTGAGCTTTGTGCAGCATATCATAAAAATAAATGAATGGCACAATGAGGGCTGCACAATGGTTGTTTACAAGAAGTGTACATCTCAACCACAGTCCATGCACATCCACATGAGAAAAGATATCAAATATGTCAATCCATTGCTTAGTTGACTTTTTTACCACTGTTAAAAAAAAAAAAAGAAAAACTATGTCTCATGCCGTAGTCACAACCGCCTTTATAAGGGAATTAAGGGTGTCTGTTGGTAAAACATGAGCAAACCTGTACATGGCAATAGGTGGCTCACAAAAAGTCAAAAGGTTGTAGATCGCTTGGTGAGCTTGTAGAGCATAAATGTCCATGCACATTTTATTTCTATGGGCGTGCAGTGGGCGACATATTGCAGCAAACTCTTAAACAACATGTAAGAGTAGGTAAGGGTATGGTGGGTGAGATGCAGGCGTGTTGTACGCATCTTTTTATTTTTTTCAACCCACTCCCGAAAACTGTGCAAGGAGCTGTTGGTGCTGTTCAAGTGATAAGTGTGTGCTCCTTGCATGCTCTGTGCTTGCAGCCGGACTGTTGGAAATTAGGAAACTATACAATCAGCACACCCCATGCACCCAGGATTTGCGCTCGGTCAGTAAGAAGCCAGCACTCGCAACTTACTAACAAGTAGAGTGTAGCATAAGGGCACTATATGACAGCATCATTTGCATGTCATAAGACTGTTTGACTTACATAATCCTTAGAAATACTTAACGACACACTTAAAACAGACACGACAATTTGACATTCCATCTTTTTGTAATCCCTTGGCCGTACAAGCCACAAAGAAACTACCAGACACACCTGCACTCGCTTTAAGAGGCGGACGCTCATGTCTATGACCCTCCACATGACCGGACAACCCAAAAGCCTGAAACACCAGTACAGGTGCATGTGACTAAGGTGAGAGAAAGAAATGGCTGTCTGGGAAAAAAAAGAATCCCAAGAGTTTCTGGTTACATTGAGACATCTGAAAGCTGTATTTGTAAATGAAAAGTTTAGAAAGAACATTTACTACAAATAGAGTGAGTGTTTTTAAATAACCTTTTTCTTTATATTTCATTCATTAGATTATCTGTATTAGATTATGTGAAACCATGATAGGAACTGGAGAAGCACTTTTAATGCCAGATGGTGAGTGGTGTTTTTGTGGTTATGAGGCAAAATTATGCAATCAAACAAATTAAACAATCAAATCAGAATTCATTTTGCATGTCAAGTAGTTTACCATTAAAACCATGTGGTGAGCTTGGGGAATTTTATTCAGCAGTTACATAATTTAGTCAAGCAGTTAAATTAAAATCAAAAGATTAGCCTTGACTAGTTAGAAGGATTTAGTATAAAGGAGACTCCATGGTGTCACTGAATGAATACTATGCTGCAGAAGTGCAAATCTAAATTATTCCCCTTTATGATGTGCTTAACCGTTTGTTTGGTATGATGGTGAAAATATGCTGCTTTTCCAGAAAATGATATTTGACATTCAGGAAATTGCATTTTCTTTACTAGTAATGAAACTATGTTTTCTTAACCAGTTCCCATTTAACTAGAATTTAGAATTCCAACTGAGGCCTGTGGAAAATTACTGCAACACTTCTGATCATTGCAAAGTAGTAAACTTTCAGGTTCATTCTGTGATGTGAACATTTCCATACTTCTTAAATGTATTTGTAATTTATTAAGAAGTTATACTGTCTGTGTTTTTTAAAGATGAATTTCCTTCAGGGATGCTTCTACAAAGAAGTAGAATTGTATCTGATGACACAAGAGCAATTTGACAAAACTAAAATGATTATTAGTAATGCAGTTGGTATCACAGTAACCCTTTTACACCAGATATCTAGTACCAGTGTTGATGTTCTTTCAAATACCTTAACTCTTCAACTGTTTACACAATTACTGTAAATCATATGCAATACCTAAAGTTAGAATGTGTTGCATGTCGGTGCAAAGCCGATATGAAAAGACGCTTTTTTCTGCTTCAGGCTCAGCTGATTCATGTTGACTGGGTAAATGGTTGCTATTTTAGTGCTGCCAGTGACATCTAGTTTTAAAGGGTTAAACAGTCTTCCCTTGTGTGATTGGACTGTTATCCACAGACAAATGTTCGTGATGACAGGAGTTTTAGAACATCTTCCATTCAGTTCGTTCCTTTGGAGATGCTTCCTCAAATAATCAGATGATGGCTTCCACTCTGTCACCCATTTTCTCTCGACAGTCACCCTGCCTTTCGAGGAAAACAGGAGAATTAAATGACTGAAGTGTGTGCATGTAAAATTTTAAGTCTGGCTCTTTAAATTAACCTTTAAAACACAAATGGACAGAACTACAATAAGTCAAAACTATTATCTAGTTTTCTTGGTTAAGCATTGACAGTGCTGTTTTCACTGCAGGTGCTCTTTGGGAAGGACTGTGGTGCGCTGCTGCTGTGTTACCAAACCCAGGTGCATGTCTGTACACAAGTAAGTGTATGAATGTGGAAACATACTGTCAAACGCTGCAGAATTTCTTCTCTTTTGTTGATGTTCTTAGTTTTTCTTTCAAGAAAAATTTGAATTATTGAAAAACTCTACTTTATTAGCACTCTATTTTTTTGTCATCTAATTGACCTTTTGACTGTGTCTGTAATTAATTCACTAATCTTGAGAGTTGCTACTTCATTTACTTTAGCCAAAGACAATATTTCTAAAAAAAAAGTATGGGGACAGTTCTGTCATGTTTTGGCAAGCAGAACTGCACAAACACGTTTCTGTGTCACAAGTCTCATATCAGTGACACTTGAGACTGCTAATTGGCCAGTGTTTTCGACAGGGTCGGATCCACATGTCATGAACTCGGTTTTTACTGCAACAGCTCACGCAGTTTGAATGTCAGATGCATCGCTGTGTTCCTCTTTTGAGCTTTATTGCGAAATTTGAAAAGACAATTTAGTTGGTTAGCTATTACCCTACTAAAAAAGAGTTTATCTCACAAGGCTGAATGTCATATTAAAAGCCTGACACTTGTTATAACTCATCTCCAGCACCTGCTCAGCTGTGCAGGATTGCTGTTTTTAATGAAACCATGATGAATAGAGTGATTGTATCCAACTTTAAATTGCAAAAATGCAAGTCAGGAATCAATAAAAAAAAAAAAGACCCTTTTTTTTGCTTCACTCAATGGTGTTAAAAAAGTTGAAAATGTGAAGAAATATCTCTGCAATAAAAATTGTATGCAGGTAAAATAAGCCATATTTTATCCCCTCAGTTTTGTGTTTTTAGCTTTCATAGCAATACCTAACTGGGATGTAATCCAGAAACGGCAAGATCTGGTCAAAATAGAAACAGCTCCACAAAGAAGGTGTAATAATGCAACCTTATTAACTGTTATGTAACCAAAGTAAAAGTATACAGTCATATAAATAAGGTATATGTCATTGTTTGCAACAGCAAAAAAAAAAAAAGACAGGCGTTAAACATCGTTTTTTGATTTATTTACATTTTGAATTGTTTTTAAAAGGTTTGGGTTTTATCCCCATCTTTGCAAACATTTTTGCTATCAATCCTTCATTTTTAGTCAGTTTCAGACATTAAAACCTTACTTGCGCCTTGTTTGTCTGCTTTTGACTCCATCCTCCCACCCTTCCACATCTGTCATATTTTCACCATTTTTTTTCCCCGCTCCAGGAACGCTCCAGCAAAGTTTGGGCGGTGTGACCGGGCCCTTACTCATGATTAATCAACACAATGACATATTTATGTTGATTGTTTTTGCAAACTAGAATGACTTGATAAAACATTAACTCCTGCATATTTCAAAATATCAAATGTTATTGATCACACGTAGTTATTTTTACACTTAGAAGAGAGACATCCCTGCACAGTGATGTACAGGTTTTGAATGTGGAGTTCTTTCTATCAGTTTACAAGTTTAATCAAGTTTGTCTTTTTTTTTTTCCTTTTAAATTACCACTCAAGAAATATAAGGGTTTATTCAGTCTGAATATTTATTTCATACACCGCAGCAAACTTCTTGACAACAATTTTGATGTCTTTTTGGTCAGTATAAGTATATCAAACAGGCAAAATGCTATGTGCAAGGATTTAATGGTCAAGTAGGAGAAAATTGAAAAAAAAAATGCTGATTACTTTAATTGAAAGAAAGCAAACAAGGGGAGAATGTGAAATACTTTGAAATAGCATAGCAAGGAAGAGTTCTTAAAACACTATATTAAAAGCTGAAAGGAATAATCAACAATATTTTTTGTTACAAGAAAAAAAAATGTAAACATAACTATTCTGTTCTAAAAAAAAAATGCTGTCATCTGCAAAATTGTGAACAGGAACGACAAAATTGAAAATGCCCATAAGGAAACAACAGCTCAAACAAATTTTTCGGACATTTGTTGGATTTCCGTTTCCTTTGATTACAGAAACAAAAAGACAGCAAAGGTTTAAAAGAGACAGCATGAACATGCTGATTATTTGAATGTAGCCTGCTAAGTAAAGCCCACTGAGCAGTCCATTTGCTTTTTTGTGATTAATTATACATTATTAAATAAAAAGTGGTGCTGATTAAAGTTTACTACAAAAAGTGTTTAACCAGTCTTAACACAGCCAATTACTGGTTCTGCTCTTGAAGTTTGAAAGCTTTCATCAGTTAAGTTCTGCAGCATTAAAGGCTAATAGCTCCAAAAAATGTCAATCAAAGACATAAAGTCAGCGTTATTGAGCTGCTATTCACACTGACTGTGTGACTGTAAAATATGCAGGTTTGCACTGAGCACAAAGGGACAGGCCAAGGATGAAACCACATGTCCTGCCGTGCCTTTATTTTTCCTTTTCAACAAACTTGAGGAATTGTCAGAACTGAATGTTAAAAAAAGTTGGAAAGACAGCTAGATAATGAAAGTAACTATGGCGAACAGGGCAGAAAACAAAGGACATGGGCAAGAAAATCAAAAGAGCAGAGTGGGAGCATATTTAAGTCAAAAATAAAGCATTGGACACACGAAAGAATTAGAGGAAAAGGGAATAAAATGGCAGTGAAACAGATTGAAGATGTTGTACTAAGCTAGTTGTAAGGTTTCATCATTTTACAGTCTCCTCCTAAATAGCCAGCTCAAGTCAGCTTACATATCGAGTTTACATCTTCCTCCAGCAGGAAGAATAAACAAGGTTTTAAGTATACCAGAAATAAAAATCAACTCTGTTTTACTTCAAAATGCATTTGTTGTCAGTTCCAGTGCAACACACAGTAATGAGATGTAACCTGTCGGCAAAGCTGATCCTGGCTGGTCTCAACATAAAATCCATGAAATGAGCATGACTTCCTGACACTGCATTCTGTGGTGGAAGCCACCATGTATTAGAATAACATGCAGGTATCACCTGAAGCAGTGAATTTCTGCCCCAACCATTAAAATTTCGTATACATGTCAAATATTGGCCTGCTTTGTTACTAGGGCAACAGCTGCAGACTTGGAGGATGCTGATTACTTTGGGTCATTTGACAAAAATGTAATTTTGTTGAGTTTTACTCTGTTGAAAATGAGTGGGGGAGCAATGAAGGCCTTAGTCATAAATGCCCCTACAGGTCTGTAGGCAAAAAAATAGGCAAACCTGTATGGGGCATGTCAACCCATTCTCACTCCCAAGTCGTCACATATTGAGGCACGGGTAAGGAGCCCCTCCAAAAATTGACGCTTCGGGTGTCCCCAACTCGTCGTTTTTCCAATGCGCTGGTGCTGGTACCAGACCGCACCGGTACCTTAACCATAACCCGGTATCGGACGCGGTACCAGTTCCAGTCACAGACCAAGCTAGGGTACCAGTACTGGACATGTCCTGAGGTTCTGTCCGCGTCCGACAAAACGACTGGAAACGGAAAACAATGAATTGACCCAAAGCGTCAAAGAGTCACGCAGAGGGCTCTTACCCAGGCGTCAATATGTGACGACTTGGGAGTGAGGATGTGTAGGGAATGCAGATGGCCCGCAAAAAATATCAAGGTCGTAGATTAGAAATGGTTTGAATCACAAGCTGGGACAAGCAGTCCAAAAATTAAGGTCAGAAACAAGGTCAGTACACAGGCAGACTGTGACACATGCTAGGCCCATGGGACACATGGGCATGCTAGGCATGCGACTATGGATAAAACTGATGATTATACAGGTGAGTAATTACTCAGTGACACAAGAGAAATCTGTGAGGCGTGATTGCAGAAAAGAACGAGACACGCTTTCAAAATAAAAGCAGATAGGTCGCAGTTACATCTCCAAACCTGCTGCCCTTGTATTGCTGACAGGCAGTCTGTACAGTCCTGAAATAAGAACAATAAAAACAATGTTAAAGTAAAAATTCGTTTATCAAAGACAGAGTCAAGAGGTAGTACAATGAACTAATGAGAAAAATCTGTTGTGCAAGATTCTGCTTTGGAATCAATTACCTAAACCTTGTTGCAGTTCATGTACAGCTTTCATTTGAAACACAATTAACACAATTTTTGTGGTAAATATGATCCAAGTCACCACCATAGTACAACCTGCCACAACGACACAACATTCAGGGATGGTTCAAGGAGTAAACAAAGGGGTTAAAGCTGTGGATAATGCCACCAAATGCTCCAGGTCTTGATCTGATCAAACATTATGACTGTGTTCAAAACTATGGATGCCCCTCTGCTACAGCAGACATTTGGATCTCCAGTGGACTTCAAATGCTCACAGCTTTTTTTAATTGCAAGAAGAAGACCAAACAAGTTGGCAGGTAAAATAGTGTTACCCACAGCGGACGTGTCAGCTGAAGCTCCGGTCAGTGTCAGCGGCGCAGGCTGGGCGCAGGGGAGGCATGGGCTGTCTGTGCCTCCCCTGCCACTTTCTTGTATATTGAAACAGGGAATTCACACAATTGCTACTTTTTTGTTTAACCAGAGAAACGTTGAAAACCCACACAGAAAAGTTATTTTTGAAATGGACATGTCTAAAAATGTATATTTTATTTGTAAAAAGTTTTTTAAATTTTATTTCATTTATGTATTTGCTGTGTCTCACCTGCCTTCTCTCACTTAATTGAAGGCATTCAAAAGATATGAAATGCATTTAAAATCATTTTTCAGTTTGTAAAACATTGAATTGGAGTAATATCTTCTTTTTTAACACTACCTCCCTTCTTTTAGTCCGTCACTGTGTGACGTTTGCTGCTGCCTTCGTCGTGTTTAAAGGCGTTTCCATGACATTCATCTGAGAATATGAAGCAAGATATTTTATTTGGCCCAGTGGTGCATTCATTTTCTGTACTTTTTATCAGTTTCATAAAAGAAGATATTCTCAAATCTAAACTCTTTGGATTTAGCTACTTAAGGTTGACGGCACCAGAGCGGGGACATTGTGGGAAAGATACAACAATAATGTAGTCAGCAAAATGAAAAATGGCTTAATAAAAAATACAGTGAGGTGGGAGAGGAGGAGGAGCAGAAAGATGGAAGGAAACTTGGCAAGTGCTCTACTGTATGCATCAGTAAACTGAGGAGATTGCAGTGTTATTGATTAGCCTTTTACGTTATCCAGCAACCACACTGCTAATTTAAAAATGGGGGAAAAAAGGACGAGGGGTTGCTGTGTTGTTGTGCTCTCATCCTTTGAAGAACCCCCCAGCAGTCAGGTTTTTTTGATAACACAATAGATGGATGTAGAAGCCTTGGGGAAGCATATTACTGGGCTGGCACAGCCCATGAAATGCACTCAAGAGGGATATTTAAAAATGTCTCAACATTTGCAGGGGTTTCATTTTTTTTTTTTTTTTTTTTCATAAAATAAAGAACCTTCCTTCTGTGTTGGTCTAAAATGTAAAAAAATAAAAAATAAAAAACTTCCAAACCTTTTTTTCATTTAGGGTTCATTTAGCTGTGGTTACAAAATGCAGACAACATCCCAGACAAACATTTCAGGATTTACAGACATGATGAGAAGATTGCATTCTGTTCTGATTAGCATCATCAATCTCTGCATCAAAAATACTCTTTGCTTTCATGCCAATCGTTTTCCTGGAGACGTGCAACTTTCCGTCTTTGCTCAGTAATCCATGTTCAAACCAGTTCTTTTAATTCATCGCTAGCTTCCTTTGCACCTCCACCAGGAAATCAATTTGCTTGTTGCTCCTTTTTCTGCAGCTGTCTTTTAAATATCACCCATCTGCTTGCACCCTTCTCAGATACGTTTAGGATCCACCCCAAAAATGTGGTGCAGATTCCTCACCAGAATGTTCTTGCTATATGCCACCACATGAAATTTAAACGCTAAATCAAGTGAGCGTTTCTTGGACATCCCTACACTAGCTCAACACACAAATACCACAGACATCCATATCTGTACAACTGTGCACAACCCGGGGGGTTGGGTGATCTCAAAGGAGTCTGGCCACTATTAGAGACCGGCATCTAACATTAGCAAAGACCTGTTGGACCCGGCGGCTATTGGCAGCGACAACTAGAGACAGGCCACACATTTCTCATTGGAAGTGGCCACTTGAAAGTGCTTTGCAGAGAGCAGTGTTGTAAAATACTTTCTCAGAAATACAAAGTGGAACTTGACATTTAAATGTTGTGTAATGTTTATATTTAACATTAAATTGAAGAAGAATATTAACAAAAAGAAAATCATAAAGAATTTTCTACTGGTTTAAAATATCAGAACAAAATCCTCCAAATAGAAAATGTACTTTAAAAAAGCCATGTTCGGTTTATGGGATTTCTTTTCTTTTTCTTTGATAACTTTCTCTTATGTCTGTGTCTAGTGTTCACAGAGACTTTTTGTAGAGTTGCAATGGTTCCCTCAGGCAAGATCTTAGTGTTCAATTCCCCCCACAAAATCCCCTAAATGGTAAAAAGTGGCTAATCTCTCTGGTAGAACAGCCTGTTTGTGGCAGTTTAAGTTACTTGTTTGCTTACAAAGAAATCTCAGCTACACGCCTAACAGGATTAGACTAGAGAGTTTGTGCAGAATCCCACTCAACACTGCTGCGAGGTAACAGAAATACACTGGTTCTCCACTCCACTCTCATTATGGCACAAGCGCTTGCTTGTGTGTGCTTGTGTTAAAGTCTATATAGATGTGTCAAATGGAAACCTTCCAGTTGCATCTCTGCATCTTAAATTTTCAACCCTTTCAGAGATTTGTGGAGTGATGGATTGTGATTAGATAGTGTACCTACGGTGCCAAAATGTTCATGTTTATGCTTCAATTCTCAACAGTTTTCTCTTTATAGTTTTTACTGCTGTGCAGCGTGCACATCTGCTCGTAAGCCACAACACACCAGACTGTGTGTGTGAGCGACTGTCTGCTTGAGGAAGCGTGTGTAACTGCATCTGGCCTTTGAAGTGTGTCTGTTTATTTCATATGCTAAATGGAGCATACGTGCCCACAGTGATTACACATCTTCATCATCCTGGTCCTCAGAAATCCTGGCAACTGTCCTTTGAGTGTACCTGAGATGGGGATGGGTGGGAAGCAGTTCAAACTAAACGTTTTGTCTCCATCTTTTTTTAAAGCTTTAATATTTAAAATACTTTAATAATAAAAAAGGAGCCGTTTGTAAAGATACAGTGTTCCCAATATCAATCATCTGATATGTCTATTATTTGTCAATAAAGAAATAGAAAATGTAAAAAAAAGTTATGATCCTTGATTGCAGAATTCACTTTTACAGAAGACATTGAAGGACTTTTTATAGTCCTGAATGCTCACATAATTTCTTTAAGCCTACTAGAAATTTGGCTTTCCAATAAAAATAATGCCAATTTTGTTTCGTTGATGTCATTTTAAGCGAATGAACTAATGTCTTTATCCTGGAAAGAACAATTGACATATTTTCTGCACTATAAGGCGCACTTTGAAGCCTTGATTTCTTTTCTAAAAAAACGACTTTTCACTTTTTTAGTCCACGTTTTATTCCAGAGCACCTTATATAGTAAATGAATGAATTCTGGTTGTGTTTACTGATGTCAAAATGTCAGTCTGTTTTTTTTTGTACGAGTTGCAAACAAAGTTGGGTGTTATTAACATGTAGCAGTGTCAGACTGTGTTTTTTTGTGTTGCACACAGAGTTGGAAGTTGTTGTAAATACGCTAGTGTGGTTAACGTGTAGCATGTTACAAACAAGTTCCAGAGTTACTTTGAAGGTAGTTATGATGTACATACTTCTGTCTGAGCCTTTTGTCTCATTTCATGCGCCTTGTACTTTATATATGACACATGTTCATATTCATGACACAAGTTCAAAAATAAACCATTTATTGACAGTGCACCTTATAATCCAATGTGTCCTATGGTTCAGAAAATACGGTACATCACAATACTCACTTTGCCTTTTGTTAGTATTTGCAGATCTATATCACTCAGCTTTAACTGTTTTGAGAATAAAGTGAATACTAAAGCACTTTAGCTCACTCATGACAAGACCACATATGGATGCACACTTTGGCAAACTGCCTTTTAACTCATTTTGAAATCCTTATACTGCCAACTGCAGGGACACATGAATGATAAATCCCCAGCTGCTTTTATTAAAGAAAAGCATCAATTGTGTTGCTTTCTTTTTGCTGACTGGACTGAAACTCTGAAACACACTGTAAAAATCATTTCCGAATATGTCAAGATTATGTACTGTAGAGCTTTTTACACATGATAAGTCAGTAAATGGCTCACATTGGTCATTGTGGAGTTCAAACTACCTGAAAATGATTGCCTTCCTTGATAATGAGACTGGGAGAAATTCCCTTCTAATTTCTAGTCTTTATTCTAAGGGGGTGTGCAGTGAAGTATGCAAGCAATAACATCAGGGAGCCAAAAGTATAATTAGTTTATAAGGAAGTAGACTAATACAACCTTACATTTTCTTAATAGAGTTTGTATTGGCAAAGGTAGGAATTTAAGTTATTAAAACTATAACAAATGACGGTTGCATTTACATACGTGACTGTACTATTTATCATTTTAGGTGCTCTAAGGATACTACAACAAACTTCCCCTCAGTTTAACCCCGAATTATTACGTTTCTGAAGTTACCAAGAAAGGATCAGGGGCAGAAACAGGGAAAAAAGTAGTATGCATATGTGAAAAGGAGAGAATGAGAATTCCAGCACAAAAACCGATAGTTATCTTACCATAAAACACCTTCCCACAGTGATCTAGTGCGTCTTTCCTGCTTCTAATGACCCTGATCCATAAAACATTGAAGCAGCACATTTTTTTCCAACGCTGTCTTTGTATCTTCACTTTACCCTTCCGTTTTTTTCCCCCTTTTTTTGCAACAGTATTTTATTAGATAAAAACGAACACCCATGTGAGGGAGAAGAAAATATAGCGTAGAATGAGGGAGAAAGAATTGCAGGGCTTCATCTCTTTTCTCCCCTGGCATTTTAATATTTAATCCACAAATGACATTTCTTGTGTCGTTCAGTGGCTAAATATGACTCAGAGATCATCTCTTCACTCGCCCCTGTTTTAATATTTTTTCACTGTCTCTTAGCCCCCCCAACCCATTCTTTGTATCAGCTTTTTTTCTTTCACGTGCTCTGTCCCTCTTTCATTCACATTTATTCATTACAAACGAATCCCAAAACTTTTTTACTTATTTTCATTAAAAAAAATAATAAAAAATCTGAAAAATTCATTGCATGTTTTAGGGGGACAATTTACCGTGTAAAAATAAAAATGTCTGACTGACTCTAAATTGCTCCTTTGACAGTGCAGCTCCCTTTGTCCGGTGGACAAATTGCTCACATCCTGTTGCCGTCTGCTTTACCCGCACTGCTCCAAAGGAGTTTCATAATAAAAAAAATAGGAGCTCTTCCATAAATGACTGCATCTCCTGATGTCGGCGCTGTTGGCAGTTTGAATGTTCCAGACAATGTAACTCCTGTCATCTACATCATTCAGTTAAATATAGCTCTCATCTACAGTGAGAAGTGTCTGTGTTCACAGCAGCTTCCAATGCACGGCTGGTGTGAGGCTCAGTGCTGTCTGCTGCAGCACTCACCTGAAAACAATGCTGACTCTTGTCATTGTTGTTACTCATGTGGCATAGGCTGATTCTGAACGGGTTTTAAGAGTTTAGAGTTTGTGTGGTTTGAGGTGTGGATCATTGACATTGAAACAATGGACGAATCGAGGAGTGACGTCACTCATACCTTACCTGCTCTTGCAAAATGAAGCCAAATCTGCCACCATTGCTTCCTGATACGTGCTCTACCATTTGGAAAACAAATCTGAGTCACGTTTTTAGGGGAAATACAGTTGCAAGTCATGAGTGACTTTGTTCGAAGTCCACACCCCTTCCACTGAAAGCAGGCTTGGGAGAAGCTGTCAATCAAACGTTCAAGGTGGGGCCAGCGGGCACCACATGCTTTTACTGAGGCATCTGATCGGTCAGTTTATAACTTGAATAACTTGCGATGAAGAAGAAAAAAAAAAAAAAAAAAGAAAGAGAAGATGTTAATAAAAAATGTATCAGAGCAAGACTTGTTATTCTGATAAATAAAATGACTGAGGAAGAACTATTAACTCCCACCTGACAGCTAGGACAGACTTCAGCAGACCCACATAACTGCAAGCCCAGCCGTTCGTGGAGCTTGTGTTGAGAAAGAGATACACTTCTCATGGTTATCTATGTTGTGGGAACAGTCTGACGTAGTAAGAAAAAAAAAGATCTTTTAGATTACTTGCGTTGTAGAAGTTAACCCTTTAACTACCTGCTAAACCAGAAAACATTAAACACATTGATAGTGTCAGGATCTGGTCGTGGACACAAACACAGGACACAGAAAAGTCAAGAGAGTTCTGATTTATTGCCACTTACAAAAATCTGCAATGGCTAGAAGGTTTGTGGTACTGGAGAAGCACACTAAACGATCTGGCAACTAGTGGCAGGAGCAAGCGGCCTAAAATAGAAAGCAAAACAATCAAGCACAGGTCACCCTAATGAAGAGGACAGGAGAGCGGGAGGAAGGAGGAAAAGAAGCCAACAGAAGGGAAGAACATGAAAGAGAAAGAAAGGAAAACAATAACACCACTGACCCCGATACTCCACAGATAGTGTGTATTTTTATTTTTTTTATTTTGACTTGGTTGGATAGTTACCATGTTAAAGATCCCTTCCAATGAAACCAGTCCTTTTGTGTTTCTAACATGTTTCTTCTTTTTTTTTTTTTTTTTTCTCATGACAGAGGGCATATATAGAGAACATTACTGTATGGTTAAAATTGCATTTCTGAGTATTTCTTTATTTAAATCGTTGTGAATCAGGAGCAGACAAAACAAGGATGTCTGAAAGAGCTTGCAGGCACAACAGTTGGTGGCCCAGAAGCCTCCATCCACCTTGAATCCACTTGTACACGAGTAGATCCTTCATTTTCCTAATGTGAGCTGATATCTAGCTCCAATATTGCTCGCCATTTTTGTTATACCGTCACTGCCATGTTGGGGGTATGAGGGGCTGTCAGCTAGTGGCAGCGTATGTAAACAGAGAGCTCTCAGCAACATGGAAGGGGGAAGGGGCGTGGAGTTGCTATATGCCAACGGTCTAGCCTACAATTAAGAGGCACATTTCTAATGAACTGCTGCTCTGCTTTGTCTTAGAAAGTGACATTGTTTTTTTTTGTTTTTTTTTCCTGATAAAATCAGCATTAAATGACCACTGGGATAAAAAAAAAAAAAAACAACAAAAGATGATTGAAGTGGGACTTTAAAATCAAGTCAAAGTATAAAACCAAGCAAAGAATATGGACTTAGCTAAATACAAAACAAAAATTCTAATTTAAATAAAATAAAGATATTAGTAAGTAACGCTGATAAGTGATGTAGTCTACAGTATGACAATAGGTGTATAAACAGAAAATACAGTTTGAAAAGTGGAGGGGTCAACACGTCACACATTTGTTTGGACTCATCGCTTCAATAAATGTGCATAAAAATATACTTTGAGGCAGATAAACGTTATAAAAAGATTTGAAAATTGTTGTTCATTTGTTGGTTAAAAAGGCAGAAAGGAGCAGAAAGTGGCAAAGCTGTAAATTTGATTTGTCTGTGATTAATAACCTGTGGGCCAATTGTTTTGTGTGCTATTTATCTTTTAACTAAAGATACACTTCTGTGCAAGTTAAGCTGTTTCAGGTAACTGCAATAATAAACCCCTTCCTCTGTTGATATGAACATTTGCAAATCTTGGTCCCACTTTACTGCTTTGTTTAAACTACTGTAGTCATTTATTAGAGAATGTTGCAGCACAGCAGCAATTGTTCAAATCATCCCATATTGATTACACAGCTTCGCTGCAGCTCCAGTCTTAAGCATTATGCACAGAGGAGTGCCTGCAATTTCCCTTTTAGCAATTCACACCTACCTTTGTGCATGTCTGAGATGTGTACGTGTCCATTAATCCAGGTTTATTCTAACAGAGAAGTTGCTGGGAGAAGCAGGATGCACCCATTAAGAAAACCTTTGTCTCATTAGTGTGACAGTATAGAAACATTACTCACACCTTCATCAACCCCTGTCTCTGTCTTCCACTAAGATCCAGCTCATTTCCTTTTTCTCCTCTTTATTTCCTCTGCAGTTTCTTTACACCTCCTCGTTCAGTCTCTAATCTTTCAGTGTTTTTATCACCTCGTCCTCCCCTGTCCCTCCTCTGCTCCCTCTGTCAGGATGTTTGACTGCCCTCCGGTTCATTTCATCACTTCCTTTTTTCACACAGGTTGTAATTTCTGCCATAGCCCGCCCCCTCTCCCGTCATTTCTCATTATAGGCGTATAGCACAGAGGTGACATTAGTGAAACCCATCTGCTTTCTGACTCCATCCCGTCTTTCTTCTACGTAAACTGACATTGTTTCGTTCTTTTATCTCATTACAATTACTTACACTTGTCTGATGCTGACTTTCTTGACACATTTTGTTTCCATTTTGACTCCTTTTCATCTCACGTGCTGGCAGAACTTAGTGGACAATGCATTTTTTATCTTCTAACCCAACTTTACTTAATCCCTTCTCTTGTTCCTTCCCCGTTCAAGACCTTCTCCTACTCTTGTGTCGAGTTTTGGAGTGTAACGATTGATTGATTCATGGATTCCTACGATCCAACCAGATTGATCTGTTTGAAGCAAGTTGTCAATCGAATTGATCTATACTATATTAAAATTGTTCAAAATTAAATAATTTGGTTATTGACTACTTTTCCAATTTCCTCCTTCTACTGTATCTTTTTTCTCCCTTTGTTCCTAATTCTGCTCTATGTTGGCCTTTCATCAGTGATTCCTTGATTTTCTCTTCATCATTTGTTTCCACTTTGGTCTCTGTCATCCTTTGTGTATTTTTTTTAAATCTCCATTTTCTTCACCTTCCTGCTTGCCTTTTTGCTTGTGCTTTCATTAGTTTTAAAGCTCCGCTCTGATCATTTTACTTGACAGTCTTTAACTCGTGCATTTTTAATGTGGCGCCTCTTCTTGCCCCAACCATCGGTGCTTTGCGTTTGAGGACTAACCTTTTCAATTTGATGTATGGCGTGCTAGTCCTCTTCCCTCCTCTTTCTGTTCTTCCACTCTCATCATGAGGTTATGTTCACACCGAGCATATGACGCATGTTGAACTGCGCTGATGATTGCGCTTTCAGCGTGTGGTGTTCACACTGCACAAGCAGCGAGCGGCGTCTTCCTCTTTTTCTTTTTTACTTTTGAAAAGAAGCAGAGAAGGTAAGCAATACAATACCTAAGTGTGAAAGCAAGCAATCCTGCTCTTCCAAAAAAAAGAAAGAAAATTGATTTATGAAAGTAATATACCTCAACAGTGATATGCTAGAGGCTACTCAATAATGAGAAAGTTGTCTATGTGTTCTCCTGCAAATCTTTTGTTTGTAATTGGGTCTGTTTTGTTTACTGCCTCAAACTGCTTACAGGACCGGTCACCAGAGATTCATCATTTCCCATGTTTCCCATCTTCCTCTTCTTTTGGTAATCACATGAATGACTTAACTTTTATCATTGCAATGAGCAAACTATGCCACTCTCTGCACTAAAACAACGTTTCATGGGGCTAAAAGATTGCTGCTGGCTTTAAAAAACAACAAAAAAATGGTGGTCTTTCCTAATGTTTAGCCAACAATGCTTGGCTGCGCTGAATCAATTGAGCGAGCAAAGACTTGGCAGAAATCACAGGGGATTGTTTGATATTCCTTAGCAAATAACATAGTCTTTCTGACTTCTGCGCTCCAGGACACACTCAAATCTGGCTTGAAAAAACCTTTACACAGATGAGTGGGAAGCTTAAAGCGCCCTGTCTTGTCCAGCTGTGTGGATGATGCACCTGTGGCTCCACTGCAGCTGTGCGGAGCTTTTTCTATGGCCAGCATCTTTGTATTTTTATTTATTTTTATCAAGGTCAATCATCCTCGCTGATGTTGGGGCATAAATCTGCTCTGACATAGTCGCCTTGTTCAGGCTTTTTATCCAGACAATTCTCTTTGCTGAATGCGATCTATTTATGCATCAATTGTTGATGTAAATGGAAATAACTTTGAGCCACTGTTGTCTAGGATTTCACTTTGGTCTGAATGAAATGAAAACATCAAAATATGCATAGTGCAGGATGGATGTAATGCTCTGCAATCAAAACGCTGTAAAAAAATGTAAATGTGTTGATATTTGTGCGAATGTGTTAAAGAAATGTGATATTATTTTCATTTACCTAACAAAACAATGACACACTAATGTTGACATTTGCATCAGTTATTTTCAAATTAATGTCACTTATTAAGTTTCTACTGTCAAAACAAACACTAACCGATTTAAGCTTTAAAATAACACCGCGGTGTTTTTAAACTGCAAAATGTGGTTAATTAACTCTAACAAGTTCATTTGAATGTAACAGTTTTCTTCGTGGAAGAAGCTATTTTTCTCCAACCAGCCTGAACTGTTGATACATGACATGATGGATCCATGCTTTCATGTTATTGATGTCAAATTCTGCCCCTACCATCTGAATGTTGCAGCAGAAATGGAGACTCATCAGATCAGGCAACGTTTTTCCAATCTTCTATTGTCCAGGTTTGGTGATCCTGTGTGAATTGTAGCCTCAGGTTTCTGTTCTTAGCTGTCAGGAGTGACACCGGTGTGTTCTTCTGCTGCTGTAGCCCATCTGCCTCAAGGTTGGACATGTTGTGTGTTCAGAAATGCTCTTCTGCAGACCTTGGTTGCATACACAAAATAAGTAAACAAGAAATATCCAAAGGGGAGTGAGAAGAAGAAAGATTCTTAAAAATTCTCACCCCCGTGCCCGAGCCTAGACCAAACTTATTACCACTTCCGGGGCACCCACCACTAAGATAGCCTTGTTCCTTCTCTAATGAGCATACTTTTTGTTTCAGATAACAATTACAATGACACCTATAGATAAATGTACACATAGAAACAAACACACATAGAGACATTCAACACACATTTGTATATACATTCAAGCAACCAGGGTTTTGTTAAGTTACTGTTGCCTTTCTATCAGCTAGAACCAGTCTGGTCGTTCTCCTCTGACGTCTGATATCAACAAGGCATTTCCATCCACTGAACTGCTGCTCACTGGATATTTTCTCTTTTTTGGACCATTCTCTGTAAACCCTAGAGATGGTTGTTGGTGAAAATCCCAGTAGATCAGCAGTTTCTGAAATACTCAGACCAACCATCTGGCTCCGACAACCATACCACATTAGAAGTCACTTCAATCACCTTCCTTCTCCAGTCTAGTGCTTGGTTTGAACTACAGCAGATCGGCTTGACCATACATGCCTAAATGCTTTGAGATGCTGCCATGTAATCGGCTGATTAGAAAACTGTGTAAACGTGTGCAGTTGGACAGTTGTGCCTGATAAAGTGAGTGTCTAAATATTAACAAAAAACAAATTTCACAAATTGGAAGTCAAGTTTCTGAGGCTGTGCTACAGTCTGCACTCTGCCAACCTTTTTATGTCAATAAAAATGATATTTTGCTGTGAAGAAAACGGTTGCATCACTCTGAAATAAATAAATAAATAAAATGTTTGTTTTTCCTAAAACTCCTGTCAGTCTTACTGCAATACTCTGAAATAATTACGGAAGTTATTTGTCTAAGTTGAATGACTTAATCCAAATTAAGTCATTTAAATATTTATGTCAAGCTGTCTTGGTCACAAGTGAATTTATTTATTTTTTATTAATTAAGCCTCAAAGTTTGTACTGAGGTGATACATACCAAGTTTTTTTTTTTTTTAACACATCTACTTGCATGTGTATAGTTAGTTTACCGAGAACTGAGGATGAAAAGCTTCAATCCCTTTAAATTCTCAAAATGAGCGTATCCATCAGAATTTGTCCTTGTCCTTCTACTCTGGTGATGAAGATGCTTAAAAAAACATTCCTCACAGAGCAGCTGTTTTCTTTTTTCTAAACACATTAAGATTCAAAGGTATGGTCAGAACGGTGAGTAGAATGAATGCAGTCTGTGTGCAACCACGTACTCGTGATTTAAGTCGTGCATACATGAAAAGATATACAGTGCATGTTTGAAGACCTGGCCTGTTGTGGTCTAAGGCTATATCAGTATGACTAAGTGGTGACGTACACGGAAAGATCCCAGAGCTTTTAGGGAGCCTTCTTCTCTTGCAAATGTTATGTGACAAATGTTCACTTACAGGCTTTAGATTGTGAAAAATGTCCTTTATTAGTTTGTTTTAAGAAGCCAAGTTCAACTTCTTACATTTTTGTGAAAGGAACGTCAAAATCAGTACAGGAGTAATGTCACAATGCAAAACAGGCCAAATGTCAAGGAAGAACCAAGGTTCATTTAGTGCTTTCTGAACGGCACACAGGCAGAGAACTAGGACATGATGGGATGGAACCAGAACCTTCATCTGACTGAAGCAGCAAAGTCTTTCAGGGGTGGTTGGTTCCAGTATGAGGCAGGAGTGTCCACACAGCCCCGACATGAGAAGTAGACAAATGGATTGAGTCAAACTTGTCATGAAGTTCCAAGCCCTCCTCCACAGACAGTTTTCACGTTTTAATCTTCCGTCTTCTTAAATACAGTTCTCACATCCACAGCCAGGGTTTTCTCACCGGACATTAAGAGGTACAGACAAGTGACTGGCAGGGGCAGTTACAGGGCAGCTCAGGGTCAAAACAGGATCAGGCAAGCAGAGGAGGATGTGAAACAACAGGCTGGTGAGCTGCAGTGAGACTACATTTTTTTGGCAGAGAACCAGTGGTGAGCAGAGCAGTAAATAAGCTGGTGAAGAAGTGCGTGTAATGAGGGGGATTACTGGGGATGGTAGAGCAGACACAGGAAGGGGCAGAATCCTGACAAATGCAAAGAGTTGCAAATCTCTGAAATCTAAAATTCAGATTGTGTTTCCCCATTTATTGTGAAAGTTTGATTCTAAAAATAGTGAAATCTCCAAAGAAGGTTCATAGATGTTTAAAGGCTGTAAAACTCGTCACTACACACTTTATACACTATTCTCAGGCAGACATGTTTTAAAGTTTGATGTTTGGCTCAAAGTTATTCAATTTGGGTAAGAAAGCTGAAAATCACACACCATTGGTTGGTGTGGTTTGCTTTTACAGTGACTGCACCAATTTGCATAGATGTGTCGTTTGTGGCTAATGTTACCCAAAAGAAGCACTGAGCATGCATAATAAAAGTTAAATATCACTCTCAATACTTGTCTAATATACAGTGTTTACTTTCTATAACTTTTTTCTGTCTCACTGAGTATTTTTCAGTATGATTATTTTTTGCATATTTTTTTTTTGTGTTTTGCATCTTGATTGGCAGTAGAGCTTTGTCAGTCATTTTCCTCCGTTCTGTGGATTGCGATCAGATCTTTGTTTTCATAATAAAGTACTGGATTTATTTTTCTATTGAAGTTTGAACTTTGAGAGTTTAAACCAAAGGAAAAAAAGCCTGTAAAAGTGTGATAAAAGTGTTTGAAATGAGGGTTTTTACAGCCTGAAAACACCAGTCCCCCTATTTTGCTGGTTTCACCTATTATGTGTGGGTTCTTTTTAGAGCGACAAATGAGGGAACACTGAGCACTTTCCGGTAGTACCAAATCAATGGCCAAGTGGTGAAGTGTGCGCCCAGGTCGATGATTCTGTTTGTTTCATCCTTACATTTTGTCATTGTGCATGTAAGTAAGTATCCTGTAGTTGGTGGTTGCTGCTGCTTCTTGTACAGGACTACCTCGCAAAAGAGGTTATTGGGACGTTTTCTTGGTTAAATAAAGTTTAAAATACATAAATAAATAAAGACCAATAGAAAAAGAGTCCCAACCCCTCATTCATCAAGGTTGGAATGATCTGTTGAGCCACCAAATGATTCAAAGGATGAATCAAATGTGAACTACCAAATTCACACACTCAAGGCTGTGTTAACTAGTGAGGACTTTTTTTTTTTTTTTTTTAACCTTTTTGTGATTTGTGTTTCTACCAAATAATTCTGGCCAATCTGAGAAAATGTGCTCTGGTGCAGAATAAACAGCCTGTTGCAAAAAAAGAGAGAAGAGAAGGGATGATTGAGTGTTGAAGCAAAAGCAAAGTGGAATTTAGAGCACTGCAATCAGGATGAAGAGATGAAGAGTCGAATCAGAACTTCAGACGGGGAAAAAAACCCGTCGGATCTCATTTCAGCAAGGATTAGATCTCTGATTTCAACGGCTCAATCAAAAAGACATCCTCAGTTTGTCAACAATTTAATATTGGTTGGCAATGTTTTTTTAACATGTTCTTGTGACATTTTTCTGATGATGGGGACAAGTATGACAACAATTAAGCTTGAAATTACATGTGTGAATTTTTCTTTATACATATAGTTGTGACTCAGGAGCAAAATAAAAAAAAAAATCTATTGTGTTTGAAAAATAGTTTATTTGTGATGTAGAAAAAAACGCTGGTTGAGCCACAAGCTCCCTGCTCCAAGCTCTCAGCAGTTTGGGAGGAATTTTTGGTTTGCCAACAATCCTGCCCATAACTTACAGGGAAATTTCAATCAACTACTGCTGCTCTGCAGAAATTATGTCTTAGAAAACTGTACAGTTTTTTTGGCCAAAAAGGATATAATCATATCTAAGACCACTGCGAAGGCTTTTACAAAAGACCAAAAGATGATTGGAGTGGGACTTTTAAGTGATCTGCTTTTATAAAGTCCAGAACACCTTCACTAAAGAGCCAACAAAAATAAACACATTTTAAAAAAAATCTATTTTATCAAATACAAGGGCTGTAAAAACTTATATTGTTGGAAAACAAACCCTGACTTTTCATTTCTTAACCTTTTTAGGTAGGGGGTGTTTATTAGTGCATTATGCTAAAGCTTCTACAAAAGCTTTTCACAATAATATGTTTTATCAATTAAAAGTATAACCCACGCAGCTTTAAAGCAAAGCTTTATACTGTCACACTTTGATGCATAAAAACATATTGCCTCATGCTGCTTTTCCAGATAAATTTAATGTATCTTTCTTTCTGTAAGCTGTGAGAGCAGACTATAAAAGAACAAAAATAATGTAAACCTAACCTGGCAGTGGAGTTTAACATATTTTGTGCAGGGAAGAATTGCCATGACATTATGTGTGGCTCCATTGCTTTTGCAAAGCTGGCACACTTTCTGAAAGCACTAATAAGGTGCTGAGCTGAGCCTTTTGAATCAGTATCAGGGAGAATATGTGAGCGATGTTTGGATAATGAGTAGTGTCCTCTCTGCTGCATTATCGCACATTCTTTGTGTGAAAAAGGTTTTTGAGAGACAGAAGATCAGAAAGATATGCATGGAAGCTGGTATTCAGCAGACTTTAGCGGTTCTGTTTGACCAAAACGCCCTGCTGTTTTTTTTTAGCTCTTCCTAGGCCTTGTATTCTTACATATTGTCTCAGTCTACCGACTCTCCTGCAGTCTTCTCTAACCGATTTAAGCTTTAAACTTTGTGTGTCACTCATTTACTCAGGAGGTGCAGTTAAATTACAGACATTACCTTTCTGCTTCTCTGCACTCTTGTCAATTTCTGTGTCCTGTTCGTCACTTTCTCTTTAGCCGCTCTAGGACTCCACAGTGTCTCAGTCCATCAACCTTCTTTGTGTATCTGGAGGAGGTGGAGGGAATTTGTGAAATGAGTTTTGAGCAACCATAAACTATGTAGTCAGCTCATAACCTCAGCTCTCCCTCTGAGTAAGTAAAGTTTTTTGTGATTTCACCTAAAACAAACTCTGAGCTACAACCACATTTTTCAAACTATAAGTAATTCTGGAATATAAGTCTAAAAAAAAATCACTTATGTTGCACTGAAGTATAAGTCGTCCTTTTGGGAAAAATCTATTAATCAAAATACAGGAACAAGAACAAACATTTCATCTTGAAAGGCAAATCATAATAATGGAATAGCTAACAATAGAATTAAAATACCGTATGTGCCGTAACCTTATTTAACTTCATGAAACATTGGATGAATTGAAAAAGTGTCTGATAAATATGAGCAACACTTGAACAGTTATTCAGAAAACCATAACAAAATAAATACGCAATTTACCCACTGAAATGTTTTTTTCCTATGACTTTACATTTAGTTCCATAAAGATGACCAAGAAAGCGCGTTTTTGGCTGTAAAGGATGATAGAAATATTTATTGTTACCAAAGGGTTTTTTATTTCAAGCAGCAGTGGATGCAGTTTGCTTTTTTCCCAACAGAAACCTAGCTGTGAAGATTTTCTTTTCCCTAGCAACATTAGAGCGTTATAGAAAGAATAATTGCCATGCAATCCTTTTCTTTTTTTCCCTTCTAACCGTGTACTTCATTAGGCAGTTGTGCAATACATTTCACTACTGTACCATGTATGTATATAAGAAATAAAATTTGAATCTGGAACCAGCCAGGAGTTTGCTTAAAAAGTCAGTGTGCACCTGTGTCATCTCAATGTTTTTAGCTGACAGTGTGTGCTCTGTGTTGGTATGGATGTGACTCTTCTTTTAATTATTATTAAACCAGCCAATTTTGACAGAAGCTTAAGGGTAAAATCAGTTGACATTGAATCATTTGACTTCTTTATAGACGCACTTCTGAAACTATTGGCTATTTGGCCACTTTACTTCATTAAAAAGCAAAAAAAAAAAAAAAAAAAAAAAAAAAAAATGTGGGTTAGTGTTGAATTAAAAAAATCCAAAACTAAAATGGAAAATCTAATACACACATCTATCTCTAGAAACAGAGTAGTTTTAGTTTGTCGACTTCAGCTGCTGGAACCTCCAATTAAATTTGTGCTTTTTTCAAAACATGAAAGGATTTTTTTGCTGTTAAATTTCATAAATTTCATGGACATTAAAGTTTGGGGAAAAAGAATAATTTAACTTGCGCTTGTTTTGGATCGAGTCTCGATGGCATGGTACAGGATGAAACGGTCCCATTGTCCTGAGGGATTTAGCATTTTCTGATTTGTCACAGCAGGAGTTTCCTGCTTTTTCTTAGATGCTTGGCTGTGGAAGAGAGATGGCTTGAAACATCTCGACATGTTAATATTAGCATCAGCACTTTTTTATTCTCATTAGGTTCTTTTGTTTGTGTTTCTTGTCCAACTGACACCCATCTACTCTTTAGAATGCAGCAAGTCAACAAGGTTTAGTGCAGAGAAACACCAGAGATTAGCAACATTTAATACAAATTTAAAACTCAAAAGTTGTATTGTAGCCCCCCCTCCAACACTTGTATACACATAGAGAAAGCAAAACTATATTTTGAAAATCGTCACACTCATTGCATATCAGCACAAGGCTGCTTTTCTCTGCTTCAGAATCCAATAGAGTTGCATTATTAGCATTAACAGTTGAATATTTACAGTAGTAATAAGGATGTCATTGGAGCTAAAGTTCCAGATCAAAAGGGCTGAAGAATTTTCTCAAAAGAAAGAATAAAGTGTAGTCACATAATGTGTTGGTCTGTACTTAACCAATTGGAAGCAATTTTTTTTGCCTTTTCGGCACAGTTTAATATCACCAAAATCTGGCTTCCCAACTAGTTGCCCAGGAAAGCCATCTTCTCCCTGCAGCTGAAAATTTATAGGTTCCTAGAATTTTTCTTTTTCTTTTAAGAAAAAAGAGAATGTTTTTTCGTGAATTGACATAGGCTTTTCATTGGAAGTGGTTGCTTGAGCACGAGCTGCTGAGGGTGATGTGAACGTTGACCATAAGGTATTTTGCTATTATCTTACTGGTTCTGGCTCCCTTGTAATCTGGAGCGTCTTACAGTCGGAAAATCACATTAAATTTCAATCACATCAATTCGGCAATTGTTTCCCTTCAACAACAAAACACTTTTATAACTTGATGTGGATCCAAGCAAGTCATGCAAACAGACCTAATGTACAATTTTATTTACGATATACATTCATAAAATTTGCTTTACATTTATGAAAACTGGATTTTAGTGGGCGGGGGTTTCTCAAAAATAAGCAGAGTGTAGAGGGGAGATGCAGATTCAACTTTCTGTGCCCAGGAACTGACAAGTATATAATGTGAGCAATGACAGCTGCTGAAGCTGAACAGAAGATTTAACAGACAGACTGGATATAAAAGAAACAAATAAAATGTCACAGCCTGTTTTTGTGTTTGATTGGCAGCTGATCTTTTGGGAGTTAAGCACAATGGTGCCACAATAAAACAGGGAATAATCACACAGATTAACCTTTTAAATGTCAAAGACATTCATGCAAATGAAATGTAATGACCCTTTAACTCTGCCTATAATAGATATGTAACATTTGGAGTTAAGACTCTTTACACTACATTGGTCTGTGGAATTTTCCTCTCTGAGCAGAGTGCTGCCTGCATTCGTCACCTGGGCTGACAGCCTTTCTGTCGTCACGTTCCCTGATGTGACAGATGTGTGGATCGGCCCCCAGTGGGCCTCGCACTGCGGGTGACTGAGTACCAAAAATCTACAGCTATTGAGCTGTGGTTACACTAATTAGTGCTGGTTTGTACCACAAACCACGCTGTAAAGAGCACTGATGGAGTCGCAGGGACAAAATGTTTCCCGGCATTTATCTGTTACCAATCGTGTAGAGATTTTTCATCTTTCTTTGACTCCTGTCTTTGTGATCAGACAGATTCTCTGAATTATTAACATTTATAAAAAAGTCACTACAAGCAAACATTCAGTACATGGAAATATTTATGGTAACAGATGTGTTCTCCCAAAACACACAGATGCACACTCTGACCCACTTCAGACGGATGACAGTTCAGTGGGAGATTGGCAAGTTAGGGTGCAGTGAGAAAGAGGAAGATAAAAGCTTTAAAAAAAAGTAGGGGAAGAGATCAGAAGTTTGGAGGAAGAGGATACAGTTCAAGAGAAGGAAATGCTGTTTTCCTGTGGCCGTTATCCCGTCAAGAAAAAAAGATGTTTCTATATTTAGAAACAAAAGATAACTAGACCTCAATTCTAGCACACACACACAAATGTGGGCTCCTCAGCAGAGCAGGGATTTACAGTATGCCGATGATCAAAACAGCGTGGTCAGCTATATCTTTACACACAGCGGTTGGTTGTTGACAGTCAGATCTGAAGTGGATTGTGCTCATTAGGTATTGTTGCAGATTGGTTTCTATTTGTAGGCAGCAGCAGTCTCAGCAGAACGAGCAGCAATGTGGAGGTGTTTGAAGTAGCACAGGCCTCCAGTGGGCTCTGATAATGTATGCATGCAGTGCCTATCATTTTCCCAGCTGCAGGAGTTCCACAGAATGATACCAGTCCATTTTCACAAAATAAAGACTTCTATTAGAACCAATCCAGTTTCTGTTTCGGAGAAGACATATTTAAGAAAAAATATAAGAAAAGATGTATATATATAAAAAAAAAACGTCCCTCTCACCCTACTCGGGTGGTCTCTCACCCCAAGCTGGGGTCCTCCACCAAAGGCCTGGGAGCTTGAGGATCCTGCACAGTATCTTAGCTGTTCCTTGCACTGCTCTTTTCTGGACTGAGATGTCTGAGATCTTTCCAGGGATCTGCTGTAGCCACTCCTCCAGTTTGGGGGTTACAGCCCAGAGTGCTACAATTACCACGGGCACCACTATCACCTTCCAAGCTTTCTCCAGTTCTTCTCTGAGGTATTTCTCCAGTTTCTCATGTTCCTTCTTGATGTTACCATCACTTGGTACTGCCACATCCACCACAACAGCATTCCTCTGTTCTTTATCCACCATTACAATGTCTGGTTGGTTCTCCATTACCATCCTGTCCGTCTGTATCTGGAAGATCTTTGCTCTCTCAATCTCTACCGCTTTCAGAGGTGTTTCCCATTTTGACTTTGGCGTTTCCAGTCCATATTCTGCACATGTTCCTGTATACTATTCCAGCCATTTGGTTGTGACGCTCCATGTATGCTTTAACGGCCAGCATCTTACACCCTGCAGTTATGTGCTGGATTGTTTCAGGTGCCTCTTTGCACAGCCTACACCTTGGGTCTTATCTGGTGTGGTAGATCTGAGCCTCTATTGCGATGGTGTTGGGCTTGTTCCTGAGCTGTCAGGATGAGCGCCTCTGTGCTGTCCTGCAGCCCAGCCAGCAAAACTATTTTTTGAAAGCAAATATAAAATATTTTAATTTGCAAGCTTTAAGCAGCTTTAATTTGTATTGAAATTTCTGGAACTTCTTGTGAAAAAAACTTTTGCTGAACTGTTCATTTTAATTACCTTGGTCTTTTTTTATGTTTAGAGTCTTTTTGATTGTTGATGTGTGCTCTTAAACAGGGACAAGAGGTATCTGCATGCTCTTTGAAGATATGCCACAAAGAGGGGTCTGATTTGACAGATAGAAAAAAGGGCCTTTACTTCTAAAAAAAGATGAAAGCATAAGTCTATTTTTCTTACTTTTAAAAGACAGATCAGCTGAAACCCATCAGCATGTCTGTTTTGAATCTAACAATGCAAAAGGGAGCAGACATAATGTAAGGTTTTTGTAGCAAACAATCCTGCAAATCATTTTCCAACTTTAATTGAATAAAATTAAGTTTGTTTTTGTAAAACCAAATCAAACAATTATAGTTTTTGGTTTCATGCATTACTTGCATTCTTTTAAGGATGAAAACAATATATTTTTAATAAATGTCTTTTTTAAAGAATTTATTTAGAAACTGATATCTGTAAAGAAAGGTGTTGGGGTCATTGCATTTTTTAATATGTAGATATACAGATAAGATAATGAGGAAAAATATATTTGTATTGAAGGTTAAAGGGCCTATACCATGCTTTTCTTAAGCCTTTTAGAGTAAACTATATCCATCTATATGATCATTTATTCCCTTGGGCACACAAAACAACAAATTATCTATAAAACACGAGTTAGTTTTGTTAACTTTTTTCCTACCCGGAGGTAAGACAACTTGATCTCTGAGGTACCGCTTTTTGCTCCTTGTGGGTGACGCCCAAATCAGGAGGTCAACCTAGCCGGCCTTGGCAGCATGTTTGCATTTCACCCACGAAACAATTATCATAATTTTTGCAAAGATGGATGTGCATGTTGTGTATCTGGCTTTAGTAGCCCAGATGTTTATTCCAAAAATGTGGCAGCCGGCCCGGCATTTATTAGAAACAGGCGTCTATTGGAGACCGACATGTATTCCATCACAGACAGAATGATGATGGTAAATGGATTCACTTTGTGTTGAAATTCGGTCACAAAATGTAGAGAACAACACTGGATGAACATTTCATGGTTCACTGAAACGATGAGAACGTTGTATTCTGTTCTGATGAGCACTGGCTGTGAACGTTTCTTTTCTCTTTGAAGCATCTTTAATCTCTGCATCAAATATCCTCTTCACTTTCATGCAAATTGTTTTCCTGGAGATGTGCATCTTTCCATCTTTGCTCAATAATTCAGGTTCAAAAAAGTTTTTGTAATTCGTGGCTGGCTGTCTTTGCATCTCCACCAGGAAATAGTTTGCCTTTTCTACAGCCATGTTTTCAATATCATCCATCTGTTTGCGCCATTCTTCGAGACATTTAGAATCCTTCCCAAAATGTGGTGCAGATTCCTCATCAGATTGTTCTTGGCGTATGCCACCAAATGAAATATAAACGCTAAATCCAATAAGTGTTTTTTGACCATCGGTACACAACACAAATACCACAGACTAAAGGCATCTGCATGGGCTTGGACCCGGGGGAGGAAAGGGAGGTGGTGTCTTAAAGGAGCCCAGCCACTATAAGAGACCGGCGTCTAAAGTAACAAACACCTGTTAGACCTGGTGTTTGATAATGGAGACAGGACACAATTAGAAGATATATGGTATTGTGCATTTAAAATAAAAGCATTTTGATGAGCCGCTAGCTTTGCGGAGAAAGTGGGTGTGTGTGTTAGCCAGGCGCGGTGCTGGCAGCACAGACTCTTCCTGGAAGGGGCTGGTCTCACTTGTCTACGTCAGCTGAGAACATGCTTGTTTTTGTGAGTTGGGAGGGGCTGGCACTCATAGCGCAGGTTTACTCGGAAATGCGTGAAAGGATCAAAGTAGCGCTTTGGGGTTGTTTATAGTGAGGAATAGACATTATTGTACTCTTAAAAGCCCAAAAAGTTGATTTTACATGGTAAAGGCCCTTTAAACAATCTAAAAAAAAAAAAAAGAAAAGTATGTTCATAGGTTCATTGGTCACTCTAAATTGTCCCTAGGTGTCGATGTGAGTGTGTGTGGGTCTATGACTGTGGCCCCTGCGACAGACTGGCGACCAGTCCAGGGGTGTCCCATGCCTTCGCCCATGAGTAGCTGAGTTAGGCTCGGGCAGCCCTGTGACCCCCAAAAGGAATAAAACGGTTTAGAACATTCATTCATTTATTTTCCAAACCGCTTTATCCCTTTCGGGGTCACGGGGTTGCCGGAGCCTAACCTGGCAACTCATGGGCGAAGGCAGGGGACACCCCTGGACTGGTTGCCAGTCTGTCGCAGGGGCCACAAACACACACCCATGCACACTCATATCCACACCTAGGGACAATTTAGAGTAACCAATTAACCTATGAAGCATGTCTTTGGACGGTGGGAGGAAGCCGGAGTACCTGGAGAAAACCCACACGTGCACGGGGAGAACATGCAAACTCCACACAGAAAGGTCCCCCGGTTTAGAACATGAATGAATGAAAGATCTCCAAAATAGTTTTTTTTTTTTAAACAATCTGTTAAAATAACTGGACCATTTCTTGTTGTGGTTTGCCTTTAGTCTTTTTCATTCCCTACAAATTTAAATGTATTATATGATCACTGATATTTTAGTTAAGGTTGAACCAAAGTCTGCAGAGAAACTTCAGGTGTACATCTGTCATTGTGTTTGTTTGCTGGTGCTGGATAAAGAGCTGCCGTCTATCAGAGCTCTGCCACCCTTTGGTTTATCCAGATCAGTTTTCTCATGCTGTTGAGGCAATAGTGTTTTTTGGGATTTAAAGGATATTTAGTTACAGACTCCTATTTTATTTAGACTTTCTAATAAAACATGGATACTTACTGATTTTACACAGCTTTGTTACCATAGGTGATGGCCAATAATAGTACAGACTCATTACAATGACTCATTAGTACCATTCAAGAACTTCATCTTAAGTAATAATACATTGAATTCATCATCGGTTCCATTAAAACTTTGGGCAGGGCTTAAATAAGAGGAACATTATATTCTGTGTAATCATTTTTCCTGGATTATCGTTTGCTCTTTTCCTTTTCTGAGAGCTTTTCTAGAAATTTTATTAACATTCATGTCTCTCTTTTTTGTTGTTTTTTGAACTCTTAATATTCGTCAGGCATGTTATAAGATGCACATCCTCTGCTGATGTTGAAATCTTCTAATAGGCCCTTCTAATTTACTCTTCATTATTCAGTCGGGATCAAAACAAGGCAACAACACTTTAGAGTTTAAAGTTTAGATTAAGCTTTAAAGACCCACTCTGATGAAAATGGTGCTTTAAACATGTTCTTGTAGCATTTTTCTGACGTTGGAGAACAGAAATCAAGACAGTTTCGCTCAAAATTGCTTTTCTGAGTATTTCTTTATTAAAATCCCTATAAATCAGGGGCAAAAGGAAAACTGCCATTTGAAAAGGAGCTTATTTGTGACAGAAAATACGGTGGGTGCATGAGCCAGAAGGGGAAGGGGGGTTGGAGTTGCTACAAACCAATAGTCCCGCCCACAACTCAGAGGCAAATTTCGAATGAACTCCTGCCGCTCTGCAAAAACTAAAATGACACAGGTTTTTTTTCTTCTTTTGCCTAAAAATGGCAATAACTAAAATACCACTTGGATCATTTATATAATAATGACTTTTATTATGGAGCAAAAGATGATCAGAGTGGGACTTTAAAGTTTCTTTTCTCTCAGTATCCTGGTGGATATGATACGTTAGGAAGGAAGAAGGATTTTCCACACGGTGGATGAGGTGACGCTCAAACGGTCTCCACATGTATTTTTTCACGACTGTTTAACATAGGTAAATCAGCTTAAAGAGCAACATTTTGTGGAATCAGGAAACAGTATTTCAGTAAAGCCTTAGTCACATGCTCCCATATGAGGGTTGACTTGTAAGGGAACTGCAGGTTTTTGGGTTGTCATGGCCTAAAAAGGGTCAGAGACAGGAGCAGCCACATCTTAAAGGGAGCACAGGTGTTTTTCAGTTGCCTGAGTGGCCATCTTAAGGAATGTTGCGAAAACTGAACGTACCATTGTCGTAGGAAGTGTATTATGAAATGTTTGTAAGACTAATGTAAGTTGCACGCACTTATGAGGTATGGGTGATGCTGTTGAGCGGTGCCCATCTGCTGCACTGTGATATGCAAGTCCAAGTAGGATGCCTGCACAAACTACACTTTGATTGTCTAATTTCCTAAATTTTGTCAGTCAGGTTGCATGCAAAGAAAATGTACTCATATGACTAGGACTAATGTGCTCCTTACGCAGTTTGCAGGATCTGAGTGGTTGAGAAAAATGTAATAGGACAAACCTGCATCTCCCCTACTTCACCCTTACTTACCCTTGTGTGTTGTACAGCCTGTCTCCAGTAGCATACCCGAAGAAACATTGTTACTGTTCGGGTTCACCGAGCGGTCTCTGACCTCACTATTTTGTGCGGGCCACATGCATGCCCTGCACAGGTTCACCCAGTTTTTACCCTCAGACAGCTTGTTTCCACCCGGAAAAGCAGTTGTGACACAGGCATGAGTCTGATTTAAATCAACAAAGTGGCATTTCATTCGGATAATGGGAGGAGGACAGTCATGAGATCATAATTAAATGGTACCTTTTGAAAGAGACCTGTTGCTTGTCTGCATTTATTAAAGCTCTGTTTACATTTTGATAATCTTTCAGTCACAGAAAAAAGTAATTAAATCTAAATAAATTAAATTCAAAAGTTTTTCTTATAACCAATTTGGTACAAAGGGCCACATGCAAAAAAAAAAAAAAAAGCATTAAATATGCATGTTTCCTTCATTAAAGTTCTTCTTTTCCATCACCCACAGATACATCCTGCCCCAGTTTGGAACAAGCTACAGTCCTCTTCCAGAAACAGTTGCCGGGAGCAACGCAGAACAGAAAGAAACTTATGTCTGCCAGATGCCTTGCAGTGCTATGTTTTGATAAAGAGTCAGGCGGGAGATCAATTCTGTGTCACCAGTTCTGCTGGCAGGATTGAGGCACATTTAGTGTGTAAACAGGCCTCTGCTTTTTCAGCCGTTAAACACAAACGGGAAAAATCTAGCATGTTTAATCCACTGCAACTCAGTTTGAGCTTTTTGGGTTTAAGTTATTTTTTTTTTTCACTTTAAAGACATTTTCTGCACATATCGTGATTGAAATACCAGTGTTTTAGGTCATTTCAGTCACTTCTGCACTACTTGCAAAGGGAGGAAAAAAACTGAGGACTTTCAAAAAGGAAATACACACAAAAAAGGAACTTTTAGAAGTCAAAGGTTTTTTGCATGAAATATGCAAACTAAAAAGTGGGAAGCAGAATCTGAGCTGGACCTTTCAAAACTGACAAAAAAAAGGTGTAAAAACAAAAAAAAAAAGAACAGAAGGGAGCTGGGAAAGGCCATGAGGGAGGAAAAACACAAACTAGAGATGTCAGTTGTCATTGTGTTGCACAAAATAAGAATAAAGGAAAGAAAAGAGAGACGAAGAAAAAAAAGAGGTAGAGCCGAGCACAAAAACAACAAAGTCCATTAAACTAAAGTGCAATTAACTGGGGAGAGTTTGAAATACAGATCTGAAAAACAACGTAAAAAAAAAAAAATTCTAATTAGGATCAACATGCAATAAAAAAAAAGAATAATGAAAGAAAATATTGAATAAATATGATGAAACATATTTGACTCAATTTAAGTTTTTACGTTTTCTAGGTTATAAGAGTGGTAGATGGAAAAGCAGATAAATTAAGGTGTAAAGGTACAGAAGATGAACTTTAAAGGTGAAACTCCAAGGAAAAACCTGTTAACCCTTTTGCTGACATTCTTTTGACTTCAGTAACTCTTCAGCCTTGATATGCAACACTTTACAATAGTGAAGTGTTTACACAATCAGCGTAAATCAGCTCATTCTGTCATGGAGAAAAGTGGTTTTACACCTTAATGCAACACTTCACATTACTAATGTGTTGTAAATCGGTGTAAAGCTGAAATAAAAAGCCACTTTTTTCTCTGCGTCAGAATCAGCTTATTCTTCTTGATCGCACAAACGATTGTAGCGTTGCATTGTATCACAGAGAATGTGTTATTTCTGTGTTGCCGGCAATATCTGCTGTGTTAAAGGGTTTATAAAAGTTTTTATCAAAACCAATCAAAAGTTTTCAGACAAGCAAGAAATTAGAACATTTTAGCTTTTTTTCAAAGAATGAGTCAAAATTGTCATTCAAAACTAAATGAAATTCATCTAATTAAATTTTAGTGACACAAGTTACTGTAGAAATATTTAATAATAGCAGGAATCACATTTGTCTGTGAAAAACGGATAAGTAAAGTCTTCGGATGTAATAAGATGGGAAAAGTCAGTTGACCTGGTCCGATTGAGTCCTGATCCTTGTGGTTGTTCTGTAATTTGACTGTGGTCTACCAGAGATTTCTGTTTCAAACTAAAGTCTGTAAACAAAACCATGCAACTAAAGATCTCTTCAGCCATTGGTCAGGAATTACGGGGGCGGGGCAAAGCAATGAGAGAAGAAATAATGAAAATCCTACTATTTGCAATTCTTCACAGGATATTTCACTCATTCAGACTTTATATTTCGCGGATCAATTTTGAACATCTGTATCAAGGTCAGGTACACTTTTTACTTGCTGCTTTTGTGCTGCAAGACTGTTGGTGAGGAGGCAATGCTTAAGACTGTACTCTAATTCGTGTTTATGAAAAATAGATTGTCAAGAAAACAGTGTGAGGAACAATGTGAATTACATTAAGTGTCGTTTTAATGAGCCTGCACTCATTAGACCAAGTTTCAATGAGAAGCTGCGTCTCATTGTTGTTTTATTCCTACTCTGTTTACATCATGTAATGGCTGGTTACAGTGGCTGTTTTGGTCCAGTTGTCCTACTCTGAGTACCCTGGACCACGGTCTGCTTGGTTGAATTTAGACTGAATATTATCGGGGGAATGAACTCTGGTCCATTTTAAACAATCCAAATGTCTCCAGTCTAAATACACCCTTAAAATAACGTACATTGCAGCCAACTGTACTATAATTCTTTCTGGCTTGAACTTCAGATGCTTCCATAACATGTCTAAAAATGTAAAACACAGATAGATGCAGGCCCAATTTTTTTTTTCTATCAAAAGCACAGCAAACCAAAAAAGTGAAGGAATGAACACAAATCTGAACATCCTCTGCCACTGAGCAGATGTTGTAAACCACAGATCAGCTTAAGAAGAAACAAAAAGAAAAACAAGTCTCTTCATCCTGCTGTGAAAATGGTTGAATCATAAGTCAAGCTGAGGCAAGTTGCTTGTCAGACAGGTTTTTATTCATCAGACAAAGACTGAGTTTCTCGTACATTTTATTTTGATGTTTCTGTAGGCAAAAATTTCCCTGAAAAAATGAGAGATGGTACAGGCTGGGTCTAACATTATAAAATCTTCTGGGATTAAGCAGACTTCATAAATTCAACATAAATAAATAAATTAAATTTCAGAATACAAACAGCAACATTAAACCAATTTTAGATTTCACAATAAAACAAACATTCTATGCAATGTCATATTGGTTTAGCAGTCAGAAACCCGTTAACAAGATTGCAAATATAAATATTACTGTAAAGACATGACTAACACAGCTAACATGTAGCAGTGTCAAACTGTGTGTTTTGACGTTGCTAATAACATTAGGAGTTAGCGTAGTCACAGTAACGTTTGTTTTAACTGACTGTTTTTTTAGGCGTTGCAAACAAGACTGGGAGTTACAGGTATTGTGAATACGCTAACGCTGCTAATGCTTCTAACGGGGCTAACGTGTAGCATGTCACAAAAAAGTTCTAGAGCTACTGTCTGACTGATGGAATCATTCTGACTCGTGTCTTACATAATGCATCTTATAGTTTGATGCACCTTATATATGACATAAGTTCGGACATAGACCATTGATGATGCCTTCTAATCCTGTGTACCCCATAGTAAGGAAAATATGCTACATCAAAATTGTGTTTCTGTTACCTAAGTCTCATAGAAAAAAAACAACAAGATTAGATAACAATCGGTATAATGAAAGAAGAACACAAATACCTTAGCCTCCACGCATAAAATGTGTGTCTTCTTTGATGGCATCTTCAGTAAGCCTGTTTAAACAGGTCATGTAAGGGAGGGGAATGGATTTCATGGTCAAAGGTCATTGACATGGACTGCTAGCTACAGCGCTGGATGGATGAGGCTTCTTTGGAACCAATAAAAACCTTGTGGCCTTTAAATAACATCGAGGTAAAAGTGCTTGGCTCAGTCAAATGTTCAGGACGCCTAAGAGAATATCCTTGAGCATTTCAGGGCTTTTTTTTTTTTTTTTTAATTTACAGCAATGTGAGAATCAACAGTAGGTGGCAGGTCTTCTTCTCAGACGACAGACACAACCTGTTAAATGTGGTAGGTGAACTCATTCTGTACTCCTGTGCTGCCCAATTAACCCAGGAATTTGTTAAGTTGCTAATAAGATTAACAACAGTCTGTTGTGGATCTTCAGGGTTTGATTGCTTCTCTGCTTTTCTTGTGTTGATGCTGAACTCTTCAAAAATCTTGATTTTTTTTTTTTCTTCACTGAATCTTTGGAACGAATTGGCCTCAGTAGTTGGGCCCACATTGTATACACCTTCAAATGTTGCATTTTAAGCTATCAGGGTCCCTCTTTTGCTTCCTTGGTTCTCTCAGAAAACCGTGCACACATACTGCTCTAGTAATTTCTTTGAATTGTGCCACAAGGTTCACCCTTTTCATTATTTGCACACATGATTAAACCAAAAATCACCATGGATCTCTGCACTACATTTTGAAGGCAATGAAACATGATTGCAAGGATGGAGCAATATTTTTAGAAACACCCAGAAAGACAGGGAGTAACCACACAAAAGACCCGCTAATAAATTGACTTCTGTTGATTGCTGGGGGCAAGCCAAATGTTTGCTTTCAATGGTGTGCTCCTTATCCAAGTTTGAGCTTCAAGAATTAGGTCATTATTATAGTGAAGGATGAAAACACTAATGAGAAATGATGCATGACTCCTAATTTTCTAGAATATTGTAAATAATTAGCCAGTAGGCTGCAAGTCAAGGCAAGGGAACTATATTTGTATGGCACTTTTTGCACACAAAGGCAATTTGAAAAGGTTTCATTCTTTTTGGATAACTGCTCTTCAGATGAAACAGAATTTTTACTGAAGTCTGAGTTATTTTGGTTTACAAGGCTTTTAATGATCTCAAGCTGAACTTTGTCCTACTGTTGAGCTATTCAGTTAAAGCCTCTTATCTTTCCCTCAAGTGCTGTGAACATGTAAACAGTTTTCAGAGAGAGGGAAGTCTTGATAACTGGACTGAGACCCAGAGCATGGGTATCAATAATATATTATTAATAGATATTTCTATAAAAAAGTGAAAAAGATGCTATAAAATTTCATTCTTTCATTACTTTGTTTGATTTATATTTTAAAATTGATATCTCTTCTATCTTTTTTAACTTGTTTTACTGCCCAAAAAATAACAGACTTTACAGTCTAGTCACTAGTTTGCTTTTTCTAAATAATTGTTGCTTTTTTTTCTCTTAACATTTGATTTACAGAACAACTATTTTGAATTAGTGTGATTACTTCAGGTGAGCTAGGTAATAATTTTCAAAGCAAAATCCTTATGTTCCACGCTTTATGCGCACATCAAAACCTTAATTTTATCATAAAACAACAATGCACCTTATAATCTAGAGCGCCATTTCTATGGATTAATTCTGGTCATCTTGTTGACCATCTTCTTTGATGTTGAAGCGTTTTTGAGAGGTACACGGTGCTCTGTCAGAATGTAAGTCTTTTTTTTTACGTGTTGCAAACAGGGTTGGGTGTTATTGTAAATAGACTAACACAGCCAACATGTGGTGATGTCAGACTTTGTTTTTTTATTTTTTTTTATTAATTAATACACATTTATTAAATAATAGAGTATAGAGTGTCCTAAATACCAAATGACCCATTATCACCATTTGTGTTTGATGTAGAATAAATTGACAGGCTCCAGCTCAAAGTGGGGACAAAGGAAGGAGGCCACGCAACAGTTCAGCTCAACTAAAGTATTTTTATTAAATTACTCAAGTTTGTCAATAATCAGGGGGGAAGCCATGGATGGGTGAAAAAAAAACACTTGAAGAGTGCATGTTTGTAACCCAAAATCAGAAAGACTCAGCCAATAGGAGAGTCTTTCAGGTGGACTTCATATGCTGGGGAGCAATCAAAACAAGTGTTGTGCATGACTATCTCTAAATGGTACACAGTTACATGGAAGAAAAGATGCATGTCACACTCAGAAGCTTTTCACACATCTGTCGCTCATGAGAGGTGAGAAAAATGTTGTCAGAGGAGCTGAGAAATGAAAGGACAGAGACCAAGCAGAGCACAACTGGATGCTAAAACTGTAAATGTGACAACAAAGCTCGAACTCGTATTTGTTTTCACATATGGTTGTTATTGGGTGAAAACACGGTAGAACCAGAATAATGTGTTCAAGAAATCATGTGGGATAACACAAGACTCAAATTGACCTTTCGAATGAGAGCCATGTATGTACAGGATTTTTGTTTTTAGCAATTTTTTAGAAAATTTCAAATATCAACTTTAATTTATTTAAAGCAGATATTCAATGTTTGAGATATTTAAAAAATAAATTTTCAAGTGAAATAAGTGAATATTCAACAGGAAAAACAGACATTTGTCTTATCCTTTGACTTTCAAAACTCAGACCCCGCAACTTCTGATGCAGCCGTGCAAGCATTTAAAATAAGAAACTTCTCCATGAAGACTTTTTCTTTTTCGGAGTCATCTGTTTTATCAATTCAAACTTTTAAAATCTTTGTGTGACCTTGTTTAGCTCATTCTGCTGTTGTCTCAGCTTCCACAACACTGAAAACATTTACATTGAGATCATGGGATAAATAGAAGTTTGTCTTATCTAATCTCTGTATCACAGGTATGTACGTTAGCTGAGTTCTCTTAATCATAACTGTTGACTTTGGACCAAGTTTTTAACCTGTTACAAATGAATAATGTGTGCATTGGAGTCTGATCTAATTTAATACACAAAATAGTATGTATCTTCTAATGTTGCTTCAGAATGTTTATCAGAAGTAGAAATGTAAAGGAATTTAAAGATCTGAAAAATATGTACAAACATTGATTGATTGAGCTAAACAAACAAAACAAAAGTTTCAAATTCTGTGCAAAAACTGCAGGAGTTTATGCACAGAATTTGACCCTTACACACAGTTGAACATTTTTGATTTTTTTTTGGTTCATTAATTTTACTCATTTACATTTTCCAAATAATTGTGTTACTTTTCTTAATTTTAGGGTCTAAAGAAAGATGTTTATTCATTTATTTTGGTACATGCGGCAGTAGATTTGGATACTGGACGAAGTGATTTAATGGGAATGCTCCATTGCTCACATCCTCATTTTAGTTACCATTATTTTCCGCACTATAGAGCGCACAGGGTTATAAGACACACTGTCAATGAATGGTCTATTTTCAAAATTATGTCATTTATAAGGCGCACCTCTCCATAAGGTGCATTAAGAATAACAGAATAAGAGAGGCAAAGACAAATCTGTGAGTCAGACCTTTATTACTGGATTAGTAAATGGTGTATACTTGTATAGCACTTTTCTACCGTCCTTGAAGGTCCAAAGTGCTTCACATTCACAGTTCATTTCACACACACATTTATGCGCTGATGGTGGCTCCACTGCCGAACACTGGTGTCAACCTTCCATCAGAGGCAATGTGGGGTTCAGTGTCTTGCCACCTCGCCTTGGACACCTCAACACATGGGCAGGCAGGTTGGGAATCAAACCTGTAATTTTCCGATCAGAGGACGACCACCTTACCGTTGTACCATGGCCGCCCCAAAGCATTCACATTAACTCATGGGTTGTGTCCAAAGTCCTTCTCTACTCACTATTTAGTGCACTATATAGTGCATTTTCCATTTTGTAGAGCTGCCCAACTCCAAAATCCAGTGCCCTAGAAATTGTGTGCATCGGTGCTCACTAAATTGGCGAATAGTCATATTAGAAGCAATAGCCACATTAGCGAGCTGCATGGTGGTGCAGTGGTTAGCGCTCTTGCCTCACAGCAAGAAGCCCCTGGTTCAAGTCTCGCTGGGGGACTTCAAACAGTGTCACCAAAAGGGGACCTTTACATGTGGAATTTGCTTGTTCTCTCCGTGCATGCATGGGCTTCCTCCCATCGTCCAAAAACATGCTTCATAGGTTGATTGGTTACTCTAAATTGTCCCTAGATGTGCATGGGTGTGTGACTGGGGCCCCTGCAACAGACTGGTGACCTGTTCACAGTTGTACCCTGCCTTCACCCATGAGTGGCCAGATTAAGCTCCAGCAGCCCCATGGTTCCAAAAGGGACAAAACAAGTATAGAAAATGAATGAATAGCCACATTAGCATTAGCCATCCCAATTCCTTTAACTCCCACCCTTGTTCACCTTGTTAGTAATACTTAAAAAACACAGTCCAACTCCATTACATTGTTAGCTTGTGTGAGCATATTCACAATAACACCAAACCAAACATTTTGAAAGGGCTCAATGTACCTCTCATCATGTTTTTATCATCAGTAACCACAACCAAAATTAAACCAAATTTAAAATGCTCCAGATTATAGGGCACACTGTAGCTTTCTGAAAAAAATGAGGCTTTTTAAATGTGTCTTTCATTGCAGAAAATACAGTAAAATAAACTACAAGGAAAAGAGAGAAGCATCAACAACAACATTCACGTCAGAAAAACAAGTAAAGCATCCAGTAGACTCAACATGCCAGCAGCTATTTCAGTTTGCGTTTAAGCTATCCTAGCTTACAAACCTCTAGTGTGTGAAATTTAGAAACAACTCTGTCTTTCTTACACCTCAGATTAAATCATCTATGAAATGAGAGGGTTCTACTTTGGTGCACACAAAAGCTGAATTGATCAAAGATAAGGTACAAGTATTGAAACAGGAAAAAAATGCTTATTTTTTTTTCTCCCCTGTTTAATTTTAAGCTTTTCTCCTGGCACATAGCTCCATGTGGTTATTCACCTGATACCCTTTTTCAATGTGATCTTAAGGACTAAAACACTTCGTAAGATAATTGATAATTCTGCATGCTGGGAAAGATCAGAGGACTCTTGACTTGATCTTTTCAGCCATAATTTAGCCTAATTAATACATATGCAATTTACAAAAAAAATGCTTTTTTTCTGCATTTTACAAATTTGTCTGAATCCCTAAAGCAATTATTTATAGTCTTAGACAAATCTATTAACAAGATGTTTTTGTATTGCCATGTGAGACTGGAATACCGTTTGATGGATTTTTGTCTCCACACGACACAACTAACTTTATAACTGCAGAAATAAATGTAAGCACACGCTTAACTATATGTAAACATCTACAAAGCACACTGGCCTCAATCACCAGAGAGATCTTGATTTGTAAGCTTAAAACTCAGTGTGACCTCTGACACACATCACTTGACAAGCTAATTTAAACCTTCTATGGTTCACTGCAGGTGAGAGATTGGAAATCTCCAAAGCAGGGCCCTCACAAAGGAAAGCAATATCCTGAATACGATCTACTCCACCTCTGTGTCACCTCTTTAGCTACGTTTTTTTTTTTTTTTTTTTTACCAGCCTGAAATCTCTTTGGCATTTGACAATAAACTTCCAAGCAATTTAATCCAGTGTGCCACAACGTTCAATTACTTTTTTCCGATTATGTATTGGTGAGGATCAAGTGTACTGTATTTAGCATTAAGAAGCTTCACTTTAGCTTTGAATTCTTCTTTTTTTTCTGTGACAAAGTTGGCATCTGAGTCATGTGTCACTATGACAACATAGAGGCATGTACTATAAGTCCTACTCTGTTGTACCCGAGTTCCAGGAAATCCCAATGACCTGTAAGAAACCACGGATGTGATGCTACATTCACAAAGCGCAATGTGTGGAGGAAATCTAACACTGCACATCACTCTGAACACACCATACCCACTGTCAAACATTCAGCAGGGACAGGGAATCTGGTTAGAGTTGATGGGAAGATGGATGGAGCCAAACACAGAGCAATATTGGAGGAAAATTTGTTGAAGTCTGTACAACACTTGAGACTGGGGCAGAGATTCACCTTCCAACAGGACAACCACCCTAAACATGAAGCCAAAGCTACAATGGAATGGCTTCAAATGAAACGTTTTCATGTGTTGGAATGACCCAGTCAAAGTCCAGACCAAAATCCAATCGAGAATCTGTGGCAAAATCTGAAAACTGCTGTTCACAAACGCTCTCAATCTAATCTGACTCAGCTTGAAGAATGGGCAAAGATTTCAGTCTCTAGATGTGCAAAACTGGTAGAGACAAACCCCAAAAGACCTGCAGCTGTAACTGCAGTACAAGGGGGTTCCACAAAGGATTGACTCAGGGGGGCTAAATATGTTTGCACACTGCACTTTTCAGTTTTTATTTGTAAACAAATGACCCCTTGAATATTTTTTTTTCCACTTCACAATTGTGTGGGACTTTGTTTTGGTCTTTCACATAAAATTCCACTAAAATATATTTATGTTTTTGGTTATAATGTGAGAAAATGTAGATAAGTTCAAGGGGTATGAATACTTTTGCAAGCCACTGTATATTGGTGACAAAGCAAACCCTACTTTGGGGTCAGTCATAGGCTACTCATTAAATTACAATCTTTTAGAAATTATACGTTTATTTATTTAGTTTATTTATGAAGTGCCACCTTATAACGGGTTTTTCTTAAAAGCACTACACAAAAGCCAGAAAGTTTAATACTCAGTCCAGATGATTCCAGCATGGCCAGATTCTCTTGACTGCATAATCACAGCCACTGCAAGTGACCAACAGATTATGATGCATCAAAGGATTCTCAAATTGATCTCCTACCCTTATCAAGCAAATGGTGGCAGTGGAGGCAAAAGCTCCCTCTAAATCAAACATTGGGACAAAACCTCGAGAGCTGTTGGGGTCTTAACCCTGTAATGCACAACATGGGTCAAAACTGACCCGGCTGAGTTAGAGCTATACGCTTTCATTAACAGTCATTATTGGTATCTACAAACAGGCCACAGAAAAGTAGACATCCATAAAGAGTTGATATGCAACTCAACAAACAAGCTAATTCAGATAAGAAAATATCTACAGATTTGTCCTTTCAAATAACCAGAGATGGATGAGTCCTCCAAACAAAATGGAAGATGATTTAGAAACAAAATAATTCTTCAGCATGTATGGTGGACTACAGGTTTACCACTTAGTTGATACTGTCTTTTCAAGCTGAAGCAAATACATAATTCCTATCAAACTGCTCAGCAGATGGCTCAGAACGAAAACCCAACAAAAAGGCAAGAATTATGGCTACCAATACATGAAGGACAAGCTCTTGCATGGCAGGAAGAGGATAAAGAAGATATAACTGAGGAAATAATGAGCATATGGCAAATAATCATGGTACAAGAGCAGAAGAGGTCAGGGTGTGCAATAAGGAAAATGTGCAGGACGGTGCTGGCTGAACATAGATGCCCTTGAGACATTTCAACACATATCAGTTGAGTGGCAAACTCTACATGCAATGCTAGGGGCTAGAATACTGAACATCTTCTACATGTATAGGCTGAAAGTTTATAGGCCACATGGGAAATGCCTTTAAAGGTAATGAAAAATGAAAGAGCTATAACCTTCTGCCACCTCTGGGCTGTAGCGGTTGACAGACTTCAAAAGAGGCCAGATACAGTATGATAGATTACATAACTGTAAAGTAACAGCACAATGAAAGACAAAAAAAATCTTGAAAAACCTCCCACACTGGATGAAAACATAGAAAACGTGTTTAGGGATCAGGCAAGAGTTCTGCAAATACTAATCTAGGACAGCTTTTCTGTTCGTTCCCTTTTGCTTTCAGTACTAGGAGCCAAACCCTCAGGCTCCAAGGTTTTTTTTGGGAAGTAAAGTTGCTCGTTTGTATATCATAGTACTACACACTCAACCGTCAGAGTTTCAACAGTCAGATGTGGGGAGGAAAAATATCCTCCAGTGCTGTGACATTTGAATGCTTTTTGCAGAAAAAGATCCCCCCAGGCAGTCCAAGCTGTCACCCTTCAGCTGATGTGTTTTCCAGCTCACACACCTCACACTCATTCAGGCATGCATCTCTGTTTTTTTATATGAAAACTACACAAAGTGTCCATTTAATTCTTGTTTTTTTTTTTTTTTCCCTTATCAGGATTTCCCCCTTAAGCAACAGGTATGTGACATGCGTTAAAGAACGCTCTAAACACTAGTTGTTGAATGTCAGTAGAGCCCATGGTGTTCACACTGGAAAAACAGGGAGAGGCTTCTTATTCTTCTTCTTTTTCCACTGTTTATTAGCGCGTGTCCCCCACCGACATTTGAAAGAGGTTTGGCGCAAAATGTCGAAGAGGTGCAATTCATTTGAATTTTGGTCTAGGCTTTCTCTTTCACAGCTCTATTACAATTTATGACAGACTTGGTGTGATATAATTCCAGCCGAGCACAAACCGCATATTATCAATTTCTCCTCCATGATCAATTTTCAAATGGTGATATTTCTGTGACTTAAAAGATATGCTATCCATATGTCACTACTGAATCCGAGTCTTTTAATTGATCAAAGCTTGCACGCTTTAAACATAGAGCCCGAAAACAGTCAAAGAAACTTGCGTAGCTACGCGTGATTGTGAACGTTTTAAACGTAAAACCCAAAATGCAAATTTACTTACGAAGACTTTTCATTGGAAGTAGCTGCTTAAATGAGCGTTGCTGAGAGCAGTGTGAAAGTAGCTTTTAAAGGCGATCTTAGTTTATATATTATTCAGAGGTTACCCATGAGAAAGGAAATATTTAAAGGGCCTATGTTATGCTATGTTGAGCCTTTCAAAGTTAACTATATCCATATATATGATAATATATTATCTTTGGCACACTAAAAAACATTTTTTTAATGAAATATGAGTTATTTTTGTCAGCTCTCTTCCTACCCAAAAGTAAGACAACTCGATCTCTGAGGCTCCCCCATTTATTCTTTGTGGGTGCCGTCTATTTCATGACATCATCCTAGAGCTGGCCTCGGCTGCGTGTTTGCATTTCACACATAAAAACACACATACGAACAATGATAGATGTGCATATTGTGCATATAAAATGAAAATGTTTTGTTGATCACCGCTAGCTCTGTGGAGAATATGGGTGGGGAAATTGGGTGGTGCTGGCAGCGCAGACTCTTCCTGGAAGGAGCTGTTCTCATTTGTCTACGTCACAATGTGAGGACCCACTTGTTTCCATGGATTGGAAGGGGCTGGTGCTCAGAGAGCAGGGTTTTAGAGGAATACTCAGAGATGTTTGAATGGAGCAAAATACAGCTTTGAGGTTGTTTTGGGAAATAACCCAAACATACTGTATATCCCAACACGAATAACCCACAAATTGAGTTGAATAAATAAGTGTTTTAAAAGTGCATCTTCTTTTTTGTCATTTTTATTTTGAGGGAAGTTCATCTCATAACAGTCTTTTTGTGAGTGTCCATTCCAACATAAGCACATGTAAAACTACTGATGGTCAAACAGGATGCGACTTGATATGCTGCTTTCCCGTAAAAAAAGCTGTTTCCTTTTTAAGTAAAGTTTTATATAGATAACCTTGGAGACTGAATTTATCTTGGGCATATTTAGAAGTGATTTTGTTTTCCATCAGTCAAGGCTGGTGCTTGATTACTTTAACCTTTAGGCTGCTGCATAACCTAAAAGCCTGTTAAAGTGCTAAAAGCAGCTACGTTTTTGTGAACTAAGTCAGGCAAATGGGTCAAAAGACTTCTTCCTTTGGTCTGTTGACAACAGTAGAACAGCCTTTTTCTTTGGTTACATTGACTCGTGTCTTTTAAAGGATTCAGTTTTAAAATGTTTTAATTTTGTAAATTCACATTTTTTTTGTATTATCACTATTTTACTGTCTTGTTTTTTATATATGCTACCCCCATGTGTATTTTCTCATTTTTGTTGCTTATTTACTCAGTAAGGTAATATGTCCTGGTATGTGCACAACTTAATTCTAAAGTACCATTGACAACCATCAAAATCCATCCATAACTAACCTATTTTCCAACAAAACTTGCTCAGTAAACATAAAATTTGGGTTTCACAACCACAGGATAATTAGAAGTAAACAAATAAAAGATTTATTCTTAAAATATATGCAGTTTTAATCATTTAAAAGAATGAATTTTAAGAGGAAACTAAACAGAGGCTAGTTTGGCCCCCTGGGAGAAACACTGGATGCCACCCCTACCCCCCACCACTCATTCAAGCCCCGCCCCCAAGAACTCAAAGCCAGCATTTATGCAAACACAAGTTGTTGTAATCACAATTCAGTTTTCATGCTTCTGGGCATCCTCTCCATCAACCTTTGACATTGTTGTTGCAGACTTTCACCACTAACGGTGAGAAAAATAGTAGCTGCTCAGGAATGCTTGACAGTCAGTGACAACCTAGCTGCTCTGACAGTCTACCATTTACACTTTGACTGACTTAGCAGTGTGATATGGAGCACTTTCCTCTGAGTTAGTGAACAATAGTAGAAAAAAACATAAAAAAATGTTAATTTTCCTTCGAAATGACTGTACAGACACTGTTTCATGCATCATTGGCAGAACCTGCCCATCTCAGGCCTTGTTTGAGCACTATCATATCTACATTTTTCCTTCATTTTCTTTAGGTAAGGTACAGAACAGTTTCTAAAAAGACTTTGACGGGTAATGTTACACAAGCTGTAGACTGTGGGAAAAAAAGGAGTGAATAAGAGTCTAACAAATGTCAGCTACAACAGAATCTCGTGATAAAACGATAGATGTTGTGTGGCAGTAGATTCCAACAGAAAGTAGATTGACGCTCAAATGAGAGTAGAGATAAAATATTAAAAAAGATACTGTACCACAACATCAAAAAAGAGGAGACTATTTTTTGAGAGGTCCTATAAAATTGTAGAAAGGGACAGCAGATCAAGGAGTTGTCATAAATCTTGGGGCAGTGAGAGCCCATAAAGATACTGTAGAGGCACGAGTGGTAAAAAGAAAAGATGTTGAAGTAAATCATGAGGCTGACATATGAGGAGCAGGGGAGGGCTGGAGGAGCAAAGAGAAGGGCGGGAGGATGAGTAACATCAATTGAAGTAGAGATAAAACATTTTTGTTGGCTATGTAGTCATGAGACAAATGATAAAGGTTAAAAAAATGTAATAAGCATGAATCGAGAAGCATACCAAGATCTAATTGTGGAAGCTAAAGAGCAAAACTCATAATGTGTTGACGGTCATAACAAAACAATTTTTTAAACTGTAGCCTAGTTGTTCTTTTCTTTTTAATTAAAAAAATGTTTTTCTTTGCACTCCCCATCTGTTTTTTCTTCTCCTTAATTACTAGTGTTTGAATAAAATTATTTTGTCCCTACAGTTTTAATGGTTTTGGGCTGAAAACCGACTCTTTAAGCCTATTTGTGCCAGCTTTCATTGAGGCAGATTCCCTGCATGACTTTCTTATTATGTACCTTTATTTGTAGATCACCCCTGTGAAACTGGGTGCAGTTTATAGTAAATATTTTGATTGTGTGTGGTATGATGACTTTGATCTCCACCAACCGTCTTAAGTCCTGAAAAGATGTCATTTTTTGAGGAGCTATTTCTTTCTCCAAGAGGCTTACAGACCTTACTCTTTTACTAATCAAATTCAGTAAATTAAGAGTGTTTTTGTAAAGGGTTTTGTTGTGCATAGGATGTACTGTAAATCCAGTGTATGCATGTGTTTCTCTCAGAAACCAAAGCTGTCTGTCTTTTTTTTTCTTTGCAGCCAATAATGTGATTGTACAATTGCTCTTTGTTGTCTAAAGTCTTTAGTTGGTTTTGACGTTCGTGCTGAAGACCAAAGCCTTTACCTCAAATACTCTGCAGCAAGACTTTTAGATTTATGACAGTCTATTGAGGATGTTTGTTTCTGTGGTGCTGCTCATTTTACTGTTACAGCAACATTTTTCTGCTGGTTTCTCTGTTTTACAGAACAAAAAAGATCTGACTACACTGGACCTATTCTTAAAGGCCTCCAGAAATGTCCTTGTGGTTTCTTGTTTTAACAAAGATCTTGAAGTGCCAGTGCACTGCAGGATATGAAAGAATCATATTTAAAAAAGCTTTATTTTGTACTCTCAAAATATCTTTTATTTATGGGACCTTTAACAAGATTAGTTAAGGATACGGACTCTGACCTGCATGACAGCAAAGACCACATTCCAAAAATAGATGTGATCGAAGCAACAGAAAATGTCTTCCTTTAGAAGAAATCGTTTCACTTTGTAAACTGGAATTTAATCGGCAGATTGTCTGATCTTCAGTTTGTGTAATCTTCAACAAAAAAATCAAGATGAAGGCTCTTCCCTCTTCTTCATTTATCTATATGTCCACTCTGAACCATCAGCCCTCAGTTTCCTGGAAGGGTCAACCTTAAAAAAGAGATTAAATTCCAGGTGAGAATAAACTGTTGGGTTGACAGAAAAGGGAAATTAAAATCTTATGATTTAATTCATGCTCTGCTCTGCATCCCCTCACCCTATCATTTATTATTCTCTATCTTCCTCGCTCTTCCTTCCCACCATATAGTGTATCTTAAATGTTGCTTCCTTTAACTGCTTTCCCACTGGGAAGTGCTGCTCCTATAATGGGCTGTTACTTCCATGTGGAGTATATGCTTAAGAAACCTCCTTGGCAAAGATGATTACATAGGTTATTAATTAATGGAGACATAAAGATAAAGCAGAACTGAAGTATTCACTGTTTCTACAAGGGTGCATATTAAACAAGCAAGTAAAGAAGCTGATTTTTTTAGTATATGTTGAACTGAAAATCCAAATTGCATATATTTTTCTGTGATCTACAGACAAATATATGCAAACATATGATTACTGATCCTATTAAGGCTACACTATGTAAACATTACCCTTCTCTGCACTGCAGTTGTGATTTAAAAAGTCATGCATTTGTATGTATTTATATGTGAATCTGACCACCTGAATGAGATGAAGATCAACACAGTGACAATGGCTGAGAGGGAAGATTTTGCCGTATAAAAACTTAGTGCTCATAAAAATACTTCACATCAACGAAAGACTTAAGCAAGAAGCGTAATTCTACAAATTTGAAGGGTAATGGCTGACCAAGTGGATTAAAAGAATAGAAAAACATTAGGGGTCTAACGATTCATCGACTTTATCGATGAATCGCTTTACATTCCTTCAATCCATCCAGATCGATTTGTCTGAGGCAAGTTGGTAATCAAATTGACCTATACCATTATAAAATTGTTTTAAATTAAAAAATAAACTGATTATATCGATATTGGAAAATACTGTGGAGATGAGCAACTCTGGAAAACTTCACCTGCACTGTTCAGTACCCAGGTATTAATCTCTGAGTCACATGGATTGATTTTTTTTTTTTGGCTAAAGATGCCCAATTGATTTTAGGTCAGTGAGTGAATCAGATTGAATCGGATCATTTAAAACGAACCATCATTGACTATTAATCATAGCGTCAACCAAAAATGATGATTTGAATCCGCATAACGTTGAGCTTTTCTGTTACAAAGTTTGCACACAAGACAATACTCCGATCTGATCTTGATTCCGATCACATCCTGACACGTATTTTTAGAATGTCTTATCCAGAATAAAGTCATCCAGAAAAGCTTAGTTCAAGATGAGAAAAGTGAGTTATGTCCATTTTTTTCTTCTTTTTGTCTTTTTGCTGTTCTCTTTAGGGATTTCTAAGTTGCATATCTGATTTCACTGTGGTTTTATGTCAAACAACCTTATTTAAAACAACCCTCTGCATTCACTCAGGTTTAGGAACAGCATGCTAAAGTACTAGATTGTGACCCCAAGTGGTTGGACTCATGAAAATGATTTTTTAGCAACAATTGGGGTTAGAAAAAAGTACTCAATGTTTGGATTTTTTTTTATTTTCATTGTCTGAAAGAGCTTAGTGTAGCAACAAGGTTCTAATTCTGCCAGTCCCTAACCCGGATAAATATAGAGGGTTGTGTCAGGAAGGGCATCCAATGTAAATTCTTCGGTGGATCGACCGGATTGGTCGAGGCCTGGGTTAACAGCGACCGCCATTGGTGCTGCTCACCGACAGGGTGCTGGTGGAAATTGGATTACTATTGGTTGAAGAAGAAAGGAGTAAGGCATGTTCATAGGAAGAGAGAGAAGAGGAAAGTCATGAGTGTTAGACTGAGATTAGGGACTTTGAATGTTGGAACTTTGACAGGACAAGGTAGAGAGTTAGTTGACATGATGCAGAAGAAGAAAGTAGACATACTGTGTGTCTAGGAGACCAGGTGGAAAGGTAGCGAGGCTAGACGCTTGGGAGCAGGGTTCAAGTTGTTCTATCATGGTGGAGATAGGAAGAGAAATGGAGTAGGAGTTATCTTACAGGGGGAGTTTGTTAGGAGTGTTGCGGAGGGAAAAGAGTGTCAGAGTGATGAATCTGAAGATAGAAATAGAAGATGTGATGTTTAATGTTGTTAGTGGGTATACCCCACAGGTATGATGTGAGCTGGAGGAGGAGAAATTCTGGTTGGACCTTGATGAAGTGATGATGAGCATCCCTAGAAGTGAGAGATCTGTCATTGGTGCAGATTTCAATGGATATGTTGGTTCAGGAAACAGAGGTGATGAGGAGGTGATGGGCAGGCTTAGTCTCCAGGAAAGTAAAGTAGAGGGACAGATGGTAGTTGATACTGCAAAAATAATAGAAATGCCTATGTTAAAAATATGCTTTGAGAAGAGGCAGGAACAGGTAGGGTGACCTACAAGAGTGAAGGAAGAAGCCCACAGATAGACTACATCTTTTGTGGACAGTGGAATCTGAAGGAGATCAGTAACTGCAAAGTAGTGGTTGGAGAAAGTATAGGATAGGATGACAGCATAGGATGGTGGTGTGTAGGATGATTCTGGTGAAAAAGAAGATGAAGAAAGAAAGTGTAAAGACAGAGAAGAGGACAAACCTGTAGAAGCTGAAAAAGGGAAGAATGTTGCATGACCTTTCAGAAGCAGTTTAACAGGCTCTGGGTGGTCAGGAGGAATTCCCAAATGACTGGATAACTACAGCTAATGTGATCAGGGAGACGTGAAGGAGTGTACTTGGTGTGTCATCAGGAAAGAAAGTTAATAAGGAGACTTGGTGGTGGAATGAGAAGGTTCAGGATTGTAAACGGAGTAAAAAACTAGCTAAGAAGAAGTGGGACACTGAGAGGAGTGAGGAGAGTAGACAGGAGTACAGGGAGATGTCAAAGGCCAATAAAAGGGGCTTATGATGATTTGCATTCTGGGTTGGGTAGCAAAGAGGAAGAGTCTGACCTATACAGATTAGCAAGGCAGAGAGACCGAGATGGGAAGGATAAGCAGCAGCAGAGGGTGGTTCAGGATAGGGATAGTAATGTGTTGACAGGTGTCTGTAGTGTAATGGAAAGACGGAGAGAATACATTGAAGAGTTAATGAATGAAAAACATGAAAGCAAACAAAGAATAAAAGAGGTGGCTGTTGTGGAGCAGAAGGTAAAGATTAATGAGGGTGAAGTGAGGAGGCATTAATGAGGATGAAGAGTGCGAAGGTACTTGGTCCCGATGATACACCTGTGGAGGTATGGAAGTGTCTTGGAGTTTTTGACTGGGTTGTTCAACAGGATTCTAGGTGGTGAGAAGATGCCTGAGGAATGGAGGAGAAGTGTGATAGTGCCCATTTTTAAAAATAAGGGAAATATGCAGAGTTGTGGCAACTAAACAGGAATAAAGCTGATGAGCCATACAATGAAGGTATGGGAATGGAGTAGCTGAAGCTAGATTAAGAGCAGAAGTGAATATTTGTGAGTAAGAGCTCTACAGATGCTATATTTGCTTTAATGATGCTGATAGAGAAATGCAGAGAAGGTCAGAGAGAGCCACAGTGTTTGTACAGTGTACAGTTTTAAATGCATTCTTAACATTTCTACTTAACAACGCATGTGTGTAATTGTTTTGAATTGTTTTATCTAAAAGACTCCAGATGGAAATCAACTCAAAGAGCTATGACATTCTGTAAAGCATATTTTTTTCATTGATTAATGCTAAACTTTAAACATAGTAACAGTTCAATTAACTTTATCAAAAAAAATGATGAAATAATGTAATTTTCAAAAACTTATCATGCATAAACTAGTCTACTGTAGTTAGACTTTTATACAAGAAAGGATAAGACAATTGATTAAGGAATTAGAATGCTTAGAATACATGTTTCATTTTTACCAGGTACTTCACAAACTTCTAACAATGATATCTTGAAAAGAGAAATGCTCACTGTGATATTTTCCATTAAAGGAGACACTGTGCTAACCCTACCAACCTCCACTGTACTTGGCTGCAGCGCACATATAAAAGTGGCATGCGTTATTAACCAACTACAAGTGTCTTAAGATGAGTGTGACATTGCAATGGTTGCATAGAAAAATAACTGACATTTTTAGCGTTGGTTTCTGTGACTCTGGAGAGTCCCCCACCTGATGTCTGTGTGCAAGTATGATGAAAAGAAAATACATTGAAAAACTGAAAAAAAGTGAAATGCTGTGAAAACAAGTTTCCGTCAGAGATTGTAGATTGTGCTCTTATGGTCCTGTGAGAGCTTAGCAAAACTAAAGAATCTCAATTTAAATGTTGTCTATTCAATATTAAGTAGACATACAAAACACATCAGAGGATGCTCCAGTGTTACTTCTTTTAGAGCGTAATACACTCTCGACACTGTTCTTTGCCTGAGGTTTTTACATGTATTTCTTAACATTTTATTATCAAGTTGAAGAATCAGTTGGATTTCTCTTGAAGATGTGTACGTTTTCAGACTGACAGATGAGGTTCAATAGGAGTCTACATGGACCATGATCTGCGCAGATGACATTGTGATCTGTAGCAAGTAGAGAAAAATCTTGAAAGGAGGAAGTTTGCTCTACAAAAGAGAGGAGTGAATGTCAGCTGCAGTTAAACACAGTATCTGTGTGTAAATGAATGGGACTCAAGTGGAATGAGGTTACAGGAAGCAGAGGTGACCTTCGCATTCCTGCTAAATAACCACCTTCTGTGGGTTTGTCTGATTTTTAACTGTGCCCCTGGATTAGTGCACGGGGGCCCACCCCCTAACCCACCCACCTGTACTGTGTTTTTGTGTGTATTGTGCTTCTATGTAAAAAAATTATGCATTCCTGCAACTTTTTTAGGTACTAAGAACCTTACCCTCCTCTTGTACTACCTGTTTCGCAGTCATTGAGTTAGAGTTAGTATTTGTGTATTATGTTGTCCCTCTAATCTTGTTTTGTGTTGTAGTGAAACCAATTTTACATGTCATTGAAAGATGTATATACGACAAATAAAGAATCTTGAATCTTTAAGACGATGGAGGACTTTTAATGCTAAGAGTCAATAGTCCAGAGTAACCGAAAGTGTTGGAAAGAGGTCTGTGTAAGCAGGTTGGAACGGGTGGAGGATGGTTTCAGGTGTGATGTGTGACAAATGAGTGTCAGCAAAAATGCAAGGGAGGGTGTAGAAGACTGTGCTTAGAGCAGCCATGTTGTTGGTTAGAAAATCTGTGAAAGAAAAAGGAGGCAGAGCTGGATCCAGCAGAGCTGATGTTGAGGTTCTCTTTGGAGTGATGAGGATGGATAAGATCAGGAATTAATATATCAAAGAAACGGCTCATGTTAGATGTTTTGAAGAGAAATGCAGACTGAGATGATTTAGACATTTGAAGAAGAAGGAGCGTGATTTTTCATAGATGCAGAAGTTGGATCGACCAGGAAAAAGGCCTACAGGAAGACCAAAGAGGAGGTTCATGGATGTGAAGAAGGAGGAAATGTGGGTGGTTGGTGTGAGAAAGGAGGATGCAGAAGAGAGGATTATCATATTTTTTGGACTATCAGTTGCTCTGGATTATGAGTTGTTGCAGCCAAAAAATGCACAACATAGAAGAAAAAAAAATCATATATAAGTTACACTTTTGGGAGACATGTATTTAACAACATACAGGAACAAGAAGGGACATTTCATCTTAAAAGGCAAATCATACTAACGGAATAGATAAGAATAGATGAATATTTGTAAGCCTCGCTACCATAACACAATGATGCTGATCATGAAACATAGGAGGAATCTAGTGTATCAGTGCAGCATATGAACAATTACTAAGAGAACCACAGCATGAAAACCATACTAACAAGTCAACTAAACTCTTTACATCACTTCAAATCACTAAATCCATTGATTTCTTCAACCTCTGTGTTGCTTTGGAACAATTCTACCATGTCCGGTGTAAGACTTGCTGCGCTTCTTTTTCTGCATTGCTGTCAGTAACAAATAATGATACGCACACCTACAGTGCCCTCTAGGGGCTGCTGCTATGGATATTTTTTAAAATCACAGAAATCGTACCTCAGTATAAGTCGCACAATCGCCTAATTTTTGGAAAAACTTTCCTCTAAAAACAAAAATTATGTAAATTAAGGCAAATGATTTGCTGTATATATATATATATATATATATATATATATATATTTAAACCAACACACTTTTTAACTATTAGGGAATTGTAAGGGAGTAGCTGAAAAATAAAAAAACAGAAGACAATATTTTTAAACTAAATGAATGAAATCTATTAAAATTATGTCTATAGTTTCTTTTCAAGTGTTCTTAGACTTTGCTACCATCAGTGGGTACATATGTGTGTGCATGGGTGAATAGGTCGTCTGACTGTAAAGCACTGTAGGCCTTCATCAAAGTCAAAAAGCCCCATTTTAGTATTACGCCATTTACCATATTTTGGTAATTGAATCCCCATTAATGATGATTTTTATTTCAAAATATAAGCACTAAATGTGTGTGTGTGTTACTCTAAATTCATGTTTGATTCTCTCCCATGATGCTTATTCATTTTCTTTTGGCAAAACCTATCTGACCCTTGAAAAAACAGAAGCTGAAAGCACTCACTCTCTGAAAAGCTCATTGCGGTTCTCTCTCCCCATGGGAGCATGCTTTGGCTGACAGCGACAGATGTTAGGCAAACCCTAACACACTAAACAAAAGTGGAAGGAGTTCAGAGAACAGGGAATCAGGACATATTGAGTTTAGAAGGAGGGCGCTTGGCTGAGCTGCAACAAACTGTTTTGATAACCTACCTTTCTTTGTTGCTCTGTGGAAGGATGATTACTAGCTCTAAAGGTGGTCTTTCTTGTTATTTTCTCCAAGTAAACTCTTGAAAGACACAGAATCAAACACTGTGTGATACCATACTTTAAGATGAATGCCAATATCTTTTCTCTGATGGAAAAACTCAATTTGGAACTACATAAAGGTGTATTAGTTTTACTTTGTGCTCAGTCAAACATGTAAAAAATAAAATTTTAAGTTTAACTGGTGCAGGGGCACATGACACTTTCAAAAAATCTGAACCCAAAACAGTGAAAAAAAAAACTCTACTCCATCATACTGCTTTAAGACTTCTAGCAGCTCCATCAGGCAGTTTTTACTGCAACCATGCACAGATCGTCAAGCTTCAATGCAGGATATGAAATGAGAGTTGCATGTATTTCTATATTTCATGTTTTCACACTTTTCTCTCTTATAAGTTCAAAACTTCATAGAAAAATAAGTCCAGTGTGACAGAATGAAAACAAATGTCTGCTCACGATTGAAGATTTATATAGATTTAGCAGCTGGAATTCTGTAGTACAGGACAGGAGGCATGACACGGAGGATTGACATGATCTACAGGCAATCAAAACCCAGAACACGATGCGCTGTAAAGAGAAAAAGCATGCAAAATTGCACTGAAAAAATCCACTAAACTTAAACTGCGATGTAGCGAGGGATCACTGGATTCTGACTAATCAATCAGCGGTTTTAAATTCAGCAACTGATTGCAACTGTCCTGTTTTCATACTGTCTCTTCAAAATCCCCTTCAAGTGGCAAAGTCTTTAATTTGGTTCATTCTATGTGTATTGTGACCTAGCATAATTAATTTGATCAAATACATCTATTAAACAGAAGAGATGATAATTAAAAGCAGGAAGAACCTGGAAAGAAGTCAGTGAGAAAAACAGAGCAATCTCTTCCATTGAATTCCCATCAAACTACAATCATGGACATCAACACACTGCAAGCAGTGAGGAGGCGTCGTTGCAGCACAGAAAATGTGACCGTTTGGGGATTAGCAATGAAGCATATTCATTTGTGTTTCTATTTGAAAGGCAGCAAAGATAAGCAGGTCTAAAACAATGTAGACGGGATAAAAGGGAAAATGAAAAGAAAGGAAGGAGACAGGCTGTCAGATAAAAAGAAATACAGCCAGATCGAGAGACAGGAGACTGACCCAGATGATAAGATCGTGATGTGGCCAGCATCATTACAGCGTGCTAAATAAAAAATGTTGCGCTGATGTAAGCTGTTGTGGCTGCACTGGGCAGTAAACAACCTGCTTTTCTGGAGAGTCATGGCTGACATGCCTTTCAAGTTTTTGGAACACAGTAAATACCAAATGGAGGCTAGTTTAAATTAAAAATAAAGGGCATTGTGCCTCGGCATCATGATACTATAATTGGGAACACTGCAAATAGATGGAGCTCAGTAACTGGTTCAGATGACTCGGGCCTGCCCTACATACCATTATGATGAAAATACAAATATTTTGTATTCATTTCAAATAAATAATTTAAAATCAAATTATATTTTCAAAACTCCAAGGTATTTGTTTTTAGCATTTTCTCAATAATCAAATTGGTAAAGCCTCAGTCAAAACTGCCCTTACAGGTGAATACAGGACTGTCTGCGGGCAAAAGATGGGCAAGCCTGTAAGGGGCAAGTTAGTTGTCTGCACAACATTTTCAGATCGTAGACCACTCTGTGAGGCCTTAGTGTGAAAATGTTTATGCACATCTATTTCTATGTTGCAAGTGACAAGTTGTAGCGAACGGTCAAACAACACGCAAGGGTAAGTAAGGATGTAGTTGGCGAGATATAGACATGTCGTATGGATTTTTTCCTTTTTCTCAATAACCCTCAAATCTGTGCAGGGAACAGGCTGTAGAAGTGATAAGTGCGCACTCCTTGCTCTTGGTACTCCAGTTGCATGCTCTGCTCATGCAGCCTGACTGTTAGAAAATTGACAGTCAGAGTGTAGGTTGTGTGGTCATCCTACGGGCATCCTGTCTGCGCTTACGTATCACCTGCACACCTGGTGTGTGCAGTCAGCAAGGAGCTATTGCGCACACCTCACTATTGATTAGAGTGTAGCGCTAAGGCACCACATGACAGCATTACTTCTACGTACATGTAACTTACATTATTCTTACTAACGCTTCACAATACACTTACCACAGCTACGACAATCGTACACTCATAATGTTCATGACAACTTTTAAGGTGGCCACACAAACCACAAGGTCCACCTGCACTCCTTTTAAGATGCGCCCACACCTATCTACGATTCTCTATGGGCCCAGGCAACCCAAAAACTGATATAATTTATATGGAACAACCCTCAGTAAGGATGTGTGTGACTAAGGCATAGGTCAAAGTTGAATATATAACAACATTTTCATGGACTCATCATTTTTTTTAGGGGCCTTAACTTACTATTTTTGCCTGTCTTGTGTTTTGCTCTGTGTATATCAAGCCTGTAGACATTCCACAATGAGATCAGGCCTTTCCTGTTGGTTACCTAAACATGCTCAAATAAATCTCTTACAGTGGATTCTCGTTATATCCTAATTCACCTTTTGTATTCTTGTTGATTTTTTTTTTTTTTTTTTTTGGTGCAGTTTGCGTGCCTGTTTTTATCTCTCTCTCTGCAGCACAATGTCCTGCTTCCTCAACTGTTGATCTTGTCAATTCATCTCTTCTTTGCTAGGTCTCCTGTACAAAGACGCTGCACATACACCTTTCCAGAGTTACATAAATCTTTGATCACGAGCTGATCTTTGTTTTCATTCTATGTCATGGACTTGTTTTTCTATGAAGGTTTGAACTTTGCGAGTTTAAAGAAGAGATAAATCTGAAAATGTTAATGCCCGTCTGACAAAAGTGTATAAAGAGTGTAGTGAGGACTTTTACAGCCCTAAAACATATGGAATCCTCTTTTGTGGCTTTCATGTATCGCAGGACATTTCTGGAACATATTCCCCGTGGTAAATGAGGGAACGTTGTACTTTGTGCTTGTTGCTTTTAAGTATGTTTGGTATCCAGAGGTGTGACTTCCCATCCTCTTCTTGCAGAAAAACTCACGTAGACAGGAAGAGATTAGTCAAAAAAAAAAAAAAAAAGTTTGATGGGAAGCTTTCAGCTTGAAGTAAGGGGAGAACAGTAAAAGAAAAACTATTTTTGTGTAATCCAGGGTACTGAGAACACTTATCTCAGCGTAAAGTCAATGCAAACTTTTTTCACTTTTTTGTAATATCTTAATAAAATGTGAAAAATCACCAAATTGACTCGTTATTGTTGTTAAATTATGATCAAAGGATTTAATCACCCAGTTGTAAAGTATTTTCTTCCATCTTTTTTCTAATGATTGTAAATATTTGAAAAAAAACCTCTTTACACTTCTTTTCTTTTTCTTTTTTTTGTCTTTAGATCTACTGCACCTTTTTCAGAGAGGGAAGAGCCACCGTCATGGGCCATGAGTTGCTGCTGGGTAACAGTCTTCAAAACCCCTTGGCATGGAACACCTAAAATGGGGAGAAGACTGGCTCCAGAGCTGCAAGCTGAGCTCTAATCATTAAGAGGAACCCCTTCTTCTTTCCCCACTCACATTTAGCCTGCTTGCCCTTCAATTGCAGCTCCTCCAGTCTGAATTTGAACTTCTGCTTTCTCCGCTCACCTCCTTTTTTATTTACCTTTTTCTACTGAGGTGATATCAAACCCTCCTAATCCAAATCATGGCCAGTCGACTCTGTTTGTCCTTCCTCTCCCCCTCCCTGTTTCTTTCTCTCCTATTTTCTGCACTGTTACTCCTTCGCCTGCCTGGTACAGTGAAAGGGGACTGCTGGCTGATAGAGGGGGATAAAGGTTACGTTTGGCTGGCTATCTGTAGTCAGAACCAGCCTCCATATGAGACCATCCCTCAGCACATCAACAGCACGGTCAGTATGGGCATGTCTATATGTAAACCTTTTCTGCACCCTCAGTCACCTTTTAGAAAACCACATGCCTGCATGAAGTCGGAGCAAATACTCCCAACTGCATTCAGCTGTCATTTGTGCAAATACAAGTTCATCAAAAGGTGACTTTTGGCCCAATATTTATTGATAATTAGGAACAGCAATCCCACCTTCATTACAAAACCTTTTTTAAAGTTAACCTTAAACAGGCTTTTGCAAACAAAACAATTATTTCAGTATTGTTTTTAGAAATAATTGTTATCTAAACAGGTCAAATATTTACAAGTAATTCAAAGAATAATAACTAAAGAATGACTTGATGAATAACTTCATTCATATTTAGGTGTTTTTAGTCATTTACATTCTCCACTCTCGTCTATTTGGGTCAACAACGACAACACTGCACCAGTAACTGCTCAGGAACAATTTGTTTGTTTTATTTAGAGTAAACTGGATCTACTTCAACACACTTTACGATATGTCATGAACAACATTTCAATTTAAAAACCAGCTTGTTTTTTTTTTCTTTTTTCTAGGATAAATAGTTCGCTAAGTAGCTTTTAAGTCATGTTAGTGGAATTCGTTTTTTTAACCCTCTCCTTCTGCCCAGTACTGTTTGTCCATGAGGTGGACACTGATTTTTTATCTTTCTTTTTTAAATCATGTATTCATTTGTGAATATTCAGTAGCATGATCTAGGTTGTAATCCCTTATGCAATAATTTGGAAAATTACAACGCACTAAATGTTGCTGGTGGTAGCATTTCTGTTTATATGGTAATCATCCAAAAAAGTTGGAGAAATAGAAAGTTTCTATTCTACTGATCTTAAAGTTTTTTTGTTTTTTTTTTATAAATATGTTGAATTTGTGAAATTAACAAGCATGCAGTTACTGTTCAGTACATGAGCTTTAACCTTTCAAACTTTTACTATTATCTTATGTTTGATTTCAAAATATTTCCTATTTATGTTCTTATTTTTATTATTGCTCATCCAAAGATCACAAATCTGTACAATCATGACCCTTTTTTAGGAGTTAAGTCAATGAATTCAACCACCACTTACTACTATTATTCTATATTATATATATAACAGCTTTCATAAAATTTCACAAATTTTAAAGCAAACACAGCACAGAGCCAAAATGCTAAAAGTGGTGAAGAAAACTCATCAAACAATATAAAATACTGCTATTAATGTCAAGCATTTTTCTCAAAAAAATGTTGTCCTTTCTTCTTCCTCATAGGTTCATGACCTGCGGCTGAATGAAAACAAGCTCAAGGCAGTCCTTTTTACCTCCATGTACCGCTTCACTAATTTAACTGACCTCAATCTAACCAAGAATGACATAAGTTACATTGAGGATGGAGCCTTTGCTGGTCAAGCCAATCTACAGGTTTGGGATCAGTTTTCAACATTCTGTGTAAAACTTGTTTGATTGCTTTTTTTTCCTATTTGTGTTTACTGGAGTTGACATTACAATTCCTTTTTCTGTTGCTTTTGGGCAACAACAACAATAATAGTAATAATGTATTAATAGTAGTTATTGTGGTAGTGGTAATAACCATAGTTGTAGAAGTAGTAGTAGTGAAAGTAGTCATGGTATTGGTAGTAGTTATCTTAGAAGTTCTAGTAGTAGCAATAGTAGTACAAAACACAATTTGATGAGGTGGTTGATTAAAATTGAAAGGAAAAGCAAAACTGGTATTTTACATTTTTGATTTCATTTTGGTATTATAAAAAAAAGGCATTCACTCCTTTTTTTTTTTTTTACTTGTTAAGCTCAAAGTGTTAGTGATTTAAAAATGATGGCCCTGAAGGCCATACTTGACCATATTATGGACCATACTGTTCATTAGTACAAGAACTTGATTATTTTCCTTTACATGTTTTGGTAAAGGGTGTTTGTAAATTAGTGCAAAACTGTTAAAGCATAAGCTATTTCCTCGTCTTTGTATAAATTATGTGGTACTTAAAAGTGCTACTCTCTGTTTTATTGTCAGGTTCTTCAGCTAGGATACAACAAACTGACCAACCTGACAGAAGGCATGTTGAGAGGTTTGGGTCGGATGCAGTGCCTCTTCTTACAACACAACCTCATTGAGGTCATTTCCACCAATGCCTTCTGGGAGTGCCCTAACCTCAGTAGCCTAGACTTATCTTCTAATAAGCTGGCCCGTCTTGACCCATCGACCTTTACTGTCCTCAGCAGGCTCATGGTCTGTGAATTAGGAGGCAATCCATTCCACTGTGGCTGTGATCTCTACAGTTTTCTTACTTGGCTGGAGGAATTTAACAATGTCACTCATACCTATGATCGTCTCCAGTGTGAAACTCCTCCAGAAATGAATGGCTACTCACTCCTGAGCCCAGTGCCTGGGCATGGCAGAAACGCTCGTTACATTCTTTTATCTATCTGCCATGATGGGGTAATTATTCCAGGCATGACTTCCCACATGCCAGACCAAGATGGCTCAGGCTTGGGTATGGATAATTCAGACCAAGGTCTGTACCACCAACCAACCTTATCATCCACTGCCGATCCCAACTATAAAAATCAGATTTCTTTGGAGCTTGATACAGTCACACTCTTTACTGCATCTCTGAAAGTACAGATTCCGGAGCCACATAGTAAGATGTACATCCTGTCCCAGTATAACCAAACCTTTGCTGAAGACATCAAGCCCCTTAAAAACAATAAGGAGATTGTCACTTTGGACAAGTTGAAACCACACACCAACTACACAGTCTGTGTGGTTTCTGCAAGGAAGTCTCAGCGCTACAATCATACTTGTTTGCCATTTACCACAAAAGCTATGGGGCCAGAGGACCAGAGAACTAATCCATCCACTACAACCCACTACATCATGACCATCTTGGGATGTTTGTTTGGCATGGTCATTGTGCTTGGATTTGTTTATTACTGCCTTCGAAGACGACGCATCCAGGAAGAAAAAGAGAAGGCTATAAGTGTGAAGAAAACCATTTTGGAGATGAGGTAAAACAAAAAAAAAACATTTTTTGTTTTGTTCTACGTAAAAGACCAATATTTTGCTAACTGTAGTAGTTTGACCACAAGAAATGCCAGCAACTTATTTTTATGAAGTAAATTATATTTTAGATTAGGCTTGTGCTGTAGGGAACAGCTCATTGGTTTTTGCTTCATTACTTTGTTTTCAGAAAGGCTCCATTTAATCAAAGCAAACTCTTGAATGATTTTCCAAACTGTTATCTTTATTAGTGATTGGGGCATTCTATTCTGCATCACTTATTTAAGCTGTAATTAAAGGCAGGAGTAAGCTTTTTGTTGAGAGCCAAAGTAACCACTACATAAAAACAGAGAGCACAGCCTTCATTTCTTTGAACCAAAGTGAATATGTCTTTCCTTAGGTACGGTCCAGAGGCAGCTGCTGCAGTTGCCAATGACCCCGGGGCTATTCAACGCCTGCAAGAGCAAGCTCACCACCAGCATCGCCATTTGGGAGGAGCAGGAGGTAAACTACCACCATCTGCTTCTTCTAGCACTGGGATGCTCCATGGATCAACCAACACCAGCTCCTCCCGCCTTTCCACCTTACCCCAAGTGGAAAAGATGGCCACTGCGTTCCCTGAAGGGATTGCCGGAAAGAGCAATTACATGGATGTTCGAACAACGGTCAAGGCAGGTGAAGGTAGAGAGGGAGTAGTGACTGCTGGAGGGCTAGGAGTGGGAGGGGAAGTGGAAGTGGACATGCGGATTGGGGCTGAAAATGGGACAGAAGGTGGGGATGATTCAGATGATGATGGTGGCGGCTCAGGATCAGAGATATCCACGATTGCAAAGGAGGTGGATAAAGTGAACCAGATAATCAACAACTGCATTGATGCCCTTAAGCTAGATGCCTCATCAAATGCTGTAAATGCAGCTGACAGTAGTAACTCCGTGTCATCATCCCAACCTCCTTGCTTACCATCCCTCCCCCGTAATCTCCTGCCTCTATCTCCAGGCCATGTTGGAGATAAGATCATGGCATCTTCTCCAAAGGTGCATCCAAAGTCCCAGCCTCACCCTCAGCCTCAGTCACATCTTCAGTCACAACTTCAGTCCCATCCTCAGCCTCATCCTCAGCTACTTCAGCAGCCTCATCCCCCTTCCATGGCCCCAGTGCCCTTGGTTATGCCCTTGTCTGAACGGCCCGGCATCAGTGGTGGGGGGTTTCTCACTCCTCCCTACCGTGACCCTCCCCCAGCTAATGCAGCACGGCCCCTTCAGAGGCAGCTGAGTGCGGACACAGCTGTGGTAAAGAACCGATGTGGTCCACCTGCTCCAGGATCAGTCAAGAGCACCAGAGTATTCAGTGTGGATCTCCCTGAGCATCGCGGCGACCCACCCAAGTACCCGACAGAAAAAAGTAGCCCTATAGGTTGTGGTGAAGGAGCTGGTAGTGGAGGAGGTGGAATAGGGGGCTGTAATGGCAATGGAAAGGGAAACATTAATGGTGGTGGGCTGAGTTTGAATGGCAGTGGAATGGGGTGTAAGAATGGAAATGGTGGTGGATGTGGGATTGTGGGGCCTGGACAGCAGCAGCATCATTTAGAGGTTCAACCAGACTACCACAGCTCTGAGCATCGACACTCCTTTCCTGCCCTCTACTATGAGGGGGGAAACGATTCACCCTCACCTGCTCAAAAAGCTTCATTTCTTAAACCATTGGGGCGCACCAAGAGGGATGCCACAGCGGCCTATTCTCAGCTCTCACCTTCTCGTCACCACAATTACAACTCTGGATACTCTTCAAGTCCAGAGTATTCTTCTGAGAGCACACTGGGCATCTGGGAGCGATTCCGACCATACAAGAAAAGCCCCAGAGAGGAAGCATCCTATATAGCAGCAGGCCACGCTCTGCGCAAAAAGGTGCAATTCGCCAAGGACGAGGACCTTCATGATATTTTGGACTACTGGAAGGGTGTCTCGGCCCAACAAAAGCTGTGAGCAGAGGAATAAAGCTGTGAGCAGAGGAATCAAAGTGGAATTCTCTATGGGAGATTCTAAACGAGCATCAAGAGCGGACTATTAAAAGGGATATACGTTAATGTAGCATGACAGATAATGATGTTTCCTCAGACGTGTCCAGTACCATGGGTCATTCAGCTGCTGGATCCTGAATTAAAGAGGTATTCTCTTTGGGTGATATTTAAAATTTAGTATTTGACACTTCATCTACATTTAAAGTGGTTGTTCCCTTGGTAGGTCTTTTTCACTGAATGATAATTAACAAAAATCAAGCTGTTCACCAGCCTGCCTCATACTGGGCACTTTGGTCTTCACAGGCTTCAGAAAACTGCTGTCTCTCTGCTAATGAGCAAAGTTAAGGCAGTGACAAGCAAGTCTCTTCTTTCTCATTATTGACGCACCCAAGTCCAGCTATCTCTCTAAGGCAGCACCATTTCTGACTTAAGCCGGGGTTTCTTTTTTCTTCTGTTTCTATTTCACCAGTGTTCATAAAACAGTCATTTTGTGGCACCGTTTGCACCTGCTCTGCTACAGATTCACCATTTAGGGTGATAATGAGTGTGCAGGATGAGAAATTAGGTGCATCAGTATTAAAACAGCATATCCTCTATGGGGAAAGCATTAAATGGTACTTATCAGGCTAATTGTTCTCCCTGACAATTAGCCAGTGTAGGAGAAGGTCAGGTAGCCTCTTTGTTGAGCATGCTTATTGATTTGAAACACCCAGTTACCTATGCTCAATGTTTGGTGGACATATAGTTTCTGCATGCTAGCGTCAGTGACAAGTGGGTGGGAGTCTGGGGTTTAGTCTGAGTCGTTCATTATGCTCAGGCTCTTCAAGAGCGAACTAGACAGCCTATAGATTTAATTTATAACAACCCCGTTCAAGGATGTTCTGTCTCTATGCTTCTGGTTGAATTAGTCAGAGTTTTGACCTGGCAACACATGTAAAAAAAAAAAAAAAAAAAAAAGATGGCAGCACATGCAAGAAAAAAAAATGTCCAGACACCAATATCCTAAAGTTCCTTTTCCTATTTGCATAGCTGTCACATTTCGTCAGGTAAGAAAGACATGTTAGGACATTTAATTGAATGAATTAAACTGCCTTATGGTGTGTTATGTGGTATGCCATACATATGGTGGTCCAGAAGGCCAAATCACAAAAACAAATCACTCAATGCTAAAACATCATAAAGATCATGATGGCAATTAAAAAAGCAAAACAAATAATAAAAAAACATTACATTTGAGAAATCAAGACAAAAATCCAGATGACAAATCGCAGTTACAAAAAAATAAAATAAAACTAAAACCTTTCAGAAAACAAAAGTAATTTCTAGAAATCATAATGATGATCACGTCCAGTATTGCTTCATGTCAAATACCATTCGGCTTAAATGATCGACAAACGTCATCATCCAATCCTCCCATGTCTGCCATTGTACCAATCTTATCCAGTTTATAATTTTGTTGCATTTTGTACCATTTCATTTTCATTGCTGGAAATAACTTTTGTTTTTCAAAATCATCATCAAAATCTAATCATAAAATTTGACTACATACTATTAGTATGTAGACATTAAAAAAACATTGGGAAAAATCTAAAGGTCAAAACTTAAAAGCCATCATCCAATCAGTGATGCCCCATAGTACCTACCTTTTCCAGTTTCTCATTGTGTGTCCTTTTTTAACTTTCCATTTTGATTTCTGGTAATTACTTTTGTTGTCCGAAAATCTCTTTATTTTTATTTTTTTTGTATGTATTTACTTGAATTGTGTTTCGATATCTGGAATTTTTTTTTATTTGTAAAATATAATGTTTTTTTTTCTTTTTTAATTGTTCATTAATATGTTTTTTGCATTGAGTGATCTGTGCATGTGATTTGCACTTCAGGGCCACCGTACATACAGGTACAACACTCCATATTTAAGAGTGATACTCCCATGTATGTGCCAGAGAAGGTCTTCTATTCCTTCTTCTGATTTTGCTTCTGTTACAAAAATCAGGGCAAGTTCAATGGATTTATAGTTGTGGATATTTTACATTTCATACACCACAAAGTAAAGCCCCTTTAGTCTTTTTCTACTTCATGCTGGATGAATTTAAACTCCACATATAATCCTACCTCTTTGTCTTGGATAGTAGCTGGTAGTTTGCGGACCAAAGTGCCCCCAGGATGTATGATAAAGGTTTTTGTCCTTGTTTTTTCATTTCAGTTGATATCAAAACAATGAAAAAAGTTTTTCTCTTTTTTTTTTTTTTACTCTGGGTTTTACATTTTCGATAATGTATATTTAATTCTTAAAAACCAGAAGGAGCAAGGCTTGGTGCAACTAAAGAGCATTGTAAAAAGACAAACACTTAAATGTATATAATTAATTGTACAAATCTTAAGTGAATACACACAATTATCTATATCAGTAATCTATGTGATTGATGGCGCAGCCAAGTTATTACTTTCAGCTGACCTTTCTTTTCTTAGTTCCATCCTGTTTAGACTATTATCATTCTGACCTCTTGCTCTTTGCGCAGTGGGTTCAGTTCTTTGAAAATGTCTAATGAATTCCTTTCCCCTCATGACTCTTCCCTTCCCCCACACCTCTGTTCAACTTAATGAGCTAAATTAATAACTTATTTGCAGAGGTTGATGTCGTACCACCATCCGAGGTCACAGGAGCGAGCTGAAATGATTAACTTCACCAGACCAGCAGCCTTATTGAAATTAATGACAGCTGCCTTCCTTTTGGCAGACGCCATTTTTTTTTTTTTTTTTTTTCCCTGCGCCACTCATCAGATTTCCAACTTTGTTCCACCCACTCCATTTTCTCTACATTCAGCAGGCAGCACAGGTGTTTAGGCAAATTCTCGGAATAACGAAAAGCAGTTTCGCACTTCACTTTGACTGCAGTGTTGGATCAGGGATCTAACCTTTCATCATTATTCCAACTTTTTAAAAAGAGTAATTTGGTCATGATTGGACAATCTTTCACACCTGCAAGGAATACATTTTTTACTTGATTCCCCAACTAAACTCATTTTTAGATCAAGGTGTAAATTAAACTTGCTGCTCAAGGTGTAAATTTAGTGCAGAAAATGTGTGGATAGTCATGCTCACGCTCTGCTAAGCACGTAAAAGTTTAAACATAACTACATTTCCAACAGTAGAATATGAAATAGTTGTGCCTACACTGTATTATTTTCAGATTTGTTTAAAGCTTTCCATTATGGTTTTACCTATTTGGAAGCCAGTACCAAGTTGGATGGTCGGAATTTATAATATAATCTGTTTTATTCTTCAACTTTTTAATGGCAGCTTCCCCTTTCTGTATGATGTCCAATGAGCCACTAGTCATCCATCCATTCATTCATCCATTTTCTTAACCTCTTTTGGGGTCATGAGGTAGCCGGAGCCAGCCACTCATGGGCGAAAGCAGGGGAAACCCTGGACAAGTCGCCTGTCTGCCTCAGACAACCACCCAATTTGTTTAAAAATTAATAGCAAAAGGGATAAAGGGGGAAGAGGATTTAAAAAAAAATTGCAAATAAAGAACAAAGGGAATTGAGGTGAATATTATGGTATATCGGTAACATTTTTCAGCTTATTTATCAGTAGTTGTTCTAGTTTGATGCATCAAACCCTTTTTTTACCTTTGTTGTGGTAATTTTCCTTCTATCCATTATTAAAGAAAGGTTCTTGTTCAAATGCAGCTGTATGTAATAGAAAACATTTAGATTTTACCAGTAATATCCAAGTCTTGCTCCTATGTACTTGTTTTATTTTATTTATTTAGTTTTTTAGTAAGTGAAGTGAATTCAGGCCCCAATGACAAAGTTCCACTAATTAAGATTTTTGATAAATTTAGAATTGCGGATGCTGAAAGTCATCTGTGTTGGTTTTTCAGTGGAAGACATTGAATCACTGCCAGTCTTAAGCCTCTAAAAAACAACAAAAAAAGAAAAACTGAAACTTGTTTTAACAGCAGGTAGGAAGTCAAATCTGCTCTTCCTAAAACTATTTTCCCAGGTTTTTGAATTAAACATCATAAGTTTGGTTTATCATATTTCTGCCAAAACTACAAAACCATTCTATTGGAAACCGATTTAGTGAGCCAAAGATATGAACTAACATCACTGTGAATAAAGCTTTGGGGGGAGCAGCTGTCATTAACTCTATGTGAAGCTCAAATAGTTTAGATTTCTCTGCTGGTTAAATGCATCCCCGTGGTTTTATTAAGTTACCACAGAGGCCGGTTGCTGGATAAGTTTGTTTTCTTGTCTTAGTTTTGCACTTTTTAAAGTTAAGGCTTATGAGAAAGACAAATCAGCTTTTATGAAGGATTATGAAACATTGAAATATTTGGATTCCAAGCTAATAATATTAAACCATTAACAAGAAATATAGTAGATCGTGCTTACTATTTGTTATTCGTAGCTATTAATGTTTCATGGTTTTTTATGTTAATCTTTGAATTTTTTTTCACCAAAAAGACAGCAATTTTCTTTTTGTCACCTCCTCTATTACTTACCTTGGTCCATGCTAGAAGCACATGCTACAAAGCGAACAAGGCAGAATTCCTTAAGGAGGTTTGTATCAGCTTTAAGCATCCCTCTGTAATATTTTTTGTTGTACACATGTAAAATATAAAACATTATAAGATTAGATATATCTCTAAGTTTGGATCAGCTTGAAGTATTTTCTGCTAAAGAGTAAAAAAGTCAGACAGTCCTGCTTCCCAATAGATTAGAAACAGAGCATCATGGCTTTCGTTACTCTCGCAGTTTTCTAAGATTGAATTGATTTGTATTGATCCAATCAGGATTATTTGTATACTGACATCTACATATTTTTGTGTCTGGCTGCATTGGTTTCACAATAGTATTGGAATATTTAGAAAATGTAGACATTTTTCGTTCCATTTTGATCCATTTAGATTTTTTTTTTCTAAATGAATTTTCTTCAGGAGACAAAAACGTCGACAGGCTTTCCCTAGAACACTTTTTTTCAACTATGAATGAGAAAAAGATATTGTTAAGTTTTTAATCGGCAAAAGAAGTTATTGAAACAAAATGTTGTTGTTTTTTTTTTAACCACTAAAAATGAGTAAGGGTTTAATTTCTTTTTTTCAGGTTTTTTTGTATCCTCCACCACACCTCTCTTGGCGCCATGGTAACAGGTTGAACATGGCAGAGCCTTGTTAGACGTGTTGGCTAGCGACATACTCTCCCACCTCTTTAATTTAGATCTAAGCACTGTGAATTTAAGGTGGGGTTTTTTTTTGGCCTCGTTCAAACTAAGTTCCCACTTCAGCAAAGCTGTGTTGCATTTTCTGAAAGCTAAGCCATGCAGCCCAACACTCATTCATGTTTCAAGACAGTCCTGAACTGACCTTGGCGCTGGACACTTTCACTGTCTCCACAGAGGAAGCAGGACTGTGAGCGAAATGCAAACAATGGAGTCTGCTGTTAAAATCAAGTCCTGAGTTTGTTGATTTGTTGCAGGCTTGATGTGATCCATTTGAATCACTAATGAGAACAACTGCCAGAGAGTTGTGGAAGAAAAAAAACACACAACAAAAGTAAAGGAGTTTTTACCGGTGGCCAACTGTGACAAACACACACTTACACACAAATACATAAATACTACTTTAGAGAATAAATGAAATATACTGTATGTGTTTGAATAGTTTAGAGTCATACTGTATGGACATGAAGTGTAAGAACACACAATTTCAAACATTTTATGCGGACACAAATACCCTTGTGCACACACACTGACACTACATGTCAGAGTCACGAGTGACTACACAACACATGGACTATATTTCAATTAAAGTTTACAGACACGCATGGTCTTAAAGTGCCAAAATGGCAAGTTTTTGTGCTGGTAAAAATGGAACCAAACATCTGTAAAAAGGTGTAAAAATGAACTCAGTGTCTTTACAGGCTAAACAAGCCAAGTGTCTCTTTTGTTGTTTGCTTTATATTTCCTTCTGTGCTTTCTTTTTACAACTTCTTGCATTTTGAATGTTTTGAGGTTCTTTTTTTCCTTCTTTCAGCCCTCTTTGTAAAGAATGAAACTGTTTATTGTGTCATGTTTCAAGTCCTCATCAACCCCTCTGATCTGTTGGTTCAGTTATACAGCATTACGGAAACATTTTTCCAAAATCTGAAGACAAATTAACTGTAAGCACAATGTAAAACCCGCAAAGTCAAACCACAAAGTGTGTAAATATGTGTTATGTTTGTTTGAAAACTAATCTAAAGCTTTTACTGCTATGGCTTCTGCTTCACAGATAAAAGCACATCTAGTGCTCCACATCTATAGAGCTAATAGCATACATGTCACACTGGAGCTTTGGTCAATTAATCTTTATTTTTTAGTCCTTCAGGAAAAAAAAACCCAAAACAAACATGATGTTGGATTGATTGTATTTTTTAGCTTTGCTTTCTCATATACTAGTCTTACTGTGAGCTTGGAAAAAGATTCACAATGTTATTGTTCAAGTAAATGGCTTAGTTACTGGCAGAACTAATTCCAAGGATTTCCCTAGCCACTCCAAATACAACAGTTGCTTTCACAATTATTTACAATGTAGAACACAAACAACAATTGTCATCTTTGACTATCACTCCCCGTGACTATATTTTAAAGCCTCTTCAGTTTGCCGTTTTAATATGTGGGAAAAAATAGGTAAAGGGAAATGTAAAGCTAGGGACACACCGGGCATACAGTCTGCATAAAAGAACATCCAATTCTCATGACTTTTGCACCAGGCTTTTTATGTCCCAGCTCTATTGCTATTTATGAAACCCTTTGTTTCATATAATCCTGTCAAGTCACATACCGCAACTCTTAATTTTTCTTCTGTGATCGATTTTCAAATGGCTTGTCCTTCTGTGAATTAAAAAAAAAAAAAAAAACGCCATCCAGACGTCACTATTAAATCCGAGTCACTGATTTGTCAAAGTTTGACCTGGTTTAACTTTCAATGCACGTTCAATGGCCATATGTCTTGTACGTTAAGCCCAAAACATGTGTAGCCATGCGAGATTCTTGAGCATGGAAGCCCAAAACGCACGTTTACATAGACTTTTCATTGGACGTGACCGCTGGAACGCACATTGCTGAGGGTAGTGTGAACTTAGCTCAACTGTTATCTTTATGAACAACTGTGTCTGTTTTAAAGCTCGACAGCATTATATTTAGGAAGATAGAGACAGATTATGTTGTTTTTTGAAAGGGAATTGGGGGACTAACACAGTCCATATGCTGGTTTGAGCACTGAGGAAATTTTGAAAAGCTAGCAGGCTATATAGAGTATAAGTTAAATGAAGGAATGTGGAAAAAAACTGGATATTTTTGACTCACTCTTTTTTTGACTGTGAAGGCACAAGACAAGCATGATAAACAATATTTCAGACATTCATTTACTTTTACTCTTTTTTATCACTGCTCTATACATTTTTTGCTGTATTTAGGAACCCTATTCATATCACAGTTGACACACGCATTTCTGAGACCCTCATCTCATTAGCGTGATCCAAACTTTCATTGAAACCCATTGTAAATAACGTGGGCCATGTTTTCTGTCCTGTAGTTCATCATCATTCCACTAGAGGCAGTATAGAGGCTTTTCCTGTTCATTTCAAAACAGATGCTTTCATAAAATCTCAAAAAAATGTTGAGCAAGAAAAGTTTAGCTAGTTTTCAAAACTATATGGTGAGAATAACTCATATATTGTTATTATTTTTTAAATCTACTTACTGTATTGAAATAATGAAAAACTGTGTCGATAATTGATTCTTTATAATACAGTTACGTCATGTAAAAAATGCGTGATTCATATTTGAGACGCTGAGTTAACAAGGTGGTTTTCTCCTGATCACTCATGTCAATATTTTTACATCTTAAAAAAACATTGTTGCCAACAAAAATTGACCAAATTACCCAATAAATAATAATTGCTAATATCTGTATCTCATTATACTGCAAATGTGTTTTTCTTTTAAAAAGTTAAAAAAAAGTCTTAATTTAAAAAATATATACATAATTTTCTGTGAATTCTGTCATGTCCTGGGCTTCAGCACCCTTTTATTTTATTTTTTATTTTTTGTAAACATTAGAAAGCTTGCTAAAAGGATAATATATGAAAGAGACACAAGGAAACGCATCAAAGCAGTTGAAATTTGAGAAATAGTTTCACTTAGCAGGAAGCAGCGCAGTTGGCTGGGAGTAGGACTTGCATGCGGGAAACCAGCATTCGCTTCCCGGGGTGTGCATTGAGCTTCATCCAGGGTGGGTTTTTAGGAAAGATCCCTCATTGCTGCTGCCCAACCATGAGTGTGCCTTGAAAAATCAAACTATCTGTGCGAATCAGTGAAAAGACATCCACTGTGGTGACTGAAAGGTAAAAAACAGCATTTCACTTTGGTATGAATGTACATCATATAAAAACTACACTGAATGGATACACTGACATTTTTGCATATGTGCTTTCTTCTATGAACTCTTTCTATTTATGAGCATTATTTTCTGGTGATTCCCTTCAGAAGCTGGTTATTGCAGAACAAGATCAGCTTTGAGGACTCAGAGGTGACAGGGTGTTAAAGGGCGATCCTTATTTATTAGATGTCTAAAATGTAGAGATACATTATTTAGAATAAGATTAATGAAGTTATTGATGAAGAACATGTTTGGTTTTTCTCTGTATATTAAAAAAAGGGGCTTAACGGTGGAAGAACTGAAGTTTGTGGGCAGCACAGCTTACATTTTCGCCCCGTCTTTATTCCTCTGCTCTATCATAGGAGTATGATTGGGTTGTAGAATGACTCTAGAACTCACAAATGCGTCTGTGAAGACACTGCATTCCAAACAGGCGCCTGAGAGTTTGAGAAAGTTCAGAATTTCTTTCCTGCCAAAAGTATGTATTTGCAATTCATCAATTTAAGAAAAAAGTTCCAAACTGCAGCTCTACGTGAGCGTGTTCTCAATCTGACGCGCGCTAGTTTTACATTGGGAGCATGCTTGTGGTTTTGCGCAAAAAGAATACATGGATATATAAGAATATGTGAAGGGATATTGCTGTGAAGGTCTATTCTGTAAAAAAAATAATAATAATGACAGCTGAAGCATTTTTAATCAATCTGTCTTTCAGTCTCCTGGGCTTTACACTGGGGCTGCATGCTTCTGCTCCCTTGTTGCCACTCACACGCATACATCAACTCTCCTGCTTCAACGCACTAGCACAGATTGTAATTTCATGCAACCAGTGTCACACATACTTATCTTCTACAAGCAAGCAGTCTGAATGCAAACAGTCAGGCAAACAATGTCTCACACAGCTTATGCTGCTGTCCATTTTGTCTTAATTATGTCCTTATTCAGATGTGCCACATACATCTGCACTCGCCAAGCATATCGCTGGTATTCTTTTCTAATTGAGACAATTCAATTCTGTAGTTGTGTCAGGCTTTGCTTGCTTGTGCCTGTTAAGTTTCATTGCAGCAAAAGTGGTTTAAGATCCATAGATGTTGTGATTGTGTGCTACTTGTTCAGTTTCTGCCTGCATCTGAGAGAAAAAGCAATAATTTCCATCTGGATATACCTTTGAATTCAATGAGACGATCTTTAAAGAAGCAGAACAGTTGAGAGACATGAACTTGATTATTGACAAACGACCAAACAAATCAGAATTTGTTACACACTGGTCCCTCACTATAATCGCGGTTTATATATCACCTTTTGTGCTCTTGCTGTTTCGACAATTATTTTCAGTGCAGTTTTGCATGCCTGTTTTTTTTTTTTACATCGCACTGTGTTCTGCCTCCTGATTGGCTGTTGACTGGGCCAGGCAACTTCTTCTGTGCCATGTCTCCTCTACAGAGACACGGCACAATCAACTCGATACTTAGCCAGAGCTACATATTTATAGATCGCGAGTAGATCTCTGTTTTCACTCTCCAAAACTGGACTTTTTCTATGAAGGTTTGAACTTTGAGAGTTTAAATAAGAGAGAAAAGTGTGAAAATGTTCATGTCTGTCTGAGAAAAGTGTAGGTAGTGCACTGTTGAAACACTGGTTAGTTCTTCAACCCAATTTTTGGTTTATTCATGTTAGGATATTTTTTCGGGTTACTTTTTGGTGCAATACAAATGTTTGGGGTTATATTGAATTATTTATTTATGTTCAATTAATTAAAGCCTTAAATACCTGTAATCCAGCTTTGCGGATTTCACCCATTGCTGGTTATTTATGAAACGCGTCCCCAGCAATAAATGAGGAAACGCTGTCTACAGTGCAGGAAATCGGAAGTGACGTATAAGTTCAGTAGAAACCGGTCTGTTTGAAACATGAGCTTGAGTAGAATTTAAATGTTTCTTGCAATTAGAATTAGTTAGTTATTTCATTAAGGAGAGATATTAGGAATGCTAGTAAAGATTTATGTGTTACAAGCACGTATGTGAAATAAGTCCATAAATCTGGCGGTTAGGCTTTGGGCCGATGACGACTTCCATATTGAAGTCATAAAGTAATGAGCTTGGACCAGCGATGTTTAAACCTCAGAGCCGAGAAGCTAATGGTAATTAGAGGCCAGACCATTCCCAAAGCATTGCTCCAGGTGGAGGGGGAGGGTCAGTGATCCGTCTAGAACCATTCACAAATTTAAAAGCAAATTTTTGATTGTGATTGGCTGAGAAGGAGGCAAACTATTTAGCTATTGGTTCAAAGTGAAGGTCTAATAGATTATGGTGAGCAGAGTTAAGTTAACAACCCAGTGTGCCTGCAAGTGAGGGAGACCTTCCTTATTGAAATTGTGCCAAAGCTTCACTAGTGAATCTTCATTATAAGCTTGGTTTTCGTGGAATTTTTCAGATAGAGTATTAGAAAAGTTTCTAATATTCTTTATGGTGGAAACAAAGGTTAGATTACAGCGTTTCATTCTGACAGCGTGCAGCAGCTGAGTGCAGAAAAGTGGAGTAATATCGGTAGAAACGGCAGCAACTGTACACTTAACCCCTACTCACTTCAACAGCACGAGCATTGGCACTAACTCCCGAACACCATTTGAGTGAGATGCCTTCATGAGCTCTGATCCACTCTGGGGCGAACACACTGTTAATGTTATAACATGCATCCAAAAACAGAGACAAGAGGAAGGCAGCTCTATAGACATGCGGCAGCAGGCTGTCACTGAAAACAGCCACAGCATACTTACAACTAAACTTCCTTTAGTTCCCTGAAGCAGCTGCTGCTTTGTTTCAAGGTAACTGCATTAATTGTGAAGGAAAACTACCAGATTGGAGAATCTTTTTTTAAAAGAACCTTAATTTATGTCTAACATTTCCAGCATTGTTCAGTATGAACCTAAATAAATGTCAAAAGAAGCAGATTTCAGCTTTGTATTAATTGATTAACAGCACTCCATTTGTTAATGTTGCCTAATGGATGAATCATTTGACTGGTTTATGATCTTTTTCACACTGAATGAGCAGGGAGGGGATTTTTTTCCTACTGTTTACTAGCTCATGTCCACCACCTACAGTTGGTCAAGGCTTGGTGCAAAATGTTGAAGCGTCACAAATGTCGTGAATCTTGCTCCAGGCTTTTTCTTTCACAACTCCATTCCAATATATGACAGACCGGTGTCACAGGACTCTGGCTGGGCACAAACCACAATTATTACTTCATCCTACATGATTAAATTTCAAACGATTGGCACTTCTGTGAATGAAAGGGAGACCATCTATAAGTCACTAGCACTTTCAAGTCCCTGGGAAACCCAAAATGCGCATTTACTTGCATTTACATCAACTTTTCATTGGAAGTGGCTGTATGAACGCGTGTTGCTGAGGCTGGTGTGAACTTAGCTTAACACGGCAGCAAATTCAACTAATAAGTCAAAGATTTGCTGACATTCGAGAGGTGACTAATGTTAATTAAAGATATCACCTCTCAACTGTGGATGTTATTTCTAGAGCTGTATCTACAAACATGGGTTTAGGTTTAGTTTAATCTTGAATTTAAGGCTGCCTGTTTGTGTCTTGGTGATGTGTAGTTCAGGGCTAATGGAAGAAAGAGTCTTTAACTGCAATCTGACGCAATGGTGAAGAACACTCTGCATTACTTACATTTTAACAATCACCTCACAATCATAGTTTCTTGACATGTTTCTGCTCTCATGATGTCACAATATGAAAAAAATGCAAGTGAAAATTTAAAAAGGATGCTTCATATCAATATCTCCTGCATGGCTACCATTTCTCATGCTTGCTTTGTAATATGACCGGACAGGCAAGAAAAGAGTTTTACCATCTGTGAGGGATAATAAACATAAAACAGTTCATGCCCTCAGTCTGTCTTTCTAAAATCTGCTTGAAATGCTAGTGTTATTATCAAAACAGTGGAGCACTAATTTGGACAGTTTACTAGAAAATTGCAGCCTGGAGGCAGTGACACCATCCACGTCAGCTCTCGTCAGAAACGTAATCTGCATGCACCTCTGAGGAGAAAGCCCGCAATTATTCATCTTCTGCTGACTTTCATCAAATATGCTCTGTGGAAGCAATTTGACACAGCTGATGATTTTTCTACGTGCGCAGCTTTAATTTTTCAAAGCAAACTCATCAAACTTGCAGTAGAAGACCTTCGCTAAAAACAGTAGAAAAGAAAGCAAAAAAGTCTGTCTTCAATAATAAATACTTTATAATCTGGCAGAAATAGATGACAAACATCGAAACTGCTGTCTTCATGTTTGCATCTTTTGTTTATGAGATACAGTTAAACTATTGATGTCAAATCAAGTGTTTTTGTTTTAATATTACTACATTTTACTTCCATCACAAAGGATTTTGGCATAAATAGAAACTACCAAACTCATTTATGTAAAAAAATACATTTTTGTTTTAAGGACTGATAAAACAGAAGCATACCAACAACTTAATCTGAAAATATTTTTTGAAGCAATATTGCTCGAAAAAGTAATTTCAGTTGTATGCATGAAACTGGGAGTTAGACTCTGTAAAAACAATATGTTTTCTGATCAGATTTTTGAGGGATTTGATTTCAATCTGAATAAAATATTTGCTAGGTCTGATTTCTAAGACATATTGATGAAATTACAGACAACAGTTAAAATTAGTCACTGGTCAGTAAGTCTTTACATTGAGTCAGACTTAAAACTGGACTTAAAATCTTCTTCCCTGAAATGTTTTGCCATTTATCAAAGCCTGTAAGAGTCGAAACGTTCCAAGAAAGAAGATTTTAAGTCCAGTTTCTGTGACTTAACTTCAAGTCATCACCTGGATGAATGAGAACCTTCACCATCAGTACAGCTCCAAAATAAACCTTTTGAATCCACAGATGATGCTAGTTAAGGATTCATTTTGAATAATTCTGAGCTTATTTTGAGAATGAGGTGCTGGGTATTTCATCCATCATTTAGGCATCGCATTTAGCCATCACAACAGACTGATAACACACCAAAGTCAACTGACCTGTCATCTGGCTCAATGCCGCCAATGTTAAGTTCCAACCATGCCTGAGCATGGATTATGGTGCTCACTTTGGCCAAAATAAGTGAATCATGGTTTGGCGTTAATTCCCTAAAGTGATTTGACCCAACGTCTGACAAGAATGTCCAATGTACAGAGAAGAAATTCTAACAACTACATTTAATAGGAAAGGAGTAATTGGGTAATTTTGTGGCATGAGATGGGGGAAAAAAGGCACAATCCAATTAAAAGACAAACAACAATGAAAAATAGTGAAATGATAAATTATGATGGTGACCTCATGTTGTATGGCCTTATTGATCAAATAGTTCAAAAAAGTGAAAGGGTTTGAGACTCATGTAGCCTGTCAAAGGAGGTCCAGTTGGAAGCCATCATAAACCGGGAAGCCACGGCACAGAGGTAGAGCGGTCAACACCTGTTTAGAGGATCACAGGTTGAGTTCCCACCTTATTGAGCAAGACACTGAACCCCACAATCCTCGTGGAGGTCAGCGCCAGTGTTTTTGCTTTCATTGTGTGAATGGTACTGTGACTGTAAAGCGCTTCAGGCTTTCTAAGAAGGTAGTAAAGCGCTATACACTATTTACCATAAATCGCATAAGTAAAGTGTTGGTAATTAACGAAAACTTTAGCAAAAGCAAGTTTACAAATCTACCAATCACCAGCAACAGAAGAAGACTGTAGCCACAGAAAAAAATGAACGAGCCAGAAAGCTTTCAGAATTCCAAAAGGAAAAGCATGTATTGTATGATGAAATGTGATGGAGACAGCCTGTTGTGCTCGAGGCAGAATAGAACACATGGTACATAGAGAGGTGGAGGCTGAGAGCAGGCAGGATGGACAGGACAGCTACTTGGAGACAGATGAAACAAGACTTTCCTAAAATGGTTCTGAGCTCTGCAAGGGCACGCATCAACTTCCTCAACCTCTTTTTTAAAACAAGCCTCATCTTCCTTCTTTCAATTCTGTCACTCTGCCCATCTCCATCAATCCCTGCCATTCCCATCTCTCTCCACCTGACTGGCCCACTCTGCTCTCAGCTTCTCCTGCCTTTCCTTCAACCATTCTGTGTAATGAGCAATTCCCAGGAGAATGATCTCTATCCATTTGTGTATGTGTGTGTGTGTGTGTGTGTGTAGGCGTTTGATGCTTCCACCCATTTTTAGTCTTGCATGTGCCCAATTCAGCTAACCAGTGTTCTTTTTTTTGCATGCTGACAGAGGGCTTATTACCAGAGCCACTAACCTCATCCGGTCTACATTTACAGAGGCTATTAAACACAAAGACGCACCATGGTCTACCTTCATGTACCACACTCTGAGTCATCCACTGTAAATACTACCTAAAAATTGCAGAAACTATTTGTCCTTTTTGTCTTAATGTCATTCAGCACCACCAATTATAACCTTTTCTATTCCTTTTGTCGGTCTTTAAAAACTGTGAGAAGTTGCTGAATAGAATGTCACAACTGTAGAGTCACAATGTTCATGCTTCGTTTTTAACCTTTTTCAAGTAGCCACTTTACCATTTCAAGCATTGCTCACAGTCTTTTAAAATATTTGTATAAGAATAAATAAATTGTCATGTTTTTATGGAAAAAAACAAAACAAAAAAAACATCTGCATGTCCTATTAAGGAAGTTGTGACTCGCGTTGGGGTTTCTATTAAACAAATTATATCCAGAATGCTTGAAGGGCATCCAAACAAAATCTAGCCATTTTACCTTGACTCCCTGTTTTATTGGCTCAGTTTTGATAATCTTTTCATTGGACTTGAGTACCACCTCAATGTGACCAGGTTCATAGCAAAGCCACCAAAATGTCAACACTTATCTGCTGTTCATGACAGCCACTGTTGCTCTCATTGGTGCTCTGAAATCAGGTCCACCCCAACTTGGCTTGACTAGAACCACAGACAAGAGGGTTTTAAAAATTAAAGCAACAGTATAGTACAGCACCTTATGGAGATGCCTTCGGTTTGACGAGGGCTAGACCGAGCCACACGGAATCAATGTCAATGACTGTACAACTTCACCAGATTCTTTCGACCTCCGCCAAACAATTGATTTTTTCCCTAAAATGTGAGTACTTTTTGCGGGTAAATTGACAACTTTTGACTTGCCTGAACAACACACTGCTACAGTTTTTGCATGTCAACAGATGTTGTCTAAATCATCCTGTCAGTTTAACGCTCCATCCCACTCTTTTTATGACCACAGCACATGAACATTTGAACTTCTCTACAAGGTTCACTGTACCCAACCCAGCAGTGAATTGCAAGTGGATCCATTTTTGAGGGTTTATTGATTGTGCACCTGCATGAATGCAAGACCTTTGACCCTGCCAAAAACATCAATTTGTGCATCTAGACTGTACTCAAAGACTTTTCATTGGAAGTGGACATTGCTAAGGGCAGTGTGAACATAGCTTCACACCTACATTTGGCTTTTCTAGACATCTACAAACTTCCACATTCTCATTTTCCTGATTTTTTTTTTTTTTTGTAAATTAAAACCTCGAAGTCAAATTTCGAGGACCAGCATTAAAACCTTTTTGTAGACTTTTAAAGTTTCTCTTTACCACCTCTTGGTCCACCTACTTTAAAATCCAAGATCCTCTGCTTTTATGTTGTCAGCCGGGAAAGAAAAACTGACTCATATTCTGCTACAGCTTAGTAAATTCAGAATATGAGAAGAAGCAGCAAAACATCTAGTCTCTGAACCTTCCACTAAACACACACCATACTTGATGTGCAATGATTGTTCCTGCAGCTGGAGTAAGATGACTTTTTAATGATGAAACAGTAAAGGAGAGAGTCATGTGTTTGGCCTGTAACTGTACACAAAGATAAAAATGTACTGTATGCTTGCTGCAAAGAATATGAAATCCTTGCAAGACATTGTATAGTAGTACATTTTGAAAAAAAAAAAAAAAGGAAACACTGAGACTGTCATTTTTTGTTAGTTTTTAAAAATGTATTCCTTTCTGAATCTCGTTACGATTTGGAACCTTGTTCCATACGAACTCGTAAAAATAACAATTCCATTATTAGGCCAACTCAGCCTTAAAAGGAAACAGTGCTATTTCTGCCTGATGTTCATTTGAAGGGAATGGATTGGCTATTAACAGACCTTCAGAGCCACTGCATCATAACTGTCATTATAGGCATTCATTTTATGAAAACTATGCACCTTGATTCATTATTTTTGTTCCAACAGTTGTCTTTTCCTCCACATTAAAACACATCTAATATCACAATCACATAATTGTGTTTCATGAGCTGCTGAAGCACTTTAATCATCTGAGTCTAATCAGTCTCTTTTGCTCCCATCTCCAGTTGTTGCTATGGCGATAGCCCCAGGTGGCACATCGGTAGACTTCAGATCCACCACATTTCTCACGATGCTGAGCTATCAGCCTCATCTCAATTAGCGGCCAACTAAAGTCTTTCTAAAATGATCATTTGCTGAATGAACAAATCAACACACTCCTTTCATCTCAGGGGCAAATTGTTTTTCCCTTTTTTTTTGTCCTTCAGGCTATTCAAAAGTGATTTTTTTGTTCGAGTGACCAATATTCACCCGCCCTCTTTGCCGCAGCTCTCCAGCAGTGTCACGCTCCAGTCGCTCTCCTGCCTCCCTTGTGTTTTTGGACTTTATACTTCATCTTGAGCTGTCACTGCCTGAGTGCAAAAGTGTTTTCAGGGGAAAAGGTAATAAGAATTTAGAGTCGGTTCGATAACTTTGTTTATTTTGCTATGTAATTTAAAACTCGTACATGGAAGTCATATGTTTCAGTCTTTTTTTTAGATCAGGTAACTTCAAATTAACTTACTGTCCTATTCTAAGAAATAAACAAACATGTTACTATCATCATAGATTTTGCTCTTATGATAAAAGCATACATAGATTTACTTTAAAAATGGCAAACAGGGTATATAGTACTATACTACTCTCTTAGAAAGCGCTTTAAAGTAACATTCACCCATGCCACCCAACACTGGTGCCAATTCTACAATTCTACATATGGTGTAGGGTGGGAACCAAACTTGCGATCTCCCGATCAGAGGACCACCGCTCTCCCTCTGTTCCACAGCCACCTGTAATTTTGGATCCAATGTACCTAACGTTTATGAAAGAAAAAAAATCGTAGAGATACGTAATCAAAGTAAAAACATGTTAAAGCATGCTAAAAACTTGCAGCTAAGTTATAAAGCTACGTTCATACCGGACATGTGACACACGTTCAAGAACCCATGAAATGTGCATTCTTGAACACATGTTTAGCCCATGGTATTCACACTGGACTGTCACTACCCGATACTAGTGCATGTACTCACAGTTGAGAGAGGCTTGGTTTGAAATGAGGAAGCGGTGCAAATATTGCTAATCTTGCTCCAGACTTTTTCTGTCACAGCAAATAAAAAAAACTTAGTGTCATATTATTCTGGCCGGAAACAAACTGCAATTTTTGAGTTCTACTTCGTGATCAATTTTCAAATGGTTGGCACTTCAGTGCATGAAAAGGGATGCCATCCATACATCACTATCAAATCTGAGTCCCTGACTGCTCAAATTTCAACCAGGTGTAACTTTCAACAAACGTTCATTTTGCATGTAAAGCCCAAAAATATTCCTAAAACTTGTGTAGCTACATGCGAACGTGAGAGTTTTGAACATGGAAGCTCAAAACATGCAAATACATGCGTTTACGTAGACTTTTTATTGGAAATGGTCACTTGAATGCATGCTGTCGAGGCTGATCTAAACGTATCTTAACGCACCCACTAAAAAAAGTTTAAATGGTCGTTTTGTTGGTTGTTTACATTAATTGTCATATGAATTTTCTACACTTTGCATTTTCTACTTTGCTCCTAAGTATTCCCTGAGCAATAAGTAGTACTTTTGAAGTTTATTTCATTAAGTACACTTAAGTATAGCAAGAATACTGGAGGCCAAATAGTGTAGGAAGTATGTTCATGGAATAGAAAGTTATCTCCGTAGTTTATAATACTTAAACTTCAAACATATTTTTTCACAATTAATATGGAATAAGTATACTTGCAGTATACTTGCAAAGCCTACTTTGTGCTCAGGATTTTAATGATATTGAAACATTTTTATCATTTTCTTTAATTCTAAGAACCAGAAGACCAACTGACGACATTTACCTCATTAGAGCCGAAAGGCTGAAGATGTCATTTTAGGGAAATGCATTTACTTTGCTCTGGTCCCTCAATAAAAGTGAATGTTGTGTTATGTGTTGAGTATTTGTTGAGTTTAGCAGTGTTTGCATCTCAATTCTGTTATGCAGCTTTATGTCCTCTTTCTCATGACTTTTTTCATACACTCACTGACATTAGCATTTAAACTTTTTTAACCTGACTTCTGAAATCAAAATCATTTGAAACTTGTTATCAAAATATTTGTGAATTGGGTACCTCTAAACCTGTTATGTTCTATTTAGTGCAATCACAAATTTATAAATGTTCGCAAAAAATTAGCACAGATTTAGATAAATATTATTGGTTTTGGAAGAAAAAAATAAAACAAACAATTTAGTCGGGATTTTCTCTGGAAGCAACTTCAGATCCTGACGTATCTCCGGGGTTAATCTTTGACTGAACAACTTTCTGCTAAGCTACCTAATTACAGTCTTTCACACGGTGATTTGCATGACCTTTTTCTCCAGAAGCACACAGCTATGACACCCACACAAAACGCTTTGAAATCTGTGCAATCATCACCTTGTTGAATATTTGAAAAGTTTAACTGCTCACCGAGGAGTGGCTAGATGTGAAATCATGTTTATGTTATTTACACCCACCACCACTGCCTGCAGACAAAACAGAGACCTGACTGAAATGTTGTGCAGGTTTTTGTGGTGCCACACATTGGTTCTGTGATTCATATGTAAATTCAGCCTGAGGATTCAGATCTGAACCGTTACGTCAGTTTTTTCAAAGTGCAAATGTGTCAGGGAGTTGGTTTGTTCCTCTGCGACGTCTCACATCAGGTACAAATTGACAGATTTAGCAACTTTGATCATATAGTTTTGATCAGAGGTGTACACAGACTTTTTTCTTTTTATCAAAGAAGCACACATAGTCCATTCTAGCTTTACTTTAAACCTGAAAGAATTTCATAGGAGAAATTCAAACAAATTAGAGAAATTGTCAGCTTGATCAAAAATATTTAAAGACCCACTCTGATGAAAATAGTGTTTTTAGCAAATTCTTATTGCATTTTTCTGACGATGGAGGACATGTATAAAGAAAATTCATCTTAAAATTGTATTTCTGAGTATGCCTCTATTCAAATTGTTGAGAATCAGAAGTAGAAAAATAAAGACATTTTTAGTTTCACCGGCAATTCTAGGTTGGGGTTGTGGGGAGGCTGTAAGCTAGCGGAAGAGGGTGTAAACAAGGACGATGGGAAGTGGGGGGCGGGCTTACTCTGCGTCAAATGTACTGCCCACAACTCAGAGCCAAATTTAAAATGCAATATTGCCTCTCCGCAGAAACTATGTCTTAAAAAACGTTTTTTTTTTTTAAATCATTATTTTGGCTAAAACCGATATCATCGTATTGAAAAGACCACTGGGAAGTTAGTACAATAGATCAAGATGATTGAAGTGGAACTTTAAATAAACATGTTTTATATATTACGTTATCCCCCCCCCCCCATTTAAAAAAGTTATCCTGCAGTGATTCAAACACCAATTGGGTTTCATTCGGTTCCTCTGCCAAAGTGGTTCTTTTGTTTTGGTTTCTGTTCCTATTCAATGCCGATTTCGGTCCAGTAAAAATAATGCCTACCTCTTCCCAAATCCAAAGCAGAACAGCAACAAACGGGCGTAAACTCCGCCGAGTTTCTGAAGCTTTTTCTATCCCCTTTTTTTCATATTCTTATTGCATTCAGTGAACCATGCCTGTTAAAGTAAAAATGTTGCATATACACTCTCATTCCGCGTGGGCAAGTTTTGTTTACGATGGAGCATGGGGCATTCTATGTCACTTATTCCTGCTACACATAAATCTAAGTGAACGTTCGTTAACTCCTCTTGATATGGCGACCTGATGACGTTTCACAAACGTTAGTTCTAGCAAATTTGAATGACCCATCCAGTACATGCACTAATTTAGCAACATGTTTACTCGACGTAAATGACAATAAGGTTAAAGGTTAAAGTATTGGCAAGAACTCCAAAGTACTGAATAAAGTATATGTGATTGACATGTCCTGGCTAAGACAAATAAACCTTCAATGAAACGAAGCACCGAAATGAGGAACCGAATGCAGCAACTTCTCTTGGTTCTGGTAGAACCGCATAAGTTGTAATGGTTTCTTCTTAGAACCCAACCCTATTTAAGAGTTTACTTTTTTTTAAAGTTTTTACACCCACCGAATGAACATCTGCCTTTGACAATTGTGGGCTTTAAAAATATTATGTTCCTGACATAATAGAACTTTTCTTACCTTTGTTAAAGGAAGACAATCAATATTTAATCTAACTTTAGTTTCAAGTCATCGATCTGTGTATTTTTTTAAATTATTATGATCTTGTAAATACAGATGACTAACATAATGCGCAATTGATCGTATTCTAAGGAAGAAAATTTGTTTTATTATAACTAATAAGTCTTTCAATTCACAGTCAAAGCAAACAGTATTGAGGGATCTCAAGTTTAGGACTGTATGAATTTACCTGGTGATGAAAACCATAGTCTGTGGCTCTCCAGTGTGACATGCATGTTTATTAAAATCAGACCATAACACAATTGTGAAACCATATTTTCTGTGTGCTACACCCTTTACAACTATGTTTTTACCAATATTACCCATGTTAAGCAAGTGGTACTGTCTGCTCAGCCAACATATTTTGCTTTATTTTTTTTCTTTGAACTGCATTTGATGTGATTTTACAGGAGTTTGGTTGCCTGATCGAGAAGTGGTGTGTAGACTTACCTGAGAAGGCAAACAATATAAAATCTGTGAATTTTGTATAAAACCGTATACTGTTTTTCTACTGATCCTGTTATCTCTAGATGTTCATTTGGTGATGGGAATACAAAGGGTGAAGGAAATGGAAAGGGCGCGCGAGAGGGGTGGGTGACATACATGGGAGTGGGACTGATATTTTTCTGTAAATGGTTGGGGAGTGTGCAATGGAAACCTGTAATTATATTAAAAGTATCCAGAGTATAGAAGTGGAAAAATGTCCCTTATGACAAATGAAATAAAGTGTTATATTTGCATGATTTCCTGTATTTTCATCAACCATATATTCATGGATGTATATACTGATTGAATGTATGTCTGTTTATTATGACAATGAAAAACAAAACCACTGTAACCTTCTTCTGTGAAAACAAATACACAATTTATGTAGCTCTTTTAAAACTAACTTAGCTGGGATGTCTCTTTTTGTTGCTTCATTGTCATAAGTTTACTCTACTGACGTTTCTATCAACAAACGCGGTTTCCTTGGCAATTCTAAATGACTCTAAAGTCTTATCAAAAGGTAACAATTTCTCTTTCCTTTGAGGTTTATTGGAACATGCTGACAAATCGCCCTAAAGCACCGCCTTCAGCAACGTGAATTCAAGCAACCTCTTTTAATGATAAGCCTATGCAAACACGGGTACATGCGTGTTTTGGGCTTCCATGTTCAATAGTCTCACATTCATGTGTCGCTACGGAAGTTTCTATGGCCGTTTTCAAGCCTCTACGTACAAAACGCACGGCCATTGAATGCACAATAAAAGTTAAACCAGATTAAACTTTGACCAATCAGGGACTTGGATTTGGTAGTGACGTATGGTGTCCCTTTTAGTTCATGGAAGTCCCAACCGTTTGAATATTGAGCTTGGAGGAGAAATTAATAAGTGGTTTGTGGCTGGTTGGAATATTATACGACACAAAGGCTATGTCCGAATTCCAACCCTAATGACTAAGTACTAAAAAACTATATAGTGCCCTGGATTTTAAATTCAATTTGGACACCATACTCACTACTTTTCTTTTAAAGCGAATATGATGTCACAGATTTCACTAATTGAAAACCTAATCCATACGAGCATATAACAGAACTATTCATGAATTCACTGGTTCTGATAATGAAAAAAAATGATGGTTGACTAAAAAAATACATTTAAATACCTTTATTTTTGCTAAAATTGTGCAAAAGCAATGCATTGTGGTCCATATTCCCTAATCAATTGAGCATCAATGCACATTGTTTTTTTGCAGAGAATTCTGGGAAATTTCACTTGATTTTCAAATTGTAGATTCGGACAGCACTACAAAATTGCGAATCCACTATATAGTGCACTAAGTAGTGAGTAGTGAAGGAATTGACATAGTCAAAGTCTTTCATTTATCGGAATTGAGCTGTGAAGGAAAATGACAGGAGCAACATTCACGAGGAGCTGGAGGAAGTGTCCGGGAAGAGGGAAGTCTGGGCATCTTTGCTTAGACTGCTGCCCCCACGACCCGACCTCGGATGAGCGGAAGAAGATGGATGGATGGGTAAAAATGTTGCATGAAATTTAAATCCAATGCTTTTTACACCTTTAGAGGCTGAAAGCCCCTCCTGAAATCTCAGCCACATGATCAACAGCAGTAGTGAAATGAGCCATGAACAGGATTAATTGTATCACATGATAAATAACCTGAAACAATTAACATAAAGTAATGCGATGCTTAATGTGCAAATTGCAGTCATGGTAATAATAAGAGTTAGGGTTCAGCTTCCTCACTGTTAATTTCAGATATAACATGGAGTACAGTGTTTCCTTGTTTGACGTGGGAGACTGGTTCTAAAAATAGTCAGTGATATCTAAGATCTACAAAGTATTGCACTTCATTTTTTCCAATTATCCTAGATGTTTTAAGACTTTAAAACCCCTCACCACACTATACACTTTTCTCAGACAGACATAAACATTGTCACACTGTTCTCTTTTGTATAAACTCTTGAAGTTCAAACCTTCATAGATAAAGAAGCCCAGTGTTATGAAATGAAAACAAAGATCGCTATCGGAGATTTATGTAAAAACTGACAAATTGAACGTTTCCGTACAGCAGAACAAGCACAAAGATTGGTTGACAAGGTCTACAGCCAATCAGGATGCAAAAAACACTGCAGAGGTAAAAAAGAAAAACAAGGTTGCAGCGATAAAATACATCCACGAAACGAGATTGCGAAAGATATACCGAAAGGTTTACCACAATGTCGCGAAAGAACACTGTATTGTCCATGTTTTAGTATATGTAAACCTGTCTGTCTCTTTGCTGGTGTGTGTGCTCATCAACTGTTTTAAGCTAATAAACAATAAACAGGCTCTATACCAGTAGGTGTGGTATAATTATGGTATACAACCAAAAACTACTAACAACAAAGACAGTAGAATGAGCTGCAGAGAGACCCACTCTGAAGAAGATTATGTTTTTAAAATGTTTTTCTGGCATTTTTCTGATGATGGAGGATGTATAACATTAAGCTAAAAATTGCATTTCTTTAGTATTTCAGTATTTCTTTATTCAAATCATTGTGAATCAGCGGCAGACAAAAAAAAAAATGCTGTTTAAAAAGCCTGTGAGTGTGACGTGAAAGCTACAACCGGCCAGCCACCAGCTCTCTGCTCCGCAGTAAATCATTGTATTTGTATTGCAATGGCGTCAAACTACCATAGGCTGGAGAATAAATGCCACCAAAAAGGCCTTGCACAAAATAGAAAGGTTGATTTTATGGGAGCCCGACTGTTTAGTTTTGACTCTTTTTTTCATTCAACACTCATTTTCTTTTTAGTCATAAAGTAATGAGCTCATACAGGTATGCATGTTTGTGTGTGTTGTGGGTGGGAAGAAGTGGGGGGGAGGTCACATGGTTTTACAAAAAAAGTTTCATGAACAGAAAAGATTATAAAAACATATCCATTAAATAACCTCACATACATCATATTATAGACTTCATTGCTTTACTTGGGGGGTGCTTGGAACTTAGCTGTCAGATTCATCGTTTCACATAGTTGTGTGTCTCTGTGTGGTTGTTTGTTAACATTTGCATCAAGATTGTTCTGAGTTGTTAGTAAAAGGTCTGGGGTTTATGGTCAAGGTTGGCTACTGTCTCCCATGTTTACTCCGACCTTGATTTTCTAAGTCAAAAAAGTTGCAATGTTTGAATTAATGTGTTCCTTTGAGGGTAAATCTAACTAATACACAAAGTTCAACAAAATTAAGTATTTTTTATTGGCTAGGTGCACTTTTGAGTAAACTCATAAAACCCTGTTTCTACAATAATATAACTTTCTAACTTTAGACTGAGACTCAAGCATTTCAAACATGTGGCAAACTTACTTTGAAAAGGACTGCGACACTTGCTTCAAGCAAAGTCAGAGTTTTGTTTTGTTGCTAAGAAGCTGCCATCCCTGCAAACTACTCTGGTGGCCTGCAGCATTCTACAGAGATTGGCTGGTGGATGTGAGTACTTGACTTTGCCCTCCTCCTTGATGGGACTGCATTGTGTTCTGACCTTTAAGTTTCCTGAATATCCTCCTCCATCTCACTCTCTCCATGTTTCCTTCCTCTCGAGGGTCAGGCAGTTGACAACTGATCTCAAGCACTGCAGAAGCAACATTTCCTTTAACGATTTCCTCCCTTTCTTGCCTCCCTTTCTTTGTCATTATATGTTCTGTATTTCACCTCCTCTGTGTTTCTCAATTACACGGCCACTTCCTCACCCTCTCTGTCCGTGGTTTTAATGAGAGGGAATGGCGAAGAGTTGCACATTAGTGTGCCAAGCATTTATTTTCACTCTCACATAAAAAAAAGCCTAAAAAAAAAAAAAATAAGACCAGCCCAGAAAGACACTGGTATCTGATGAAAACACACACTTCGAGTGGTTTTCAAAGTGGTTTTGACAATCCTTCAAAATATGTTGGATTAAGGGAAACAATGTTAGGAAAATGAGCACTCCTATGCATTAGCTTACAGTTTATTTTATTGTTTTTAAAAAAGTTTTTGAACTAAGCTATATGATTAAAGGCGGACCTAAGTCGGAGTTACCTTAATGATTAGTCTTTTACCGCCAGAGATGTTGCCGACATTACCTAAATAATACATGATCTTTGAAAAACTATAACTCCTTGAGCTGGGGGTAGAAATTAATTGACTCAATCAATGAAATGATTTGTTTTCCAATGATCCAACAAGATCGATCTGTCTGAGGCAAGTTGTTCGTTTAATTGAGCTATACCATTACAGAGTTGTTTCAAACGCAAATAAAACGATTCTTTTGATTTTTGAAAATACCATTTGGATTGAGGCACGGCAGGTTTATTTTAATATAACGTAAAATGACAAAGTTCCATCACAGTGAACAACACACGTGATGGCACATCCAAACCTCTGCCTCTGGATTTCTTCTATTTCCCTTCCAATCAGTTTCCATTACCACAGATTACCAGGAATTTCTTACCACTTTTAGACTTCAGACTCTTCTTCACCCCTGGCTCTGCTTCCTTGACTTTAGAAAACCAGGGAGTAAAAAACATTGTTTTTGCGAAGTTTTGTCTATAACTCAGCATTAACCTTACTTTCCAGTGGTGTCCGCCAGCATCCGGCAGCTACACCCGAATCATTCAAGTTCTATGTCAACAAGAACTAAAGACTGATGTTGCTGAAGTTACCTTCTTCTGAACTACCCAGAAAAATCCTACCATGTCTCTCTTATCATCAGTGTTGGGAAAACCGGCCCATGTTTGTTGGTCCTCAGCTATTGCTGTGTGCCTGTATTCTATTCCTCCAAGCTTTTAATTAAAACTGAGAATCTCACCCCACTGAGTCAAGTTCTTGCTGGGTTGTCCATGCTTCATACTGGCTATATAGTGAAGGGCAGCAAACCTTTTTCTTGTTCAAAAGTATTAATTATATACGGCAGCAATGAATGCAAATGGGGGGAGAGGGCACTAATGCGAGGGTTTTGTTCATTCCTGCTTCTTTTCAGAAGAGAGAACCTTAACCCTGGGAGACAAAAACTTAAAATGAAGATGGATTTGCCACAAAAATGCATTTTAAATAAGGGACTGTTAACCTTTACTGGTTACTTGTCAGTTTAGCAGTCAGTGCATCTTTACATGTTGACTCTGTTACTGTGCAAGTATAGTTCCATTGACAAAGAGGAACAGGGATGAAGATGATACAAGCTTCATTTTTAATTAGTTTTTTTCTTGCTGCTTTGCTGAGGGAAAAAAAAACAACATATATGAAGTTAACTATTAAAGACCCCACAATAGGACTTTAGCCAAAAGCAGTATATTTTATTAAAATTAAAATTGCTCCTTAAACATCCATCTTCAAATATTATCGGGCAAATGCAAAAAGTCCACATAATACCAAAACCACACCCATTGTGTATTCTCATATTTTTGATTCACTTTGAGAGGAAACAAAGTCCTAAGTATAAACAGGAACAAATACAAAATTTCACTCATCTTTACTGTATAGGTGGCTTTTCCACTAGTACAGTATACCATCATAAGATTGTGGATACAAATAAAAAATTTTTTTGTAACCGGTTCAGGCGACAGATTATTAAATGATCTTTTCCAAAAATAAATAAATAGAAATATTTTTAAAATAACTTTCAAGTATTTTCGGCAATAATTGTGGAAAATCTCACACCAATATTCTGAAGTTAATCCTGATTGAACTTCTATGAAGGATAAGACAATGCTTTGCTAAATAGCTTTTCTAATTAGCTTGTATATTCTTGAGTCCAACATTTAATTAATCCTTCATTAGTTACATTTGCAGTAGCACATTTCCTAAAATTCTGTTGAAAAAAATCCTTGTTGAGACATTCCTGAGAACAGAAAAGATCTCCTGTAACGGTCAATAGTGCATCTGAAGAAGCCTTTGAGTGAAGAAACTGTTATTGAGTTACTGAGATCTTTTTTTCCATAATGTTTTTTCCTCCTTATAAAACCTGTAGAGGCTCTAGAGCAGAACCCAGAACAGAGCTAGCCTCCTTTATCACTTTCTTCAGCCTCTTACCTCACCTGCTCAGATGCTGCTACCCCGAAGGGGGGCTGCAGATGCAATTACACACTCCACATAAGACTTATTGAAGATTTGTTACATTTTGCAGCAAACATTGAAGGACTTAAGCTTCCTTGTAAAAGTACAATCTATTTTTACCCTTGTAGAGGTATGAAGCTTAACTGTATCAAAATGAAACTTGAATTTGACTTTGATAATAATTAAAACATTGTTTTACATTCAGCAAACTTGACCATAATCATTTGTCATGAAGGGGCACCACCTCACTGTTTGAAAGAAACATTTTGAACTTATTGATGGTAATTGATTAAGCTTCCTTCGAAAATTAATTAAGGGAAAATCAGATTTATCAATCCAAACAGTACAGGCTGTACGTTTTCTTCTGAATTGACCAAATAACAAATGAAACACCAGTGAATAAGCAAACTTGACCTTAATCATTTATCATGAACAGATGGACCACACTTGTTATTTTAAGATTAATTACATAATTAGAAAGAAAAATATTGAGCACTATAAATAGTTAGAAAATGCATATAGTTTGCAAATCGGTGTGTTGTGGGTGGATTTTTCAAATATAGAGGATTTAAAAGAGAAATCCAGCCATGTAATCCAAACAATATTTACTGAATGAAATTGGTCAAGGCTCTCACTTGAATTTAGTTATCCCTAAGTAAAATTGGCTGTTTTTAACCACATCATACTGCAACTGTCAAGATCAAGAGGGCTTAAAAATTCTCACCAAAACTCTTTTTTGAATTGGACTTTCATTCGAGACTGCAGTGGCCAATCATGGTTCTCCTTAAATCATAGAGACAATTGAAGTTGAGGAAAGCTGTGTCTGAGTAGATCTTACACAAACAGATGGAGTTTTAGTTCAAAAATGTTAGTGAAAGGTTAAAGACCAAATTGTGTTTTGTTGGTGATGGAGAAAGAAAATTAAGCTCAAAATTGCATTTTCGGGTATTTCATCACAGAAATCATGCAGAAATCAAATCACAGATTTGATCAAATCATGATTTTATTTATAAGAACCAAATCATGCAGAAAATACAGTTAAAAGGTTCTGGTTTTGACAGTAAAAATATATGCCCCAACCACTCAATTTGTTGGGACATTTTTGAGAAAGTACTGTCCGAAAGTAGCTTTTTTTAAGGGCTACCGTTAAGGCGGAGGGATACAAAACCCTCAGTAGCGAGGGAGTTCCACGTCGAGCAATGCCACAATGTTCTTAGGCCCAACCCTTGTGATTCCATAGGAAATGTGCAGGGTCATTTTGACCCCAATTATGGAAAAGTGTGGTAGCGCTACAAAAGCAGCAATTTGTTAAAAAGTATACATACTTCTTCAAAAAAATGCATTGGCCGCATGTAACAAATATGTTTCATGAGGAAGACCTGGAATTTGAACTTTTGAATACTTTTATTTGCAAAGATTTAAAGAAAACCAACCCCTGGGGTCACTTTTGACCCCACATATGCACCCAAAGTTTAAAATGGATCACAAAACGATCGGCGTGGGACTTAAAGATTGTCATCACCATCTTGGTTGGGTGATGTCAGCCTACTCTTCCTATGTGGAAGAAAAGCAAATAAAAGTTGCTGCAGTGCTCAATAGCTGTCCAAGAGCTATTTTTTTTCCATTTTCATGCCCACATTAAAGAAATATGTTATCTCATCCACAAGATACAGTTCATTAAAAACTCAACCCCATTGCAGTCAGAGGAGAAGCCCTTTTTTTTGACGTGGGCGCTCTAAAGCACAAACGTTTACATTTACTTTTTGTTTTAAGTTATAAAACTGCTGTTGTTATGTATGTTCAAGCACTGGAAGCTCTGCGCTAACGTAGCTAACCGGCGACTATTAATGACGATATTGTGTTGTTGACTTCCGAAATCAGAGACACTATTTTTCCATAACCCTCCGTTTGGAGGGCTAAATGTAGGGGAAGGGAAAAGCCAGAATTCGGATTCAACCTTATTCACCTCTTTCACACCTTTCTCTTTATGATTTAAAATGATTCAAAAATGGGAAATGTCTTTATAATCCTAAATTATATTTGTAGTCGTGTTTTTTTACAGTCCTTTCAACACCACTAAATGTATCAGCTTTGACACATTTATATTCTCCTTCACACAACACAAAACATCTATCTATGACCTGGTCTTTCTGACCCTGTCACCATTAGCAAAACGAGTTTTAGTGAGAAGTGTGAATTGTTTTTAATACATTTTGTCTTCCTAACAACCTATTTTTCCCTTCGTCGTAGCCATATGCTGAAGTACGTTTTTTTTTTGTTTTCTTCTTACTTTAAAACAATGTCTGCAGCAGCCAAATCTATTTTGTCCAAAGTCATGTGTTGGACCCAACATGCAGGAGAGCGGGCTTGGTGGCAGAAACTTAAATCTTTAATAAACAAATCTAAAACTATATACTTAAAGTAAAAGAAAACAAAGCAGCACCAAGAACTCTAGCCGATCATAGGGAGAGGAATGACGTACTTCATTGCAGCCAGCTGTGAACCATCAGCAACTTGAACCCGCTGTGACTGTGACCGGGAGAAACACACAAACTGAAAACACAACGTGACATGAAATAAGAAATTATAACTGAAATCAAGCAAACCACAATAAAGGGTGCAATCCCCGCAAATTTCAAAGAAAGACATTTAAACATGAGATCACACACTTTTTAATATAAAAATATATTTTTTATGGACTTAAAAGTATAATAGTGGAGTGGCTGTGGTGCAGAGGCAGAGCTGTCGATCTCTGATTGGAAGATCCCACGTTCAATTGCTAGCCTGCCCATTCATGTGTCAAAGTGTCCTTGAGCAAGACACTAAACCCTATATTGCTTTTGATGGTTATTGGTTGGTGCCAGTGTTTGGAAGCAGAGCTGCCATCAGTGTGCGAATGTGTGTACATGGGTTAATGGGACTGTGACTGTAAAGCACTCTGGGCCTTTCTAAGAAGGTAGTAAAGCACTATACAAGTATACACTATTTACCATAAAACTCATAAGTAAAGTGTTGGTAATCAATGAAAACTTTACTGAAAGCATTTTTTCAAATCTACCAATCACCACAACAGAAGAAGACTGCAGCCAAAGCAAAAAATGGAGGAGACAGCGAGCCTTCAGAATTCCAAAAAGGAAAAGCATGTATTGTATGATGAAATGTGATGGAGACAGCCTGCTGTGCTCGAGGCAGAATAGAACACATGGTACTTAGAGAGGTGTCCCCATAAACGCTCTGGGCCTTTCTAAGAAGGTAGTAAAGCGCCATACCAGTATACACCTTTTACCATTACAGTATTAATTATTAATAATAAGAACAAATAAGAACATGCAAATCAATAAATAATCTAAATATTAACTTGATTCTTTAGATTTTTGTATTGTCCTTATTTACTAAATAAGCACAGAAACTCAAACAGTTTGGGAAAGTCATCACATTGATCTGCAGGTACGTAATCTGAACTCCAAGGCACATCGAACAATACCTTACTTTTGCTCAGTCTTGCTCCCTGTTGGTACTTTGAGATGTCAACCTGTCATTGACATTAGCCAGAAAGCTTGCACTGAAATGGATTGCCAATAGCAGAATGTTAGATCTGAAAGACTGGTTATTTGAAGTTCTGTTTTACAGCTCCCAGAAGTAGAGGGGTTTCAGGACTTCTGCATGACACAGCTCAGTACCACACCTGTGCTCATATGTCTGGATGACAGTTTGTGACTTTTGTCACTGAAATGTTCATTTTGCGTAGCTTTGCCCATGTTTCTTGTGGTCTGTGTTTTAGCTTTGCCAAAAAAACTTCAATTTCTTTTTAATTCTTGTTATAAATTACACTGATAGAAAACCTGTCATGATTTTTATTATGTTTTAAAATAAAAAAAGGGATTTTATCACTTTTTGTTCACATAGTTTTACAAAATAATGTGAAAACTCATTGCCTGCTACCCTTTGACTATGGAGGACGAACAGAGAATGAACATCCAAGGGGCCAAAACATCGTACGTGAACATGTAAACATACAATTGTCCTCGTTTTTCAGTGTTTGCAGCTCCTAGAAGATACTTGCTTCTGTGAATATTGCACACAAGGCTACCATTACTTCTAGCAGCAGTTGGTAGTTTAGCGATTTTTGCATCTCGAGCACATCTGAAATCTCTTTCTGATGTCTTTGTATGGCAATGCACCTTTTCTCACCCCCCATCTTTCCACTGCTCCAGTGGTATGGGTTGGTTTCCAGTCAAGTTTTTGTGAAATGAATAACAAGCTACTTTGAAAGCTGTGTGAGGAAGCATCACAGCTTGAATTGATGATACATGTGTACAATTAAGGCTTATGAGCCCTTAAAGAGTAGAACATCAGTTATGACGTCCTCCATAACCCCAACTTGTCTCTTAGACCCAATCCCCAATAAGCTTTTTAAATAAACCTTCCCCCTAATTAATTAATCCATTTTAAATATAGTAGATACCTTTCTAGAAACAGGTCATGTGCTACAGTCTTTTAAATATGCAGTTGTTGCAGCCTCTTGCTGTGGTGCATTGTGCTGAGGAGAACATCATTCCTCTTTTTTCTGACATACCTAATCATTGTCATCCTGCTATTAAACCCAAATTCAGTGCTCTGGACCTCCCTGGACTAGGAAACCTCCATCACTGGAAGGATGTCTGCCAGGTTCTGTCACAAGGTTCCCATGATCGTCAGACCTCTCTTCAGGAAATGCTCTTCAATTGGCACACTGTAAAAAAGTTGTCCATTGTGATGTTGAGACCTGCTAATTTCACAAATTATTTTGACAGAGCCACTAAAACCCCATGACAGAAAGTCAATGAATGTGGAAATAAAGTTCAAAAGTAAATATAAAACTTATATGTATGATACTGTGAAAAAAATTACCTCTTGGGTGGTGAGACTGTTGGCATCATATGTGTGACAGTCAGTGGATATGGAGACTCACAAATGACAGGAATTCAAAGTTCCTAGGCCCAACCCTTGTGATTCCATAGGAAATGTGCAGGGTCATTTTGACCCCAATTATGGAAAAGTGTGGTAGCGCTACAAAAGCAGCAATTTGTTAAAAAGTATACATACTTCTTCAAAAATATGCATTGGCCGCATGTAACAAATATGTTTCATGAGGAAGACCTGGAATTTGAACTTTTGAATACTTTTATTTGCAAAGATTTAAAGAAAACCAACCCCTGGGGTCACTTTTGACCCCACATATGCACCCAAAGTTTAAAATGGATCACAAAACGATCGGCGTGGGACTTAAAGATTGTCATCACCATCTTGGTTGGGTGATGTCAGCCTACTCTTCCTATGTGGAAGAAAAGCAAATAAAAGTTGCTGCAGTGCTCAATAGCTGTCCAAGAGCTATTTTTTCCATTTTCATGCCCACATTAAAGAAATATGTTATCTCATCCACAAGATACAGTTCATTAAAAACTCAACCCCATTGCAGTCGCCTTTGTCAGCAATTGTAATTGCAGAGATGAAAAGGGTTCTGAAACCACAGTGTAAGCATGTTTATTTTGATGCTAAGTTGGGTAGTTTTACATCACATTTTAAAGCAACAATCTCGTGGTTACCTGATGAACTGACTTTTCTAATCAGTTTTCAAGTTTGCATCAGAGAGGAAGTTCAATTCCTGCCCTTTTGAGTATACTGAGGTTTAAAACATGTTAACTCTGGATTTTGGCTTCAGTGTTTACATTCTGTCAACTACCATAAGTCTTCAACATTTTTATGCAATCAACCTAATTCTAGGGGATTCTGAAGAATAGGAAAGCAGCCTTGCGTTGGTGTGTAACACTTTACAGCACTTTACTGCTGTAAAGTGTTACACAACTTTACTGCTGTAAAGGTGTGTAACACTTTACAGCAGTAAAGTACATTCAATGGGAATCAGCTGGTCTGTCGTGGAAAATAGTGCTGTGATGCAACCCTAATGCCGCTTTCTCCGTATCAAAATCAGCTGATACCCTTTGATCGTGCAAACAATCGAAGATTTACAGCACGTCAAAGAGTGTGTTTTTATGTAGGTGTCTGCAGCAGCTCTGGTTTTATTAAGGTTATTAAAAACAGGTTTTAGATCATTGTTTCATAAACTAAAATCAGTGAGCGTTTACAGCAAATGAATGTGTTTTTTTGTTTTGTTTTGTTAAGCTTGATCAAACAAAAACTTAGCTGCCCATTTTCAAACTTCTAATCCGTGTAGAACTTTTACTGACGTCATCTGAGGGGTTAGATCATCCTAATGAGTGAACAAACACAGCTCATCCTTTGTTTGTGAGAAGAAAGATGAGTTACAGTGAAGTTGTTTTCTTCCACAAATTACAATGCAACTGTTCACACAAAAATGTCTCTTTGAACTTTTTCCAAACATATTAAAAGGAAAACATTTTTCTGTAAAAAAAAAAAAAAAAAAGAAAACACAGCAACCTCTTGAAGATGACTGTCTTGTCAACACAATTAAATTGTTGTTTTAAAGTTTCACTTGGATGCTTCCAGATTTTTCGGCCCCATTTGGCTTTCTGTTTCAAAGTCCCAATGCCTTAAAACGTTGCGTTTTTATAAATTGGTTGAGGAGGAACTAGACTGACCCTCTGCTTTGATCTCCCTGTTATTACCCAGTGGATGTCTAAGCCTTCTCTTAGACAAGCCTTATTGCAGACTTCACTGATGCTCTTGGCTTGACAGAAGAAAATCACATTGGACTTCTGAAAGTTTACAAACCAGCTTTTCTGTTTAAATGGAAAGGTCTCTTTTCGCATACACAAGTAACCAATTATTGAACCAATAGCCATGTTTTATTTGCCATAGAACAAAATCCCTTCTACAACAACCACAGTTTACATTTATACCTAATTTATTATGTGTTAGATAGAGGCCTAAAGGTATATTACTTTTGTTGGTGCCATTGATCATGTGCATCCATCAATACTTTACACATCAGTCAGACATTAACATACAATACAGGCAAACAAAAAGACCCACGCAGTCATGAAGAGGGGACTAATCAAAACCTCAACCCAAACGCTAATTGCTGACCGAGCCCTATTTCCTGCTGATTTGTTATCTCTTTAATGTGCAAAGTTGTGTTTCTTTCCACCACAACAAGACTGATTATGCTGAAACAGAGAGATAGGGTGAGAGTAATACTAATCAGGGAAAATCAATTGGGAGCCTCTCCGTCCAACTTTGTGCCTCCGTCCTCGTCCATACAGCCCCTCTTATCTCTCGTTTGTATCCTTACCCACTATCCTGCAATTTTTTTCAGGAATTATTTTTGCCTGTTTCTACAAAAGGTCTCAAGTTTAAAAAAAAAAAAAAATTACATACAAAAATAAGAGCAGCCATGAAGTCTATGATGATACCAGTCTTAGGAATAAATTACTGTGGAATTGCTACAAAAATAATAAAGAAAAAGCTTTAAACAGTAAAAAAAAAAGAAATAAAAATGTTTTCAGTAATCGATGTAATGTCTTGTGTGATTATATCTTAGTAAAATTAAAGATCGGGGATGAAAATTATAAATATCAAAATACAATTTTATTTTTTGAAGACTGTCTCAGTTTAAGGATATTTTGGATTATTTTGAATTAAATCTGCTACTTTTGATTTTTATTTTTTATCCCTGTGAGAGCAGATTTTATTTGACAGTACTCGTAACTCATTTACCCTGTATAAAGACAGTACTGACAACCCTTTTGTAAACTTTCTTTCCCCTTTTGTCCTTTCTTCTGGGTATTACAATTATATAAATTTCATTTGTGTATTTCAGCTTTCATATGAAATAAATGGTGAATTGTGTATACTTATATAGCACTTTTCTACCTTCATTGAAGGCCCAAAGTGCTTTACAGTCACGGTCCCATTCACCCTTTCACACACACTGATGGTGGCTCCGCTGCTGGCGCCGACCTTCCATCAGAGGCAATGTGGGGTTTAGTGTCTTGCCGAAGGACACTTCAAGACATGGGCAGGCAAGGCATGAATTGAACCTGCAATCCTTCTATCAGAGGCCGACTGCCCAAACATAGAAGCACTCATATTCATGCAAGTTAACATGACAGAAGATGTACAATCGCTTTTTTTCTTGTCCAAACCAAATAAAAATACAAAATAAATAAAGAATTTTCCTGCCAAAATGTGCCAACATTAGTTAAACATTGATTAACAGTCGGACATTAGTTATTTTCTAAGTTGTCTAATTGTTTCTCCCAGAATAAACAGTCATCTGCAGTCACAGGTTTTAGTTACTCTTTAATTGGCTGAAGTTGAAAAAAGTCACATTTAAAACAAATACAAGTGTAATGTAACTATAGTATAACTATTTATTGGGCAAACAACTCTTTCCCCCTTTTTTTGGTTGTTGTTTGTCTTTTGTATCTGATTTTTTCTCCCCTCCTTTCTGTGTGCTTGGAGCTGTCACATAGACCATGTTCCTAAGTCAGGCAGGGCTTAATTGGTGCTTTGGCTAAAACGGTGGCTTGGGAGAAGACTGTTTGCCCTCCATAAAATTCAGTTCATCAACAAACCAATTAAATTCTCATTATAAACACAAAGAGTTGTCTTTTCACCGAGATTGTGTGCAGCACACCTTAATAAAAGATGTGGAGGGAAAAAGGCAACACTGAACAAAGTGGAGAATTTTACACGACCAGGAAAAAAGAAAATTTTGGTGTGTCAAATCATCGTGTTAATCTGATTAAAGAATTACAGACAAATTAGCATGCTTTTTTTTCTTTTTTAAATGAATTAATTGCAATTGTATTCTATAACATTTTAGTTTCTGCATGTGAGTTGGTTTGAAATAAAATCCTTTTTTTAATGTTTTTTTTCCATACCCTGATGTGAACATTGAGCGACTTGATATGCATCAAGAGCATGTCCGATGTGGTGGGAAGAATCCAGTAGTTTTCCAAAATAAAACTTACTTCAGAATCCGATTATAAATAAAGTAATAAAAATGTCCCATGGAGAGTTGGGAATGACTGGTCTGACTTTCTTTTTTGTAAAATATCTGGAATGCTGATATGTCTGCGTTTAGTGAAACAATTCTGTTTGTGGTAGATCAAACAGATCAATTCATTTAGTTTAAAAGTTAGCTCACAGTTTCTTGTTCACACAGTTTAAAGTCGATATATTAATCCTGCAAAGCCCACTACATTAATAAAACAAAGACAAAAATAAATTATTTGTAGTTGGTGGTTTTTTAAACCCTTTGGTGAAACACACAAAAACATTAAATGATTTGGTAATTTTTTTTTGCTCACAACAAGGCTTCTTTAAGATGCAAAAATATTGACGTGAGTGTTCAGGAAAAAAATCCCCTTCTTTCAAATCAAATCTAACTTTATTGATAAAGACAAAAACGCTTCTCAAACGTGCTTAGCTCGAAGTGCTTCACAAATAAAAACAAAAACAAAGATACAGAAATAAAAACCCAACTCACCCTTTACCCTCCCCTCTGCTAGCACATACGTCCCATGACCCCATGCACAATGAATACTTATACAGGTTAACTTCTAAAAGAAACTTAGGGCTTTATTTTATTCTGTTTACTGTCTGTAGTTTATCCACATATTTTAACATGGTGTAATTGTATTATAAAGAATGGATTGTCTACAAATGTTGCATTCTTTCGGTGCAGCAAGTAGTTATTATTAAAAAAAAAAAATTGATGAGTAATGCTCACCATAAAGTTGTGAAAATCAGCTTAACCTTTCCTGCCAATAGTGTTTTTGAGAATACATGGAAACAGCCACCTTGGAGTGAGCGGGGAATGTCCTTCTACTGCCTCAAGTGGAATGATGATGAACTACAGGGAAGAAAACATAGCCCAACGCATTTTTATGGAAAGTTTGGCTCATTATAATGAGATAGGAGTCTTGGAAATGTGTGTTTAAAAAATGAAACAAAAAGCCTGGTTGTACATGGTTAAACTAAAAAAGAATTCCAGCAGTGGAAAGTGATACAGAGCAAAGTGATACCAGTTTCACCACTGGGAGGTTGAGGATTTTTCACCTCCACCTTCAGAACCTTATTGTTTTGAGCCGTTGGCCTCAGCAATGCCCGCCGGCGGGGCTGTATTACAAGTGTCACAACAAATCAGCGACAGGGGAAACACATTCTGGCAGGGGATATATATCTTGGCACAGCACCCGGCACAGCTGAGGGTTTCCAGGACCAAAGGGGACCTGTGTCTGACTGGTAAAATTGTGCTAGCACCATAGCTAAAAAAGGTTTAACGCATTGAGCAAAGAATCCTGAGTGAAATGTTCATTACAAAACAGGGCTGAGTTTGCTGGATTCAATACCAATTTTAAGAATGAAACAAGTTTTTTTTAAATTGCCAAAAATTCGACAAGGACCAACAGTCAGCACTTTTAGAGCCTGTTTTTTTTTACAGATTAACGGCCAAAAAAAGTTAATTTACTGTTTTGTCACCCTTTAAATGTCCTGTCCTGTTCTTTGCAAGTTAACAACTCATTGTCTCAATGGAATACTGTTATAAATTGTAAACATATAATAATGCAAACATTTGTCAACAGAACATTTAAAGAATTTTTTATGCTGCTGATCTCGAAACCTTTTCTTAACTTCTTAATAATTTTTTATTTAGCTTTTTGTCCTGGTATTGATATCTAGTTATAATTGCCTATTAAAATAAGAAGTTTTTAATAGAAGTTATAGCCATTTTCTGTAAAATGTGATAAAATACAAATATCGAGTCAGATTTAGTAATGAAATTCTGTAATAAGGATTGTCTTGTCTACAAGGAAAATCTTGCTTTTTTTTTTTATTAGATGTGACCAATCGTTATACTTTTTAAATGCTTTTTTTAATCACTTCTTTGTTTTTACTGTCTCTATTTTTGTGGTGACCCGTTATTTTTAACCCTGTGACCCTAAACAGGATTACACCGGGATAGAAAATAAATGATGGATCCTGTTACTTTTCTCTCCCCCAACATTTTCTTTGGATTACATCATAAATACTTTTCACCTGTTCATTGTGATCTCTATAGTTTCTTTAGTTTGGTTTTTGTTTGGTTTGGATTTTTTTAGCTCTTTTTTCTTTGGCAACTTTTCAGAAGCCTTTGATTTTTTTCCCTCAAATCTTTTTTGAGTTTTTTTTTATTTGTTAATGTTTTTTCTTTATGTTTTCCATAAACATTCTGCTATCACGCTTCTTTACTACTTTTTGCTTAAAAACTGCTTGAGCACATTATCCAAAAGCAGAACAAAACCAAGAGATTTAGGATCTTAATGAAACTTAGCCAAATGTTGCTGTAAAATAAAAATCAATTGTTAAATAAGCTGCAATGAGCTGCTACTTTCTCCCACATTTTTTCTAATATATTTATTAACTGAATTTTAAAATAATTCTTGCAATTCGGGGAGGAAAAATATATTTTTCCACATGGACCTACACCATGTCTTTGGTAAAAAATGAGCTTTTAAAATCACTATGATAAGACTGAAATAGAACGATAGCATTCTATTGTATACAAAACGCTGTTGCATAAAGAAACACTCAAGCATAGAACTCAAGTTTGTTACAGTTCTCATATTATAAATAAGTTCTGAAGTTTGCACAATTTAAAGGAGGACTGGCAAAATGGTCTTTGGTCTTTTACCTACTACCATCACCCAACATATGGTTGTATGATTTAATGAACAGCAAAAACTGGTATGAGTTTACCCCACACTTGTGGGTTTTTTTGACTGTGCATTCAATCAGAGCTAGATTGACTATCAGGGAATGTAGATAAATTACACTCACTGACCACTTTATTAGGTACACCTGCTCGTTTACACACACATTTCTAATCAGCCAATCACATGGCAGCAACTCGATGCATTTAGGCATGTATACATGGTCAAAACGATCTGCTGCATTTCAAACTGAGCATCAGAATGGAGAAAAAAGGTAATCACCTTTCTTGACTTTGGACGTGGCATGGTTATTGGGCTGGTCTGAGTATTTAAAAAACTGCTGCTCTACTGGGAATTTCACCCACAACCATCTCTAGGGTTTACAGAGAATGATCCTAAAAAGAGAAAATATCCAGTGAGTGGCAGTTCTAAAGGCAGAAATGTCTTGTTGATGTCAGAGGTCAGAGGAGAATGGTCAGACTGGTTATAGATGATTAAAAGACAACAGTAACTCAAATAACCACTGGTTACAACCAAGGTTTGCAGAACATCTCTGAATGCACAACACGTCAACCTTGACAGCAGCAGAACAACACACCGGGTACCACTCCTGTCAGCTACGAACAGAAAACTGAGACTACAATTCACACAGACTCACCAACACTGGACAATAGAGGATTGGAAAAAAGTTGTCTGGTCTGATGAGTCTTGATTTTTGCTGCAACATTGGGATGTTAAAGTCAGAGTTTGACGTCAACAAAAAAAAAGCTTGAAACCAAATATATATATATATATATATATATATTCATATATGTATTTATTGCTGTATATATTTCTTAGTTATTATATTTTTATTCCTAAAATAAACTGACAAACATAGATTTATTTATAAAGCATGGCTAATGGTCAACTTCTGATTGGAAGATCGCAGGTTCAGTTCCCACCTTTCCAGCCCATGCACGCAAAGTGCCCTTGGAACAAGACAGTGAACCCCGCATTGCTTCTGGTGGTATTAGGTGAGCACCAGCGTTTGGCAACGAAGCTACCATCAGCATGTGTGCATAGGTGAATGGGACCGTGAAGCACTTTGGGCCTTCAAGGAAGGTAAAAACTCAAAGCATATGCCATTTACTATTTGATAAATGTTCCCAAAGCAAAAATGAGTGGTTTATACAACAAATGATTTGATTTCTCATAAATTCCATCAGATTTGTTTCAGATGAGTCTACTTGAGTAGTGGAAGCACAGAACTAAAATTAAGTAGGATGTTAAATGTATCATTTTATTCTTTGTTGAAAAAGTTTGACATGTTAATATGTAAGCTGAAGATGTGATGAGAGGTGTTCAAATACTGTATCTGTGTCTCTGTGCACAACAGGGAGGCTCTCCCCATGAATAATATATACTTAGTTCTATTGTCAGCCAAAATGTAAATGTGTGCTGTTTTGCATTTGTAATAAGGCCTGAAAAAACAAGGAATTAAATAGTTTTGGCTTTTATATACTATGTTCTTGTAAAACTGAGGCAACAGCAGGAAAAACCCCAAACGTAACAGTTCTTATGATTTTTTTTTTCTTCTTGTAAATATTTTGCATTTTTACTCCTCTGTAACATCTAGATTGAGCAGATTTTCATTTTCCCGACAGCAGATAAGAGCTGCACCTTCCAAAGAAAGTCTATATTCATGCAGTGTAAACAATCTATTCCCAAATGAAGATGTACTTCTGTTTCAATTTCTTTTTCCATTCAGCAGTGAGAGCCATACACCAGTGTTTTCCACATACCCCTTATATTCCAAGGATGAAAGCACCATACGGAATCACCTAGTTTATTGTGGTCCTTGAGGATCCATAGCAATTCCTAACTTTAGTGTTTTAGCATGAAAACATTTTAGTCCATTCTTATCTGTAACTATTTGCTTTTTCCTCCTGAAGTTTTTTTTTTTTTGTTAATCTTTTGTTGTTGCCATAGAGTCATTACTTTTGTTGTCATCAACGTGTTGGAAACTTGTTTCTGTATGAATCTAAAACAGTGGCACAGTTGTTTTGCAGCAGTGAACTGCTACAAATTACAAATTAAAACTGCCCTGCTCGTGGCTGCAATTAACACTGTCACAAATTTGCAAACACAACATTTTAAGCAAAAACCAAATGGCTTTTGAAAATACAACCCAAGTAAACGCAGCATCTAAAAGGTTGAGATTCTTTGAAGATTGTTCTCCCTGAATTGTGTTTTGTCATGTATTCTCTTTAAATTGGTTGTGTTTTGTTTTGAGTTGTCCTCTGATCAGTCACCCCGTGTTGATGATCACTCTCTGCTGTCTTCATGTCAGATAATTACACTCAGTGTATTCAAAGACTCACGCTGATAAAATTTGTGTTTTTAACATGCTCTTGGGATATTTTTCTTGTACACATGTAAAGAAAATTTAGCTGAAGTATTTCTTTATTCAAATGACTCACTTAAATGTTTTTAAACATCAACACTGTGCTGACCTTATTGCTGCTCAACTTCTTGGCTCTAGATGAAGTTGAATCCCTGTGATGCTAGCCCATAGCTTTGTTTGATATATACACACCATTGCCATACTATAATCCATGATTAAGTTGCTAACATGCTTTTTTTTAGAGCCTTAAATTAATATAACAATATATATTATAGATGTGCTGTATGCTGGCAGCCTACAGCTTTCAGTTTTTTTTTTAAAGTCTGCACGCTCACTGTGAAAAGCAAAAATGTTAGTTAAATGTATTGTGTGGGTTTCAGAGTACTTTCCTGTCACAGGTAAGTGTAAGGTCATTTGATGACTGCCATAGCTTATGGAACTGAATTTCCTGGAATCAGAAAGAAAATGCATTTAACCTGAGGGCTTTCAGGAGCAATGTGGGACACCCATGGTTGCTGGGCCATTCACAGCAACCTAAATTCTATAAAGTAACCAGTGGAAAAAAACTAAACAAGAAACCTCTGTCATTGGCAGAAAAATCACTAGATGAATTGTGAGTCAGAGTTTTTTTATGATGACAATCAGAGATATGCATACTGACACTGACCAAAATGGATTTGTTGATGTCTGTTAGTACAGAAATACTCCAGTATTAAATTAGATCCAGATGAGCTTTGCTTTCCTGTTAATCATGCAGATTTGTTGTAAAAAAAAAAAAAAGTCTACTATTCACAGTATATCGTAGTATATTCTTATATTACAGTATATAATATATACAGTTGTAATCTTGATCTGACATTAAGTGTGAAGGTTATTATTTAGTCCTGCAATGGTCTGTCAACCTCTCCAGAGTGTACCTCATTATGCTCCTTCAGTGGCTGGAATATAGTTCCAGCAACCCTGTGACACTTCATAGAATAAAAGCGGCGAACAGAAGGCGGATTTAGTAATGATTTAAGTTGAGATTTAAAGAAATAGGAGACCCTGAATCACTGTCTTCTTATTTGAATGAGGTTTGTCAGAAACACGGATGCTAAAACTTAGTCACACCTGGATCCAGGCTGTCTGCTGGAAAAACATACCCAACCCTGTATGGAGCACGAAATATCAAGGTTTGTAGTCCGCTTGGTGAGCCTGTGGAGCAAAAATGTTCATGTGCATTTTTTTTATGCGCATGCTGCAAGTGACAGGTCATAGCAAACACTGATATAACACATAAGGGTAAGTAGGTGATGTATCATGTGCCCACCCTGTGCATGAAGCAGTCGTGCATAATATACTACTAATATTGTAGTATAGGGCCATCATACTACAATATTACCTGTATGTCATACATGCAACTTACATTAGTCATGCAGATTCTTTGTGAAACACTTACCTGACGGACGAAAATTGTACATTCCATTTTTCATGATGTCTCTTGAGGTGGCCGTGCGAGCCTCAAGGAAACTGCAAGACAGTAAGATGCGACCACACCTGTCTACGACTTCTCTAATGGCTCAGACAACTTGAATACCAGAAGCACTCGAACAGGTCAACCATCGCCTGGTTTCTTGCCGGGTTCACAAATGTACCAAACAGGTCTGTTGGTCCTCCTGAGCTGCAGTCACCTGGACTATTTATCTAGTTTTTTTGCTTTCTTTCTGGTCTGTCTCAATGCCATCCTGAACCCATCATGGATTGTTTATCTGTGAAAACTTATTTTAGAAACTTGTGGGATTGGGAAAAGGTTTTGACTGTTAAATTTTCTTATGTCCCAAGTGTTTTGTATGTTTTTTAGGTTATTGTCCCAGTTGCTTTCTGCATGCCAGGTTTTTCGTCATCTCCACTGTAAAACTTGTTTTCGTTTTTTATCACTTGGTTTAGTATTTAAATTGCATTATTTCTTTGTGTCTGCCTGTGGTCGCTTGTATGTGGGTCTAATGCAAAACACATTCATGACAATGTGGGTATGCATCAGTGGGTACCAAGTATCAACTTTTGACGCAAACTATATGGAACAAAAATGTCAAGAAGAGAGTAGTGAAATTTGGGAGTTGCACCCTGTAAGCTGCTTATGACAAACAGTATTCTTTAAGTAGTGGTAAAATACACTGCTGTGTGCTTTTAGCATTTGAGTCCCAAACCACTGGGCAACCAACTGTTTTCAACCAAAGGCTTCTGACTTTCTCCCTGCATCCTAATGTGCTGGGTTCCCTCCGATTATGTATTATTAGAGAGTTTTGTTTGTGCTGATATGCTTTCAATCTATTTTTAACATTGCTGCTTTTTGTGTGCAATGGTCTGTGAAATTAAGCTATACAGACTGTCTGAAAGTTAAAAAGAAAAAAAGATAACAGCAGCCTCTGTGCTGCTAACAAAGCACCTTAATGGGAGTATGGTTTTCTCCATTCATAGTCACTTCATGCTTTTTTTTGTATTTTTATGGTTATTATTAGTGTTACCAACCTTCACCCTGAAGTACCTGTAATAGACTCTAGCAGCCCCTATAATCCTGTACAGGACAAAGCAAGACCAGAAGATGGGTGGGTGCTTCCTTTTAGATTGAGTTTTGCTGTTATTATGTGTTCTTTTATTTCATAAAATAAACTTTGCACCATTAAGCTGGACTTCTGCATTATCAGTCCTCTACACCAAGTGTCCTTACAGACAGGGAGGCACAGGCAAACCCCAACCACTGCCTTCATTTTTCTCTCTTCTGCGTTTGCCTTAAAGTAGAGGGGTCCCCAAAGTTTTTCTTGTGAGGGCCACATAACTGTTTTCTTCTCAGATGAGGGGCCAGTGGGGGTTCAGTTGGTCGGTTAGCAGAAACAGTGTAACAACGACAGGGCATGCCTGTAACACGTATACATACATGCTTTATTTTTCCTTTCAGATAAAATTTATAAAATAAATGATGAAAACTAAAAAAAATGATTTACTATTCAACTTTTAAAGGATCCACAACACTACTAAATAAATAACAGTGAGCAGCTGTGCTGACCTGAACTAATGGGGGATCAATTACTTTTTAACCAGTACAGTCTTCCCTCATTTATTGTGGGAGTTACATTTTAAAAATAATTTGTGAAGGTGAAATCCATGAATTCAGATAACAGATGTTTAACTTCTGACTAAACACTTTACACTTTTCTCAGACAGGCATGAATATTTTCATACTTTTCTCTCTAGTTTAAACTCTCACAGTTCAAACCTTTGTAGAAAAATGAGTCCAGAATTACAGAATGAAGAAAAAGATCAAATCACGATCAAACTTTATGGAGATCTTGAAAGCTGCGTGTTTCTGCACAGGAGACACTGCATGGAGGAGATTGATTGACAAGGTCTCCAGCCAATCAGGACACAGAACAGGGTAAACTGTTTAAAAATAATGCATGTTCTGTGTGATTCTTGATCTTACGGCCAGATTTAAATAAACAAATCATGCCTCTGGTATTGGTCAGGAGGCAGGGCCAAATGTGGAGGCGGGCGGATCAGGCCCGCGGGCCGCAGTTTTAGGATCCGTTGGAGACATCATAGAACCATTATCATCCCCAAATTTCAACAACACACCCCCAACTTTCTGCTCATGGATGATAACACCATCAAATCGTGCCAGAATTGTCACAGCTTGACTTCAAGAAGTGGGAGTGTCTCTTATAGTATGACCAGCAATGACCCCTGACCTGAATCCCATAGAGCACATCTGGGACCAGTTGAAGCAAAGGCTGGATGATCGTAATCCACCTTCAAGTGACCTGACAGAACTGTTTATCGTACTGGTGGAAGAGTGGGACGCATTGTCTTAGAAAAACATAATCGGGCTGGTAGGGAGCATGAGACGGAGCTATGATTCTGTCATTGTGGCAAATGGTGGAAATACTTTTGACATGGTCAATTTTTTTTATTTGGTGCTGTATCTATTATTGTCTTATTTTTGGGGGGTAATAATGGTGTTTCTTCCCATCCATTAGTGTGTGTATACACATACACAGAGTTGTGTCAAAGCATCAAATAACACAGACACCAACACTCAACATTGTTTGAATGTTGTTAGCATGTTTTATTTACCTTTGAAAAGCAAGCAAGTGAAAAACAACAATCTATAAGTGTTACTCACTGCCCGAGTGCTAACACTGACATTTTTACAGCCCTAATTTCAAAGTATGTATGATTTAAAATCCTTTTGGTTTGATATTATTTCCTTCCGTATTAAAATATTTACATAAACAGCCTACTTTACAAAATATTTAAATATTGCATATTTTCTTTCCAACAGTAGCCTCTTTTTATTCCTGTCTCAGAAGGGCTATTTTTTTAACTAGCTTACAAACTCGTTGCTATATCACGTCTAATAAGTTGTCCATAGCCTGGATCGTAGACTGTGTATGGCGAGTAGACTATTATTGATCGCTCCACCTAAAAAAAAACAGTAATGTGCTAGAGATCCATTAAAAAGTCACTCCATTCACTCTGTAAATCAATGGCACATGCACTGAGAAACACACAAACATTTCATGGGAACTAATTGGACTGAAAGTTTGAAATGCAATGTTTTATTTAAGTCTCTAAATAATGGCCGTATGCTTCTGCTGCAGCTTAAAGAAGACCAATAATGGAAAAAAAAGACATTTATGCAGAAAAATCACATTTCCATACATGCTTTTGCACTGTAATGGTTACTTTACAAAACACTTAGCAATACCAGTGAGTCGGTTGTTAAGCACTCCATAGAGAACTAAGACTAATACTTCCAAACGTAGTCAATGTGTACTCATGTATAGGTGGAAAGTTGACACTTTTGGTTTTTAATTCATCTTTGTTCCTGTTGTTACATCCAATAAAGGTTTAAAACAAAAAAAAAAGAAAAAAAAATCTTGCTACATACATGACATACACACTCAAAAAAATCATTTGTGAACATAATATAATTGTGGAAAGTATTTCCACATAAACCAAATGTGTTAATACAGCAATAAACATTTGTGTTGGGAGATCTGAATGTATTTATGTTGGTGCAACATAATTCATTAATGTTGCTGTAACATGATGATTGCAGCAGTTGACCTGACCCTGCTGCTAGTGTCAGGAAATGATGGCCAAGGACCTAAAATGCAGGAAACCAGGTTTGGTGGCAGAAACTAAGACATTTAAGAAGAAAGAATACAAAAACTGAGACATGACAGAATCATTCATTCATTTTCTGTACCCATTTTGTGGTCATGGGGCTGCTGGAGCCTAACCCAGCCACTCATGTATGGGGAGAACATGCTAACTCCACACAGAAAGGTCCCCCATTGGTGACACTGTTTGAAGTCCTCACAGCTGGGGTTTGAACCAGGGGCTGTTGTACTGTAAGGCAGGAGTGCTAAATACTGCGCCACCATGCATCCTGCCCCTGCGACAGACTGGCGACCAGTCCAGGGGTGTACCCTGCCTTCGCCCATGAGTAGCCGGGTTAGGCTCCGGCAACCCCGTGACCCCGAAAGGGATAAAGCGGATTGGAAGATGATGATGATGATGACCATGCATCCTATGGCAATAGTCTTGGAGAACCAAAAATGTGGCAAGAGAGAGCAATTAACCAAAAAAAGCAGACACTTAAATTCACTGAGGATGATTAACTATAGTTGATCATTTAAATGTCTTGTTTTTTTTTGTTTTTTTTTTGGTTCATTGCTCTGTCTTGTCACATTCTTTGTGACAAGACAAAGAATTTCCCCTTTCCTTTTCCGTCCGGTCCAACAAAAAGAACACAAACAAAATTAATATTTCGTTTAGTTAAGTTTCGTTTAAATTACAAAAGGGGCTTATACCAACATACATTTTGTGTTCGCTATGATTTATAACCCTCGATTGTAAGAGTAAAATCTGTCTAATGCAAGAGGCTCTCAGCTCATATCTGTTTGCTCAGCTGTTGGACAGGACAAGTTTAAAAAAAAAAAAAAACGAGTATTTTTTAAAGCTAATCCTACTTTTCTTTTTTAGAAGTTCTACCACAGCTGTCATTGTTATTCTAAAATGTTTCTTATGTTTGTTTCATAATCTACTTCCCAAAATGTTAACCACATAAACAATGTACAGGTTTCAGGTATTTATGTATTACTTCCACTACATTTTTCACAACAGTCATTTTCTTCTTTTTCATACAGCAGACGTTTGCATTTTGTTTGAGAAATCTGTTTACAACTCTTTCATCTGACTAAATGGCCATTATTTCTACTTTTTTTTTTTTTACCAAATAAACACCTCTTTTTCCACTGTACATAGACCAATAAAAGGAACTGCAGTGCAAGCTAAAAATAAATAAATAACTTTAAACGACTTAAACGACCAAGTGTTGTTTGTCATCCAAGTGTTAGAGGTAAAAATAAGGATGATGATTTCATCTTCTTAATTTGCCTTTTAAAGGCTTTACTGTTTCAATTATGTAAAAATCTGATGTTTCCCTTCTTAACATTTTTATTTACTTTTACAAAAAAAGGAACTAATAAAAAAATATTAAATGAAGGATAATTTAAAAATGATGTGCTAAGCACTGTAACAACTAAATAATCAGCACAGCTAGAAGTACAAATAATTACTTTTTAAGTTAATCAGGTTGATTAACATTTGAAAAATAGACAGTTACAAAAACAAATGATGCTAGTTAAGTTATGCAGCGAGATGTTCCACAGTAAATAAGACAAAGTTAAGAAAAAGGTATTCTCTGTGCATTGTATGTGTTTTATGATTTGTGTGTGTGTGTGTGTGTGTGTGTGTGTGTGTTTGAAGGTCTTTGTTTTGCTTTTGGTTTTTAAATTGAAAAATATTATTACCATGGAAAGCACTTTGAATTCTCAGCATGAAAAGTTCTTTACCAATAAAGTTTGATTTGCTCTGATATGGCAGAATTAAGAAGAAAGAAACTTTATTTATTTTTAGTATTAATTGCCTTACGAAATTCACATGACTGTTCAAAAGTAAAGGTGTCCTAGAGTCAAAACCACAATAACGGTAGTCATTGATACTGACTCTGTGTAAAATGATTTACTCCAAATCCTATATGCATTTAAACATATAGTTTAGGTCTAGGTTTCAGATAACTTAATTGTGCGTCATTCTGTCACCATTCAGCTTTGTTTTTTCCTCTTTTTATTCACGGTCTTTTGCAAATGAGTACATTTTTATGGCTGTGTTTACATTTCCTAAAGGAAGGAATAACCTAATCACAATCCTAGGATACAGTTGCCTCAAGCACAACTCCTTAAGTTTTTGCAGGAGGAAAAGGCCCAGGCAGCTCTTAGACATAAGCCTTAGATGTTGTTGGACTGGTGCAGCATGGACACGGTAGCTTTAGTTTGAACCCATCTCAGAACTCATGGTTTAGAAAATCTGCAGCTGATAAGAGAAAGTTGGTTATAGATGAAACTGAAAGGAAAATGAAAGGATGCTGTGTCAAACGGTGTGATGCGAGTACAAACTAAGGAATGTCATGTGGCCTGGCAAAGTTACTGGGTTGGGTTTTCCATGTTGTTGGGGAATGGAGGGATGTCAGGCTGTTTGTTGTTTTTTAAGAACATTTCTGTGAATTCACTGGACCTGACAGTTTACCTGGAGGGTTGGGGAAAAAGATGGAGGTCTAGCTGGTTGTTGCATTATAAAGAAATGTTTGTAGAGATGATCACAGTTCTCTAATTGATGTCTAATGCTACCTACACACCGTGCAAGTGATGTGTGTTCAAGAATGAGCTGAACCTTGGATCTTGAATGCAATTTTAGAATATGGTGTTCACACTGGACTGTCCCAACCCAATACTAGAGCATTTACTCACAGTTGAAACAGGCTTAGTGCTAAATGTTAAAGCAGTGCAAATCTGGTAAATCTAGCTCCAGGCTTTTTATTTCACATCTCTATTACGATAAATGAAAGACTTTGTGTCAAATAATTCTGGTTGGAGACACAGCTACAATGAAATTCTCCCCACGGATCAATTTTCAAATGGTTGGTGCTTCCATATTATAAAAAAAGATATCCTCTAAATGTCACTACCAAATCTAAGTCTCTGATTAGTCAAAGTTCAACTAGTGTAACTATCAATGCACGTTTTGTACGGAGAGTTTAAAAATGTAATTAAAAACTTGCGTAGCTCAGAGCGTGGAAGCAGGAAACATGCATTTACATGCATTTACATAGACTTTTTGTTGGAAGTGACCTCTTGAACCTGCATTACCACAACATAGAGTAATTTTTCCCTTTAACTTTTTTCAATTTATTTTTTCTTTACCTTTTTAAATGGAGGCGGATGTTCAAAAAAGCCCAAATTGGGGGCAGAGACTTCAGTTTATAAGGACTTCTTTCTTTGGTCATGTATGTATTTGTTTTCTGAAACTATAGTGCTCTTTCTTTACTTTTATCTCTAACTTTCAGACTGGAATTTCTCACAATGTTACCTAGTTGTTAGTATTGCAATGGTCAACTGCTGGCTGATCAACAACTTGTTTACACAGATGGGTTTGTGGGTGCAGACAAAGAGAGGGAGGTTCTGGAACACACTGTTGAACCTGTTTGTGTTTAGGCCCAATTTAAAGAAAACACAGAGTGTTGACAGGGTGAAACATCGAGCATGACTGTAGCGTTTAGCGTGTAGACAAACAACTCTGAATTCTGGACTTCCTCACTGTGATCAGGACCAAGTAACCTTTTCTTTGTTGTTGAACCAGTCCAGTCTGTGTGGTGAAGAATTTGGACCCTGCTCACTTAGTCACTGCAGCTGGCACCAACTGTCCCATGAACCGGTATCGGTCGGCAGTCTACTGGTGTAACTGACCATGCTAAGGCACAGGACGTTAGTCAGACAGATTTTAGTACACCGAAGGGAGTATGTCAGAGAGAATTGGTCTAACATCTAACCCAAATATGCATTAAGGATATTTCATTGTGTCAAATAAAGACTCTTTGCTGCTGAGGTGAACAAAAGCAATTGTGAATTAAATGTCTAAGACGTTGGGGTCGTCAGGATTTATTTCCAGTGTAGGGAATTAGCATAAAGAAATGGGGAGTGTGCACACAGATGAAAACCTCTTGAGATCTCCAGACTTTTCAAAGCTCCCACTCAATCAGCACAACTTGGAAACAGATTGTTTGTTTAAATGCTAGGTCTCATGTGGGTGGATGAGGTTTATGCAGATGAAGAAAATATAATGTAACACTTACATACTGAAAAAAAAGTACCTTATGGTACGTTCTTCATGAAAGCTTCAGTCAAAGGTAAATGTGCATTTTTGAAATTATATTTTCATTGGAATATTCACTCCTGTAATTATAGTGAGCCTCACATCTGTTCAGGAAAAACGTTACACTGACATAGTGTCCTCCTTTCAATAGTTAGGTTTATTCACATCCTCATTTACTATACTCTTACTTTTCAAAGTAAAGGCAATCTGCTGGAACTAATTCAAGCTGTCACCAGGCGAGGGGCAGTGTCCACCTTCACAAAGTCCAAGGGGAATTTTTAAATCACCAATTAACCTAACATTGATGTTTTTCAACTGTGGGAAAACATTGCATTGCCCCAAGAACCCTCACACAGGCACAAGATGAAAACACAAACCACACAGGAAGGCTGTGGGGTGACAGTTCTGAGCACAACACCAGTGTGGCTTCGGTACATATAGCAGTCAACATTTTTAATTTTTTTTATAAATTGTTATACACTTCACAGTTTTTTTCTTCAGTCAGACTGGTGTTAAATTGTTTTTCTTTTTATTTTATTTTAACAATCCAGTGACCTTACAATTAAATCCCTCTTTACTTCCCCTTTCTGCATGACATCAGATCTGATCCTTTTAGAACATCATAAAGTGATTTTAGAATAGAATTTATTATTACAGACTGGAGGTCCAAATGTCAACACAAAAAAACAACAAACTATAATGAATACATAACAAATCAAATAAAAGTAAAGCATAAATAATTACAGAGACCCTAAAGGGAAAAAGAAGCATAAAAATAAATGAGGTCAAGTTTCTCGTGCAGACAAAAAAGTAAGTTGTGCGCTTGAAGAAAGACACTCATACGCAGCTCACCAGTTGAATAAAGCTGGTGTATCCCCTGTGCCAAAACAAACCACATGACTTTAGGTGATGTTCAGAGGTAACATACCGGTGACACTGCCATTTCTTTGCACGCGTGTACAAAGGTTAAAAAAAAGAACTCAATAAACTCACATAATGTCTTTTTCAGATAACTGACTCTGAAATTGTCTCCTGTGCACAAATGATTTCTCGCACGCACCAGTTATTTTCTTTTTTTTTTTTTTTTTTTTTTTTTTTTTTTTTACCTCTATGTCCCTTTAGGGCTCCATAAATTATAAACTTAAAAACTCAAAGAACCTGGGGACTTAAAAAGGCTCCATGCCACTGCATTCCAATTGGGGACTTGTAACAAAGAGCGCTGTGCCTTATGTTGGTGAGGGTTAAAATGGTTTCAATCTCCAAAGCATTAAAAGTTTACTTACAAGCTTTCATTGACATTTGCTAATTACAAATTTAAAAAATAGTATGTTTTGAAACAAAAAAGAAACTATTAATTTGAAAAGCCTGTCTTACTTACTAAAACAAATTCAAAATTGTTTTTTTTTGCAAGGAGCTTACTAAAAAATGACCAACAAGACTTGTGAAGCTGTTCCTCTAACTTATCTTTTACATCAGGAAGCAATGCTCCTTTTATACACTTTTATGTGCCAATTATGATAAAAGTTACAGTTCTCGTTGTAATTAAATGCAGTTTACAATTTTATTAAAAATACTGTATTCACAAGGAGTCCTTGTACCATGACACCAAACGTTTCTTTGTGTTTTATAAGTTCAATCAGCTTTCCCAACTTCACCATCAGTGGCAGTTACTCTTGAAACACTTCTACATTTAGAGGCCAGTCTACTTCTTTCCACCTGACATTTTCTATCAATGTCAGATTACTTAATATAATAAAAATAATTGAATGTTGCTATATACTAACTGTTGGCTACAAAGGGATTCATGAAATTATCTGCATTATATTTCAGTGAGACGGTAACAGTTTTAAAAGATTTTGCTCTTGTGGGGCAAGTTCCAAAATGGAATCAAATAAGAAGTAATTTATGAGCAGCAGATTAGATTGAAAAACAAAAGAAAAATAGACAACATCACGGTACATCTGCCACTTAGCATCTACAACCTGTTCCATTTTGTTCGGCTACTAACAAGCTTAATCAGATCAATCCTAGTGGTGCACATATCACTGTTAATCTCTCCATCCATTCTGTGAACAGACATGTGTCTGCTGTTTTAATGGCCTAATGAATGCAAATTTGTCTTCATGACAAATGTTTACTTGTCATTCATGAGCAAAACAATCCTTTTTTTGCATCTGGGCTCAGCTAATGGATTTCACTTTGGGCTCGGTGCAGAGAGAATTACGGCCACTTGAGTCTTGGCACAGAAAAGAACAATTCTTACAATAGATGGCATTGTCATTTGCTGTCCACTCATTCTGACATGTCCTCGTAATCCAGAGATGTCTTCATGATTTAGGGGAGCTCAGTAAAAAGTGGGGGAGTGTTTGACCACTTTTGTTGTCATTCTTGAGCATAGTTTTTCTGTCCGTTAGTCTTTCTATCACGTCTTGTTTAGGTTTACATTGGTGTCACTTTACACATTTATGGATGTTAAAGTAGTAAAGCAATATAATCCATTTTCATTCATTTATTTATTCTAATTTTCAGGAGATGTGCACTATATTAGTAAATGTGAAATGACTGAAGTGAAGTTTAAAAAAAAACACATTCACAAAACAAGTATAGACTTCCAAAGAAATTCCATTTGTCATGATGTTTATTGTGAAGCATGCTTGTTTTTCAAATGACATCAGGGCAAGAACTTTGTGCAGAAGTAGTGTAAAACTTCACCCAATCTTGTAGGAAGCTTTTATAATTCACTTATATTACTTTTTTGAGTTTGAGAACATAGAGGCAGGTGGAAATCTTTTTACACCAACAGTCTGGATACATAAAACCCTACTACTTTAGCATTGCATCAGCTCGGCCCCTAACTAAACCAATACTTATTATTATAGGTTGTTTGAAAAATTGGAATTGAGTATAAAACATACATTCATGGTGAATGTTATCCGTAATTTGATGTGATGAAATAAAGTGGCTTATTTTGAAAGTAGTTTGAGCTTGAGACGAGCGTTAGACTGAGAAATACTCTCAATTTCCTGTGTGTGGTTCACCCAGCCACCATTACACTGTGCCCCCCAAACACACACACACATTTTTTGACTTGTTATATTCGACTGTGTACTGTAATGAGGTGAGGGCGCCAGTTTCAGTGTCGTGCAACAGAGGGGGCCATTTGACATTTAAATTCACACGTTCAGATAAGGAGAACAGGCTCGGTCCGCTGTTCGTATTAAAGAAACAAAATACTGAATGATTTTTTTTTTTCCCTCGTCCATGAAAATGCCGCCCAGGGCGACCGCCCATGTCACCCATATCAAAAGCCGCCACTGACTGAGCTGATAACCTCATGTTGCCCACCAGATTTTGCACTGCGACATTGTTGTGCAAACGGCAATCGAGCAGGAAAGATTCAAATTTGAAGCTTTGTTAAGGTCACTTATTGGTCAAACCAAGTGCCAATCAAAAAGCCATGTCCCTAAATATGCCTAAAATTAAGCTCTAATAAAATAAAACAACTGATTTAACTCCACCATCTAGTGGTCATAAATTATTTTTATAAAGTACGTTTTAGAAAAGTATGCTTCAGAAACTCAAATGTGCATGGGCTTATTTTAAAAGTCAGTGGCATATTTCTCTTTTCTGCCACCAGTGGCCTTTGAAGGAAGTACATTAGGTACTACTTGGTTTGCATTAAATTTGGAAAAAGAAAGCGTGAACTGCAAATCTTTAAAACTTTTTTTCAAATAACAAGCCAACAAAAGCTAGGAGTGTGGTAAATTATAGTTAAATGTGGCTCAGTGAGTAAGAATGGTCTTGGTTTGAACAGCCTAAATCACCAGGAACACCTCAAAAATTATGTGAACTTTGGATGATCTCATTATGGGTATAAGAGTGCATGACTGTTTGCCTTTAAGTAACCTTGTGATGGACTGCCAACCTGTCCAGGGTATACAGCACATTTTACCCTGGAGGAAAAAAAGATGAAATCTAGACAGCCAACTGTATGACAGTGCTTCATGGATGAATATTCTCTGGAGAGCACAGAACCGTGGGAATAACTCTAGTAGGATAAGACAGAGACAAAACACACTTGGTAGAAAAAGAAAAGTAAACCATACGTTCAAGAATTTGTTTTTTTTATTAAAGCAATTTATGTTCTGTAGGAATTCAAATTCAGAATTCAAAAACAGAGAACCAAACAAGGAGCAGTGTTGGAGGGGAAATGGCTCAGGTGCTAGAGTGGCAATCATTAGATGATGGCTGGATTTACAGACCTGTCAAAGGGTCCTTGAGTGATAAAATGAGCTCTACACCACCTGTTGAAAGAAGCATTAAGGCCAGATCAGGCATTGCAGAAATCTGCAAGTTAAAAGAAGTAGTATAATTTTATTGTCACGAGCAGGCAGACTGCTGGTTCCAATTGCAGCAGGTTTTATTGACTCAGACAGGCAGACAGTAGCAAAGCTCAGCTAAAGTCCACAAAGCTAAATCAGGGTCAGAGTCCAGGCAAAGGCCAGGGCAGGCGGCAAAGAGGCAGAGTCAAACATGAAGCAGGGTCAAGTAAACAGGTGAACAGATCAGCATAAACCGCTTGGTAGGCTGAATGGCACAAGCCATACTTCGCACCGAGGCCAGGCTCTGTGTGCTGCTAATGTGACCTGTGGATGATTCTAGACAAAAGTCAGGTGTGTGGTATCCAGGATCTGTGAGCTGAAGAAGCTGGGAGATGTAGTGTCATTATTCAGGAGATGGCTCCTGCCGGTGACCAGAGAGGGAGACAGGCCTTGGACTCCTGACATGTACTTATAGACCCACTCCCATGAAGATTGTATTTTGGGTTTTTAACTTTTTTTTTTTTTTTTTTTACATTTTTTAAGTATATAATTAAACCTATATTTCCATTTCTGAGTATTTATTTCTTGAAATTGTTGTGATCAGGAGCAGATGAAAAAATGCTGTTTAAAAAAAAAATAACATGGAAAACTTCCATAATCCTACAGTGCTTCAGTGTAATTTTAATTACCCGTTCGAAGAGAGCGACAGCTCACTTGTCTGCTGCAGGGCTAATATCAAAGACAACATAAAAAAGAAGGCAGGAGGAAGTAATTAGGGCGCTAAGGAAAAAGTTAAAACAGAAGGAGACTAAGGCAAAGGGGAGAGTCACAAAGAAAACAATGTGTTGGTTAAATGTTAATTAATCGGAGGGGGGAAAGCAGCACACGGGGCAGTGGATTTTAAAAGAATGGATAAAAGAAGGGAAGATTACTAAGAAATGTAGAGAAATTGGCACATTTTTACAGCAAATAACTGAAGTTATAGAGAAAATGAAGGCATTAGGGGGACTTAAGGATTAACCTATTAACGCAGCAGGTTTGTCATGGCGTAAGCCTCTTAGAAGGACTTTAGTTTGACATGAGGCAGTGAGAATGACAATTTAGGCACTCCCTTTGCTAATAATTGTGCTTTCTGAGTGGCACGCTTGCTTTGCGTTCAGACAGATAAAAAGAAAAACAAAAGATGAAGTTAAATTAGATTCATTGCAGATGTGTACATTTACAATTAAAATAAGATCAAAGATTTAAAAGTTAATATGCTAAAATAGTGCAATCACCTATAAAACCATATTGCAAGAAATGAAGTTTAAATTTCTCAAGGCTTTTTTTTTAAAGTGGCCGAAAGGATTTTTTTTTTTGGATGTGCAATTAAACATCATCTTCTTTTGACATTGTGAAGGTGTCATTGCCGATGCACATCAAGACAAGGCAAATCTTTATGCTACCATTGTAATAAGATGTTTACAGAAGTGAAATTGTATGAAGGAATTTGCATAACTAGGGTTGAAATGAAAAGGAAAACTATAACTTGATACTAAATTTATTTTGAAAAGTTCAAATTAAATCATTATTCAGTATATTTTTTAGAAGAATTTTTGCTCTGCTACCTTTTTTCAACATATTCTAGTTCATCTTTTTTTTCATTATATTATTTTTTATTGCAAGTTATTGAAGTTGTAAACTCCCCAATCAGATGCTTCCATAAAAGCATGTGGGGCCTTCTGCTGGCCCCTGCATTGAATGTTTGAAACTTTGGACAGATTCTCCCGAGGACGCTTTCAAGTTGTAGGGGTGTGAAGTTCACTCCTGACTGGTGAGAGTGGTTGCCATAGAGATGTTGACTCAAATTGACTTGGACTAATAACTTCTTACGGACATCCTCTGGTTCCAATATGGCCATGTCTGTGTCGCAAAAAAATGGCAACTGAATTGACCTTATCATTGGAGCCGGAATACCATTATTTATGGGTGATGTCAAACTCACTCTGTCCAGTACTCATATACAGTCAATATTTATTACAGGCAGTGTTGGATAAGTTACTTTCTAAAAAGTAAAAAAGTTACTGGATCAAAATTGTAATTAAATTACTTGACTCATTGCCTATTTGAGAAAGTAATTCACTACTCGTTACTTTATTTTACTTTTTTCTACTCATACAAATTCTTAAGGAAAGAACAGCTTCGCACAAACAAAATCCTCTTGTCTTTCATTTAACAGGGCTCCCTTAAAAACGAGATTTTTTATCTCAATAGAACCTTTGGTTAAATAAAGGTAAATAAGTAAAATAAAACTAAATAATAAAAAAACTATATTTTTAAAACAATAACCTTGTGCAAGGTATGAACATGGTTCAGACAACAGTGTGAAAAATGGTCCAAAAATAAGTTACAACATATGTGGTCTATGCTACAGCTCAAAGTCAGATGTTGAAAATACTGTTATCTCTTCATAACAGTATTCATGTATTCATCTCTATCAAATCTGCAACCAAAGCCAGTTTTTTTTAAAACACAAAGAACTATTAAATGTCTCCATGTTCATTCTGCACAACTTTGTGTATTCCATTACAATGAGTTGCACCCAGTGCATCAGTCTCTCTCTCTCTCTCTCTTTCTACATTTGCCTTTGGTATTTGTGCACAGTTCTGCACGGCTATGAGTCTACCAAACTATGCACCCCATCATATTGACCAGTCGCGAGCAGCTTAGAGAGAAAAAGAAAGAAAGGGAGAATTAATATAGAAAAATGGGCCCTAGTCCCAGGAAGGAGTGGACTCTTTCACACCAAAGAGCTGCTTTACAGTCGTTTCATTCATAACGTCACATCGGCACACGGGGCAGGTCTCTGCTCTGCTGCTCACCTGCTGCTCCGTAGAGATGACAGGACTCCCCACAGGGCAGCATCTCTTTTTGTCTCATCCAGTTTGGAAAGCACCTCGACTACAACAATGAGCGCATTTCTGTACTTTGATCGATCCGCAACTCTGTTCACATGGGTGCGCGTATGTGCCAATTACTCCGTTTTGTTTCAAATTAATCTGCGTTTTGTTTCATCTAACCAAGAAAAAATGTCAGAGCCTACAAAACCTAAGTAACAAGGGTTTCTATGGTCAAGTAACTGTAATTAATTACCAAAATTTGAACTGTAATTTAAATTATTCTTAGAAAACTATCATATTCACCTAAGCATGGAGTAAAGACACAAAAGTCATGCCTGATAACATGAGCTTATTTCAAAACACCATTAAAAGAGCAGTCTCTCTAGAGACAAAACTTTGTAATGTTTGCAACACAATTAGGAGGAGAGCTTTAATTAAAGTAGCAGTCAAAGTTACTTTGCCCTACCTGTATTTTGAAGTGGATCAGTGAGTGTTTTCGTGCTTCACAAAACACCTAAGTCTTTCAGATCTTAATTAGATATGATGTTTTCTAATTAGTTACGCAAGGGTGTGTGGGGGTGTGTGTATCTTTGTCTGTTTGTTTCCAATTCTATGAAGTCAAGCACAGCTGAGAACAGTTCAGAGGTAGCCACTTATTTTAGTTACCTTTAAGTCCTTCGAAGGAAAAAAAAAATCTTTGGTCAATAGCACCCAGTGATCGACTAAATCAAAGCGTAGCACATGTAAATTGTGATTTCAACGCCGTCAATATATGTCAGAGTTCATGAGCTTTAAGATGTGATGGTGATTGGATCTGACAAAAAAGAATAAAACATGCTCATGGTCTCCATTGACCTCATCACTTTTGCATCTCGGGTTATCATTTCACACCAATTTTTCATCTCCCTCTGTCTTGTGAAAAACAGCACCTTTGTTATCTGTCCTGGGCATCAGTAAAAGTGTGTCGAAAAACCATGGCTAGTGACCAAATGGCCTTTGACCTTTGGGGTGCATTTGACAGAATAAGCTTCTTGACTAATTGGCTGATTGTGGGTTACTCTGCAGGTTGCAATGTATGAATGTGGTAAAAATGTGATATCTTGTTTTGAGGAAAGTAAATGGAGTGACCTGACGAAAAGGCCGTTCACACTAATCAGAACTGTAATCAAAATCTAAAACAACAATACTATAAATATTAAGGTTTGTAACCCAAGCATGTACTGCTTCCTATAACTGTCTTTAGGCCACAATGAATTGAATGTGATGCTAAAAGTTGAATAAGAATACAAAAGCTTGGAGAAAATTACATTAAGAGAAACTAGAGATTTAGAGCCACTGACAAGCTGATGCTTTGTAATGAGGGATGCTGTTCATATTACAGTATTTTCAGCACTATAAAGCGCACTGTCAATGAATGGTCTACTATTGATTATGTCATATATAAGGGGCACCTAAATATAAGGTGCATTTTTTGTTAACCACAATACAACCACATTAACCACGATAGTGTATTTACAGCACCTGTAACTCCCAACCTTATTTGCAGCACACAAAAAAACAGACTGATACCACTAAAATTAAACATCACTGTGTCTAAACCCCCAATCATGTTAGTAACACGTGAAAAAAAAAACACTGTACAACAATGCTACACGTTAGCCACGTGAGAAGCGTTACACGCATTAGCATATTCACAATACCTCTAACTCCCAACCTTGTTTGCAAAATGTAAAAAACTGACTTTTACCACTAAACCAAATGTTACTCTGACAATGCTAATTCACAATCCGTGTTGGGGGTAACGGATTACAAAGTAACAAATTACTGTCATTTAATTACTTTTGTCAGTAACAGAGTAACGTAACACATTACAGCTCAAAATTCTGTAATTAATTACAATTACTGGACTATAGAAACCCTGCTTATTTTGTAACTTTGTTTTTTTTAGGGTTTGACATATTATCTTAGTTGAATGAAACGAAACAGAGATTAATAATGTAAAAAAAAAAAAACCTCCACAACTAGCGCATACATGCACGCATGTGCACGCAGAGTTAGGGATCGGTCAAAACACAGACATAACCCTCAAGAAGTCCTGTCATCCCGGTGCGTGTGAGCAGCAGAACAGAGACCCACCCCGTGTACTGATGTGTCGGTTACGAATGAAACGCCTCTAATGCCGCTCTTTGGTGTGAAAGACAAGAGCTGGCTCCTTCATGGGACTCAGAGATGTGTTTTTCTATAGGAAAAAGGAAGACTGGTGCAACTCATTGTTATGGGATACATAAATTCAGCCAAAATGAACATGGAGGCATTTAATAGATCTTTGTGTTTTTCATTGTTTGCACAATGTTATTGCATCAAAAATATAGTTTTTATTTACTTTCCTTTATTTAACCAGAGAAGTCATATTGAGACAAAAAAAATCTCTTTTTCAAAGGAGCCTGTTAAATGAAAGGCAAAAGGATCTTGTTTGTGCCAACCTGTTTTTCCCTCGAGAATTTGTATATGAGTGGGAAAAAAACGTAAAGTAACGAGTATTGAATTACATTTTACATTCAAATAGGTAATGAGTAAAGTAATTTAATTACAATTTTGATCCAGTAACTAAGTAAAGTAATATTTTACTTTTTAGAACAAACAGGTAAGTAAACAAATAATTAATTAGCATTAATTAGCATGAATAAATATTACAGCGTTATTTTTTTAAACGCGTGTGTCAACGCGTTAACGTTGAGTTTTTTAAAATACTAAATTTGCATTGAATTTGTTATTGTCAAACCTTCATTTTTAACTTGGATTTCTGTGCACTCCTGTGGTGCAGTTTCTACATGAGGCTTATCTTGAAGGGCACAGACTTGGCCATAGTTCACCTTGTGATGCCATCTGTACGACAGTTGTTGCACATTTTATCTACATGAAGCAGCAGCCCCCAGGGCCAAAAACTGTTTCGATGTATGTAGCTGATATCTCTGCTCATTACGAAAGTAGAAATTTGGGATGTTTCTGAACCTCATCTCATTTTTCATCTGTGTGTGGAACATTGCTCTTTTTTTGGATGATGCACAACGTCCTTGGAACTAACATCCATTTCAGGCTCCAAAACCCCACCAGGGTTGAGGAACACGACATTCTCAAGCTTTAAAAAGCCACTTGCTAAAGGGGGACATCAAAAAACATTTTCTTTGAATGAAATTGCTTTTTTGTTTATTAGAGAAGTACTCAACCCCTGAATTTGCATCCAAGCAGCACTAAAACAAACATAGCAATTTTCATTTCTGAGTTGCTATTTATTATTAAATATCATTTCAAATGCAATGCAGCCCAATTGTTAATATTTCATTCAATTTTGGTTTTTCATCATTCAGGTGTGTACAGCCTGCTGTGACAGTTCTTTCAACCCATTCTCATAACACTTGCCTCAGTTTTTTTTCTGTATTTTACAGCCTTATTAATCATCACTTTCATAAATGGATGACACAATGATAAATGGTGCTACATGCCAGTGTAAGATTGCCGATAGACAATTTTGCATGTATAGAGAAGGTACTGTCAAATCAACCACAAAAATGCATTTGAAACATTTATATATATATATATATATATATATATATATATATATGACCTTGTCACACAAAGGCATGCACACGATACCTTGCCTTTTAATCTCACCAAATAAATACTTAATCAAGACAGAGGATCTTTGTTTTCATTTTTTTAACTGGACTTATTTTCTTATGAAGATTTCAACTTCAAGAGAGTTTTAACAAGACCGATGAGTATGAAGATGTTCGTGTCTTTCGTAGAAAAATGTTTCAAGTGTGTAACGAGGGGTTTTGCAGTCTTAAACTATCAATAATAAATGTAAAGTACCTCTGCTTCTCGGATTTTACCTATCAAAGGTTATTATCTTCTGGGATAAATGAGGGATCACTAATTTATAATTAGATAAAGTTAAAATCATTTATTAACAATACTGTTGTTGATGCTGTTAAAGTCCCTATCATTTTTTGTCTATTTTAAAAGTGTTCCTGTGCAGTCATCTTTTAATTATGATTATGCCATTTTTTTGGCATAGTTTTTCTAATTTCAGTAGAGCGGCAGTAGTTTGTTAGATATTTGCCTTTGAGTTGTGGTCAGGACTGTTGGCGTGGTATATGCCCATGCCGTCATCTCTTTATTTACATTCTGTCCTGTTAGCAATGACAAGAAAGCGACAGAGGAAATAATATTGTTTAGCCCCTTGATAGATTTTTCTTTGCACACCTAGGGACAATTTACTGATAGCAATGAACCTATGATGCATGTCTTTGGACAGCGGGAAGAGGCCGTAATGCCTGGAGAAAGCCCACACATGCAGGTGAGAATCTCCACACAGAAAGGTCCCAGCTGTTATTTGAACCAGGCGACTGCTGTAAGCCATAAGCAGTAACTGCTATGCCACCATGTAGCCCAACATATTTATTCAAAACAATGGAGTTGAGCAGCTTTTTTTCAGGAAAAAACAACTTACAAAATTCGCTCTCACTAAACATAATGGGATCGTGCAAAATTCATCCAACACCTCCAAACCTCTGTTTCATAGTGGTGAAATACAGACATTACACCACGTTCAGTACAGACTATATAGCATATTTTAGTTGAGTGCAAAAAGCAAAGTATCTCTTTAAAGACCAAGTATCAATAATTGCAAAACTTTGACAAAAATACTTTTAAGACACAGAAGTAAAGAGGCAGCAAAAATATAAATTCAAACACAAACTAAGAGGTCTTCAAACTTCCTCTCCAACTTCGTGAGACAGAATATCCACAAAGCTATCAACTCAACAATTCAATGGAAAAAAATAAACTAACAATTTAAAGACTGTATAAACTGAACAAACTTAGATTTTGTGTGTGGTGTCGTCATATACATGCTGCATCAGTGAGTGCATGGGTGTGTACTTAAATCCTCATTGATGCCAGCTCAATTCATGCAGAATTCAGATGATAAAAGGTAGTTTTTTCAGGAAATAAAACAGTTTTGAAAAGGATTAGTGTGTTTGTGTTTGGATATTCTGCCTGCAACAGTGTGGGTTTCTGTGTGCAGACCTCAAAGTGCATTCATATATGCAATTCTCTTGGGACCTAGGAAAAAAATACCTTTTATTTACACACACACACAAACAGCCCCATTCAAAGTAAAATTTACAGAGCATATTAGGGCACATGCTGCTAAAAAGAGTGCACTCCTGTAACCCTTCTTAAGAAGCCATAAAGAGAAGGACGCGCATAGGTGCTTCATATCTCAGCTCCTCTTAAACAGAAAATCTGTGGTTAACATATGTTACAGTGTAGTTCTGCCTTCATGTGAATAGGATGTTTTAATCTAAGAAGGCATAAAGAATGTTAATTATTGTAGCTTGCTGTGGTACGCTGTAAAAAAGAAAAAAAAAACATCAACAAATGAACATAAGTAGATTTTTTTAGTGCCTTTAAAATGATATCAGCATCATAAAGGCAGTTGGTTAATTAATTACTGGGCTTACTGTTTTAGGAGAAATAAAAAAAGAAAAAATAACAGAAAGGCCAAGATGAAAGGCACTGTCCAATTAATTTTGACTTTCAAAATTACTAGAAAATGGTAGGACTTGCATGGATTGTACGTGCATGTGCTCTATACTCTCAGTTGGTAATTTTTTATCGGTGGCGTTGAAACTGTTATGTTGTTAAATAAAACATGAAAAGCAGTGAGTCCTTGTTTCTTATGTTTGTTTTTAAGTTTCCAGTTATATTCTTCCATCTGGTTATGTGACCCTTTCCTTCTATGTCCTATCCTGCGTCTTTGGACCTACCGTCATCGTAGAGCCGGCCTCAGCCGCGTGTCTGCGTTTCACCCACGAAAACAAATAACATCTGAAACTTTTGCAAAGATGGATGTGCATCCTGTGAATATAGAATGAAAGCGTTTAGTCGATCATCGCTAGCTCTGCTGAGAAAGTCAGTGTGTGTTAGTCTGGGGGAGGTGCTGGCAACCAAACTCTTCCTGGAAGGAGCTGTTCCCCCATTTTCACACATAACACTGTGAGGGCCCACTCGATTTTGTGGATGCTTACTTTCCTCACAACCAATCACAATCAAGCTTCTACCTTTAAATTCAACGAAGTTTGTTTATCCGCATTCCAGAAGTTGCGCCGGCTGTGTTTGGATTTTGCCATGTCTGCCTCAGACAGTGATCCTTTACCAAATCCCGTCTGCACCCTGGCTTTCCTGAGGCGCCTCTGGTTCTTTATCAGCTCCTTACTTCTGGCTGAGCTGTTATTTGGTGACACTTCGCTGGCCTAACTTGGTTGCACCTCTACTGTTCGCTCTGCGACCATCACCCCCCTTGGCCTCAATGATACTTGGGTTTGAGAGCTCACCGTCCTCTTTGACACCTAGCTGCTACCTCTCTCTGGCTGTGGTCTCCGGTGTCCTGGTCGGAAGCGTACAGCAAAGTCCTGCTCTGGGGCCCCTTCCAGCAAACACTGTTCTTAGTTCTGCCTCCTCTTGCCGCCATCTTCTCTTCTAGGCGTGGTTGTGTCTCTGCTCGCTCACTCCTCCTCCCTACAGTTCATCGATTGCCGCCTTCGTCTCCTGGAGGGTTCTGCTCTTCCTGGAGCTCAGCACGTCTGCCCCGATGTTCAGCTGGTCCTCTGCTTTTCCCTGGCGTCTGCGGTTCCTTTTCCAACGACGGCCCGCCCGTACGTCCCTCAACCTGTTGTTGCCCTCGCCCGAATGCGATTGGAGTCAGCTGGCCCCTCCTTCACGCTGTGCTCGAATCTGCTGGTCGATGCTGCTCCCTCTGTCAGTTTTGGGGGCTTTTATTCAGGAGAATGGTTGGCTGAAAACTGGCCTGCCCATTTCAAATGTGTTAATCTATGTTTTGCACCGCCAACAAATCAGTTGCAGCAACAGCGAAACAGCAGGTCACATTATTTTCAAAGGTTGCTCGGATTCATTGATATTATGCCATTCTTGCATCGGATTACTTGGCTTTCTGTCACCCATAATTTCCTTCTCCCAGCACATCCCATTCCTGGGCACAAAAAATTAACATTCTATGTAAAAATGTATAGCTCACTCTACTTTGAAGCCGGATGAATATGCCTGGAAATAATTTAGCTTTTGTTTTTCTTTCCACTTCCCTTTGTATCCTATTAGGATTTCTTCTATTTGGGCCTTCATTTGTTATTGCAAAGACATTAAAAATCACAAAGTGCCAGTTATCCGCAGCACATTAGCAGGTGTGCAGTTTGTATCTAGAGGCTCTGACCTGAATTACGTAGCTTTTTCTCCAACCTGTCTATCAAATTGTTACTTAAAGGTATTGCTAAAGTTTCTCCTCCAGTTTCAGATTCGCACAAATACATTACGTTTCTCATTTTACACTCCATGATATCATATTTTTGAGATGTGGGGAATTTACCAGTAATTCTGCTTTTGATCCAAATTCAGACATTTGTTTTTTTTTAAAACCTTTCCCCCACATTTAATAATTTGTATTTAAAACACACAATAGCATGAATCAATTCCAGTTTGACCTTTCCATGCCATGTCAACATGTCTAAAAAATGCCCAGTACCTCTATCACTTCCATTTTTCACTTCTGTTAATTCTCCTTGAACTAAATCTTGGTTTGTAAATCATATGAAGGTTGTTCTAGGATCAATCGGGCCAGGTCCAGAAAACTACTCGGTCCACAGTTTTTTTCCATCGATGCAGCTACTACGGCAGCCATTAAAGGTGTCTCCTTAGATTTTGGTCACCAGCTCCTCCCACACGCAGTGGGAGTGTCAGGTTTGTGAACGGTTTGATGCTTTTTTTTTTGTTCCAGAAGTGCCCTTTTCTGGCAGGTCTTTCCTGCTAACTTGTAAGCTGCCTCATCAACATTGATCCCCTCTCCAAATTAATAAAACAGATGCTGGCAACAGACTTATTAGATGTAGAGTCATTAAAACACTGGAGTTCTGCTTGCATTTGAAGAAAGCTGTGCAGTTCACAGTGTTGCAGCCTTTTTTAAGGCATTGAAATCTTCCTTTTTCAGTGTTATCTAATTGTGTTAGCCACATGTTTATCCTGACCCTGGAGCTCTAAATTTAGATCATTAGACATGTTAGCTGGATCTGTCAGGAATGCTAAGGCGAAAAGCCTTAGTCCTCAAGCTGTCCATATTTAACTTGTTTTGAAAACTTCAAAAAGTCTGATTTAAGCAGCAATTCACTGAAATCTTCCAACAAAATTTACCTCTGCTGAACCAAATATGTCTGAAAGAGCAGGTCTGTATGTTCTAAACATGATGCCTGAATACCCCCTCACGAACAGAGGACACTACTTCACAATAACAGCAACGTTCTTTCATATTTACCAGTTTAACACAAAATAGTTACTCGAAATAATACAAAGTCTATCAGGGACGTTTGGGAAACATTCATTTTGCACAATGCAATAAATCCACAGGTGTGGGCAACCATTGCTAGAGCACCAATGGTTGTGACGAAAATGAACTTGGAAAGAAGCAGTTGGTTCTTGTTTAAAGAGTCAATAAAAGTGTGAAAGGCCCACTCCAATTAAAATTGTGTGTCTGTTGTTTTTTTACATTTTCTTGTTGCATTTTTCTGATGATGGAGGACACATATAAAGAAAATTAAGCCTAAAATTGCATTTCTGAGTATTTCTGTATTCAAATCTTTGTGAATTAGGAACAGACGAAAAAATGCTGTTTGAAAAATAGCATATCTGTGATGTCACAAATACACTGGGCGAACCACAAGCCCCCTGCTCTGTCCAGTCTGATGCATCCACTTGTAGAAAATTTACCAAAAGGTTCATTACATTTAAAGCTCCTGCCACCAGGGCTTTCTTTTTTAATAATCATAAAGCCACCTTCTAGTAGTTAGATGTATTCCAGCATACATGTAGCTCGGATTTTTTTTTTTTTTTCAGTGTGTTGGCAGATCATTAATAAATATTATCTTTAAAAAAAAAATCGTCTTTTGGCTGTGACATGATTTTGCTCCACTTTTAGTCAAACTTTAAGCGCCACAGGGAGTAGTTTAGAAGCCTTTGAGCAAACAGTTGACAGCTGCTGCTGCACCAGGGACTTTGAGTCTACCATGCCTGGAGGGAAACAAATTTATAACGGCAAAGAAATGTAATCCTCTACATTTTGCTGAGCACAACAGAAATGTTTATAGTGCAAGGCAATGATGGAATTGTGGTCAGTAGTTGGTGTCTGGTGGAGAAAAGGCTCATATTGTTAACAGTCACCAGAAGTTTAAAAATAAACCAGACATCGTAAATGCATTTTGGTGGTGAATTGGTAATAGACAGCTCTAGTAAGAACCTTAGAACATTGTTCTCAGTGCTGCCAGATTTAATTACCAATAAATCATCCATTAGTTATTACTTTGCGTTCTGGTTGAAAGTCCAACTTTGAGACATATTTTAATACTATTACATTCAGTAGTATACAGTGAACACCAGTGAAAACTTCTTGATACAATCCAAACTAAGAAAATTGAGACCCAATTAAAATGTTAAAGATAGTATTCTGTAGTGCGAAAGGGATGAATATGAAATATTCCAAATATATTCCAAAGTTGGTGGAAATGTATGAATGTTTTTTGTAAACTGGAAATTTAATAAAATTATCTTTTGTAATGAAGGAAAAAAAATTACTAATTATCAGCTGTTACCTTTAATCATTAAAACAATAATCAGTTTAACAGTCTCTCAACCTTAGGCCATTTGAAGTGACTTTACCATGAATAAGAAACAACAACGCCCTTTGAATATTTATTAAATAAAATGAGGCGAAGTGCTACCCAATGGACAACTGATGTTGAAATAATGTTAAATTAAACATCAAAGCAATTTTTAACATTTGTTTTCAAGTTGACTTAGTGTTATTTCAATTGAATTGTATTGATGTAGCCCATTATCACAACCAGCAGTCTCAATGGGCTTCACACCTGTATTTAAGCAAAGAATATAAAGTCAGTAAGAAAATTAAAAAACAATAGCTGGTTGCTGAACAAACTAAAGAGACAAAGCTAAACTGACATCCCTGCCCTTAGACCCTCCTTCTCTGAGGAAAAACTCATAAAAACCCTTTTTGGGGGAAAAAAAAAGAAGGCTGGTTTGTATTTTCTCTTAGACACCAGATGGAGTTGGACTTGACTTATGTTTAAATGACTGAATATCAATTATTTCATGATTTCTTATACAGGTTTATGCAAGTTTTAAAACTTGAAAGTCATGCTAAAACAACATTACTTATATTTAAATGTAACTTCTGTGCTTCAAAGCACACCCGTGTGAGGATAAAGGGATACACAGCCTTAAGTCAATATCTCTTTCCCATAAAGAAGTGATTTTGAACACCACTAAAGCTGCAAATGGAGGGGTAGGGAGACACCGTAGGTGGAAGGGAAGAATTTGGATTTGGCCTTTGATAAATTCAAGTTTCCTGGGAAAAAGTAATGAAGGGAGTTTTTTTTCTTTTTTTTTATCCTGAGGGAATATTATATTGGTATTTTCTGATTATGACATGTTGCAGTATGTTTAGGACATCCAACTTGCCAACTTCTTTGTCCGCGAATCCCCAGCCTATTCTATTTGGAAGTCCTTTAACACCCATTCCAGTGCTTCTACAACAGCAATTTAAATCCCACTGGGCAGGCTATAGTCAAGGCAGGGCCTTCCACCAAAGCAAAGTGAGATCTACTTCACTGTTACATTTGTTTACCCCTGAGAGTTCATAGGCGAACTAATTTGTTGGCCTTGCCATGGATGTCCTATTGTTGAGTCGAATATTTCCCAGTTCAAATTGAGTTTATCTGTTCTAAAAGACAGACGAGTGTAAGCGTTATTATCTTGTCTTATTTTTTCTTGGATCACAGATAAAGTTAAGATGTTCACAAACTTTTTCTGGTCGAAGCTTTAGTGATAGAGCATGATTCACATGGTAAATAGTGTGTTCTTACATAGCATGCCTCTGCCATGACAACAGAGATTTTCTAATCACACTCACTTTCTTACATGTGACCTAATGTATCTATCTTTTTCTTTTGGCTGCTCTCTAGGGGCTGTCAGGGTGAATCCTGACAACCTTGTCCCTGGAATCCTCCTCAATCTCAACACCAACCATGTCCTCCTTCACCACATCCATAAAATTCTTCTTTGGTCTTCTTCTAGGCCTCTTTCCAGATATCTCCCGCCTCTGCATCCTTTTACCAACATCCTTGACCCTCCTCTCAATGTACCACATTCATCTCAGTCTGCTTCCCTGCACAGATTTTCAAAATATCAAACATGAGCTGTTCTTCTGATCTATTAATTCTCGATAATATAATAAAACACATTTTTAAAAATTAATAAATAGGTCAGATTTTCTAAAAGAAAGTTATATATGTTTTCATGTGTTTTCTGTAGATTTATTTTACATATTTGAAAAAGAAGAAAACACCCAAATTCAAAAGCAAATTTAAACTACACGCCTAATAATATTTAATAAATTCAATTTGATTAAATTTTTCGCAACAATAGAAGACAAGAGCCATGTATATATCTAATGTATGTTGTAATGGTACAGCTGTCTTATTAATAAAAGTTTGTGACGATGCTTCTGGCGATTATGTTAGGCACCATCTCGTCTGCAGCCAGGTCCCTCATTAACCAGTTGAACCGAAAATCACAGGGACTTTTTTATAAGATAAAGGAAGAAAGTTAGTAACTGAAACAAGACATAGACCTTCATGGATGTGAAAAAGACAGAATCAAGTGAGGGAGGTGAGAAAACCCCCAAGTGCATGGTGATATGACCCTTAGCAGTCTAAGCTTTAGCAGCATAATTAGCAGCATGGATCAGAGTTACATAAGACAGATCGAAAAGGAGGAATGGGCCAGAGAGCAGAGCAAGATCAGACTGGATATCAAAGAGTCCTTCCTCTTAGTTTTTGATCTGTTGCATCATTCCTTCTTGATCTTTTCCATACTCAGTATCACTGGTAGACCCTTTCTAATTTCACTAGCTAAAATACCAAGCACCATTAAACATTCCTTCTTTAAACAGTTTTTTTCCCCTCAAATTTACTAGATGAACATGTGTGAAGCATATTTACTTCTATTACTACCTAATTACACACCTTGCAGCTCTTCTTTTCCTGCATATTTTCAACTGGACTCCCTCCTATAAGGCTCCCTCGTCACTGTTTTGTCAGATCTCTTGAGGGAAAGGCCATGCAGGAGACAAGAGGGAGACCATCCTGGTGTTTGACCCACATAACCCTTCAACCCCACCTTGTCACCAGGCGGCCTTGGCAGAGGCCTCTGGGAAGCTTCAGATGTCTGACTGGGTACTCTCAGTCTAAGCTTGCTTAGACAGTAATTGGCTAGCTCTGAGCTCTCTGCTCCTGACAGCTGGTGGGGGGTTGCTTTACAGCAATTAAAAAAAAAAGTTCAGTTTGAGAGAAAGATGTACACTGTGCCACTATGATTACACAAGAAAGTGGGAGTAGAAGCTGTTATGAGACAAGAAACCAGATTTTGTGAGATTGCACAATCCATCTTCATTTATTTCTCTAAGTGAAATATTGGAAAACACAAACAAGATCATTTATAAATGGACACAAACTTTTTTCCCTTCTTTTCTAGGGTGCTGAAGATTGTGGAATATCTCTCTAAAGGTTCTCTCACCCTGCCCTCAAGATTAGGGTGATCCACTGGTTTGGGAAACAAATTGTTGTTGCTGTGGAATTAAAATCTGCACAATAAAAATAAATTAGTTAACATTTTTAAAGAATAACCATAGATTTCTGACAAATACTTAATTCAACTATTTCCTAGCAGAGCCTTGTTGATATTTACACTCTGTTGGTTAGTTTGGAATAGAATGGAGTGCTTTATTGCCATCATGCAAGGAACATGACGACATTGAAAGTGCAACAAGATCATAATAATAGAAACAACATTAAAACAACACAAAAGCATAAAAATGTACATATACATACATAGGGTGACTGAGAGTTTGCAGAGTTTCATTAAGCAGCCTGATGGACCATGGGCAAAAACTGTTCTGAAAACTGTTGGTCCTGGTTCTGTGGGATCTGTATCTCCTCCCTGATGGCAGCAGTTTGTAAAAGAGGTGGCCAGAGTGAGAGCAACCGGTCCCCTGTCTCTGTCTCAGGGGCCATTTCGCGCATACTAACACCCACGCCTCTGTCAGTCTGCCCCAGGACAGCTGTGGCTACATCAGTAGCAATAATGGATATGTTAGCGCTTTCAGCATCTGGAAAAGCACAGAAAAACCCAATCCGTTATTATTAATATTATTATTAATAGCTGTTCATTTAATAGAAGTCTATGGGATTTTGGCTTCTTGGAACCAGCGGGTAGTTCCTATTTAGAAAGCAAGGGGGGAGGGGACGCTCAGGCCAGTTCTCATGAACAGTGTTGTTCACCTTTCAACACATCCCATTAGGGGTCGCCACAGTGAATCAGCCTCCTCTGATTTGCACAATTAGTTGGGCAGAGTTTGACGCCGGATGCCCTTCTTGACACAACCCTGTGTTTTATCTGAGCTGAGGACCGGCACAACAAGACCTAGACTTAGGTCCTCTAGTGGCAACATAGTTAGGCAGTAGCATGAAGGGTCTTGCTTAAGGATTCACACTGGATTAAGTACACTTCCCCACCTGGGAAATTTACCCTGGTTTCCCATACACTAGTCCACATGCAGCCAACCAACTGAGCGATTCAGTTCTTACAGTCAATGGCATTAACCCCAGATAGATCAGCTCCTGGGATAACTCAAGCTCTCAAACCCCTCTGCTACCTTAAGGGGATCGTTTATGGTGAGTTCAAACAATTAGTTGTAATGAGCTAAGTCTGGGGAATAAAAAAAGTGTACAGCAGAAAAATGAGAATCAAGTATTTATTGTGTTAAATCCAAAGGCTATAGTGCAGAGCTGGGCAGAACCAAAGACAACGTTTGTAGACTTCTGAAGAAATCAAAGCTAAGCTCCGTATAGCAAACTATCAATTTGACAAAAAGAGACACATGAGGCAGATGGAGATATGACAAACAGGGAAAAAGCTGAAAACCCAACATAATGATGACACGGATTTTATAATATGTTGAAAATTCTTGTTAAACTTTATTTACTGCATTTTGGGGAAAGAGACAGATTGAAAACATTAAATTAGAAAAGTGCTTGTGCATTGTGAAACCCAATAATTTCTGCAGCCTCTTCTGTGGAAGAAAACTCTATAATTGCCAGTGACAACAGCAGGCAGCTCCCGTTTCATCTCACTGATGATTTTCATCTGATATTCTGTCTTGAGAAGTAATGGAAAACTGTTTAAAGACTGATAAAGACTCCCTCCTTGATGGATACTGCAAGGCATTTTTTTTCTCTAAATGGCAATTATGCCATTCCTTTTAAAGTACTTTGCAAACAAAGTCTTTATCACTATCAATTTCTGTATCTATTTCTGGGTATCAGTTACATTTAAATCAGCTCCTGTAACATGGTTTTCTATCTACCTTCAGCACACACCCTGCACTTCCATTGCTAAAAACCCTGTTAACTCCTCTAACCTCTCATCTAATTTTGAATGCAACCACAAGGGGTTCAAGTGCTTTTGTGTGCAGGTCCCAAGATCGGGTAAGTGCAGAGGCAACCGGCACGAATGTACAGTAAACTCAATCATGCTAATCCAAACAGAAACCCTGTAGTTTTGCAATTTTTTCTAAAATGGAACAAGAAAAAATACACTGCCGTATACATCTTCTATGATGATCTTAAAGTCGTTTTATGACCCTCCTAAAATCATGTTCCCGAAATGACATGTTTGGAAAAAATCTGGTCAAAATATTCAAGCATATAAACCTCTTATTTACATAAAGATTATAAAATAAGGAAAATGGAATTCACCTCGTCTGTGTAAACTCTTAAGTCTTCTAGTTTGGGTTGCCACAGGATTTAGTTCTTTGGGGCTAGTGGACTTTAAAGGTTAATTAGAACAGAAGAAGCTGATCAAATGAGCAGCAAAATGTCTTCAAGAAGAAACTTTAAAGTCTAGTTGCCCTGAAAAACAGGAGCTTGAAGGTTTTCACCTCAATTTTTGATGGTTTTGTGACTGTTTATGAGTAAGTTTTGTTATACTTGCACAAAAATGATACAGCAAAACATTTAGCATTTTCATTTAGTCACTTTTTTAGAACCTTTATCTGTCACGACTTACAGATGTGGAACATAACAGGGGGAAACTGAGCATTCAATGCAATCTACTATGAGCACCATTGGCGGAATGTCTGAGCTACAATTATGTGAAAAAGTTAAATGGTATTTTCACAAGAAACTGCAGAACAGTTCTGTTTCTACATCATGAGCTAGGGATGCTGCTGTCTATCAGGTACAGATGCCATGTAAAATGAGTGGTTTAAGTCACCATTATGAGATCACAGCTAAAGAGTAAATGATACGACCCATAAATAACCATTTTTAATAATATACAGTTTTACACAATAAACTGAGAAAATGTACAAGTCAAAGCAGTACAAATATCATATAGAGGATATAACTACTTATTGCCAAAGAAAACCCAGAAATTATTAATTGTAGGAGAATATTCCCAAAATCTAAAAGCAACAGGAAAATGTTAGTTACCATAGTAGGAACTAACTGTAGGGGACTTTGTGTATCTGTTGGAACAACAAAAAATTGAAATCGTCTAGCATCTGACAAAAAAAAACAAAAGTAAAAATATTTTAACATTTAAAAATAGTTACAAGCATATGGTATGGGTGCAATAGTAGGATATACAGTAAATACAAGAATGCACAGGATAACTGTGTGGAAATTATCACTATCAAAGATTTCAAGAGTGTACATACTGTAAGTAGCCATATGGATATATAAATTATGTCATTATTATTATTGTACACTGATAATGAAAATGATAACGATTTTTAAATTATAATTATATTATTCGGGTATAATAGACATCTTGATATTAAAATAATATTTTACCTTAAGGGGCACACCTGAAGCAATGCTTCTGCCTGCTTTTTTAATTATTTTTATTGTTGTTAGTATTAATAGCCTTAATAAGTTTGTATTATTTTGATTGTATTATAATTATTAACATGTTTGAAACAAATTTGATTCAAAAAAGTAGTTTAAATACTTAAAAAATATGAATGTATCTTTCTTTGAACATATTTTGTTAAGTGACAGTCTTTAAAAGACAAGGAAACAAAAAAAGTACAAGAAGGGAAGTAAATGAAATGGGATGGAGGTGTAAGGGGAAAATGGACACCTCCAGGCCCCAAGGGCCACTGTCCTGCTTCCTTTCCTGTCACCCCTGCTTTGCAGCTTTTGGCTGGACACACCTGATCCCAGGAATCACCAGGGAGTAAGACAAGTCTATCTGGCAAACAATTTGATAGTGGCAATCAAGAGCTTGAGCTGCCCACTCTTGCAAGGTATGAATTTTCTAAATTAAGAAAAAGAAGATTAGTAGATAAGTCGATAGCGCAAAGATTAGGCTTTTAATCCAATTTAATTCAAATTTTTAAGGCAGTCGAGCTGATCAGTGTATTGAATCAACATTTCACCAGATGACAGTTTTTAAATAATTTTGATTCTAAAATTGTTCAAAAGTTGATCTGGAGATTGCTGTGAAATTGAAAGTATGCGGTTTACTTACAAAAGTCTTTGGCAATTCCAGTAATAACTTGTTAATAGTATCTCTGGATGGTACTGATGTCTGAAGCTGCAGACACACTGGGCATGTGACGCACATTCAAGGACGCACTAAACACACATTTTTGAGTGCGCTTTTAGCCCACTGTGTTTACACTGGATGAGGAGGAGCCTCTTTTTCTACTGTTCACCGGCGTATGTCCACCACCTACAGTTGGAAGAGGCTGTAGGTACCATGACTAATGTTCAAATGGTTGGCACTTCTGTGAATTCATAGGGATCCTATCCAAATTCAAGTCTCTGATTGGTCAAAGTAAAACCTGGTTTAACTTTGAACGTTCAACAGCCACACGTTTATGGATGTAGAACCTGAATATGATCATAAAACTTGCATAGCTATGCATGAATGGGAGAGTTTTTTGTGCATTTACATAGACTTTTCATTGGAAGTGGCCGCTTGAACCCATGTTGCAGAGGGCAGCGTGAATGTAGCTTCAGAAGTCCTGTGCACGTCTGCTAAATAACATTTCAGTGAGACTCTCTCTAAATCATACGCCCTTTTGGACAAAAAAAAAACTGTAGATTATGATGAAAAATGATGAAAAGATATCAGTGTGTAATCATGTTTTTCCATCTAATGTCAGTCTGGTTTGCATTCATGCATCTCACATCAGCATTTCTCACAACCCACCAATGACAAACTCTTTTACCTTTGTTCAATGTCATGGGGCCAGCATGAATATTTGATTCTCTAGTTCAGTGGAGCACTTTGCTTTGGCCAACACTGTTTTGTAATCTTCTTAAAAATCCTTTAAAACGTCTCAAACACACAACAAACTAGACGTTTTTACTCATTTTGGAGATAAAATCAGGCAGAGGGATGATGGGAGAAAAGAATCTTACCTGGCTCGTGACATAAAGACATACCTGAAGATTCAGTCCAATATTTAAAACTTCCTAGGTTCATCCATCTAATAAAAAAGTCAAATTTTGATGTAGAAATGCAACAGCTCCATCAGTAATTACTGGAACACAATAATCAAAACGAGGTTGTAATTATATTTTGAGCACTTAAGGTAGGAACAGATGCTTAGAAAAAAAAAAGTACTCATCTCTCTTAGTCCATTCACGTGAAGTGGAAATGATTAAAAGTAATTAGTCCATATCATTTAGAATAAAATTCCTAAAGGTAAGCTTGAGATGAGATTCATTAAAGAAAATGACTGCTCAGTTAAAAGAGGGAAAGAGGATTGAGTCAAGATCTGTACGGTTAGAATTGCACTGCAAAAAGTTCTTGTTGTTTACACACTGAGCTCTTCAATTTTTAGGTTTCATTTATTTAACCACTTCGTTCCGTTTGTCTCTAATTCGCAACCAACTATTACATGCAGGATTCTACTTAATTTAGCATCACCGTCAAAGAAAAAAAACACTAAAGTATATCTTTTTTTACATACCATATTTTTACACACTATAAGGCGCACCTAAATACCTTAATTCTTTTTTTTTTTTTTAATGACAGTGCGCCTGTGGATCAGTTCTGGTTTTGTTTAATGATGTCAAAGCAATTTCTAGAGGTACACAGCCCTCTTTTAAAATGTCAGTCTGTTTTTTATGAGTTGCAAACAAGGTTGAGTGTAATTGTAAATATGCTTCCACGGCTAAGAGTAGGTGTGTCCTGATGTGGGTTTTTTTTACGTGCCACTAACGAGTTTCGGAGTTAGCATAGTCCCAGTAAATTTTGTTTTTGTGGTATCAATCTGTTTTTACAAGTTGCGAACAGAATTTGGATGATATTTTGGAGACACTAATGCAGCTAATCGGTGTCAGACTATTTTTTTTTGTTTTTACATACTACTGAAAAGTTTGTGAGTTATTGTAAATATGCTTATCTAGTTAACATGAAGTGGTGTCGAACTGTGTTTTTTTTTTTTCCTGTTACTAACAAGGTTGGGAGTTAGCATAGTCACAGTAACGTTTGTCTTGGCAATATCGGTCAGTTTTTTTATGGGGGTAACCAACAAAGTTAGGAGTTATCCTGAATGCGCAAACATGGCATGTAGCGCATTACAAACAAGCTCTAGAATTACTGTGAATGCAGTTAAAGTTTGAATGACTGACAGACTTATCTCTGACTCTTTTGTCTCACTTAATATGCCTAATAGTTCAGTACGCTTTAAATTCCAGCGTGCCCTTTAGTGCAGAAAATACGGTAAGTGTAAATAAAAAAGAGGTTAAACTATTTCACAAAAATTATGAACAACCAAAATTTGGGGGCTCTTTTTAAGAAAACACGATTGTTAAAAAGATCAAATGACTAAATGTTTAAATTGCAAATTTTAAAACTAGAAGCACAAGGCAAAAGCATCTTAAAGTGTAAAATCATTGATTGAAGTTTACTTGAATTAAAAAAAAAAAAAAGTACGGTGAAGTATTTCACAACATGTCATTAGGTGCGTTGTGACAAGCAGAGATTAAGCTAATTCCAATTTAAAATGGGCTCATTTGAAGAGTCCAGAAAATATGTACTGTTATCATGAATCCCAAGCTCTTCCTTTACATGTAAACCTTCTATCAAAGGGGTTACTTCACTGCGCTTCATGACTCTTTTTAATTAGGACCATGGAGCTTTCTCATCAACAGGAGAATCAGAGGTTCTAATTAAACTCCAGGGATATTATGAGTATAAATTTTCCCCAATCGTACAGTGGCCTTCTTTACTGTGTATAACTTCTATATAGTTAGAGTATAAGATGCTAAGAGCTTTAATAGAAGTAATTTGTATTTTTAAACAATTTAATCACAAACAGTAGAAAGGATTTGTGTTGTTTTAATACAAACTACTGATATATTATTTTCTTGCTATGTAAAACACTGTTATTTCCACATAATTAACACATTTTCATTTGACATTATAAAAACTATTATTAAAATATTAAACATTTTAGTCACACATGAATGCTAATTAACCTAGTGGGCTTCGTACTGAGAGCATGTGTGCACATGATGCATTTGCATGCACTTTGCATCAGTTGTTCCATAGGTGACTGGTTTCATTTCCAATCCATGGGAATGAATTAATTAGAATTAATGAAAGTGGCATGCGTAAGGAGACTTTGCTGAAAAGTCAAGCAGATCTTTCATGTGGAGGACTCACTTCAATTAGATCCATGGAGACACAGAGCTGCCAAAGCCCCAGAAAAATCTTTGACAGGGTAACAGAGGATCTTTCCATGCACTTTTTACATTCTTTTTTCAGGATACGATTTAGAGGATGGGAACTACTGTGCTTTAACGCTGTTAGGCATTATTTGCAAACAGATTGTAATTCAGTTTTTACTAGAACAAGAAAAAAAAACAACACTTAGACCATATGCAAAAGGGAAAAAAACAGCAGTTTAGTGTTTAGAATTACTAGACTAATAATTTGCTCTAAAACACACCTGCACTCCATTCAAAGAAACAATTTTGACAAGTAAATGTGTTAGGTTTTAGCAGAGTTTTGCATAAAATAAATGTAGTTTTTCTTTGTTTTATTTTGTTTATTCATCATGTCGTAGAAATGATTTTTCTCAAGGAATCACATTTTTGGCCCTTCATCAATAAATGTCTGTAGCTCAACAACCATGTACTCTGCCTCTAATTTGCCTTCAGTTTTTAATTATTTTTGCTTCTTTGACTTGTTAATTTAACATTATATATATTTAACAATGTATCTTCATTTTAACCCAATTGAATTTACAATAGTTTAACATTATCACACACACAAATCTGAAACTTGTTTCTATTTAAATAGATGAGAGTTTTGAATTTGGTTTATTTTTGTATCAATCATTTTTTGTGAAGGAAGCATTTATAGTGGTGGCTAATGAGCCTTTGTTGCACACAATCAACATAAAATAACAGTACTGCTAATATAAAGAGTGCTAAAGAAAGGCCCACCCTGATAAAAATTGTGTTTCTAGGTATTTCTTCATTCAGATCTGTGTAGAGTTACCTGAGAGAAAAGGTGAGAGATGGTGATGACCATTAGATATTTGTCTTCTGTGTTACAGTAAGACGAGGAAAAAGCAAAAGAGTAAATCTGAAAAGGAAGTTTGTACAGAAGTATGAAGGTCATTTGTGGGTCACAACACAGCATATTGTCCCTCAAGCTGAATGTTGGCTGGAACAAGGAGAAACTGGGAAAATGTTTAGGTGTTCCGAGAGGGAGAGGTGATTGAAGTGGACTTGAAGAGGGCCCTGAGATGAAGAAAACAAAGGTGATGAAGAGGCACTTCACTGGGCAGGTTTGGTGACAAGGTGAGAACTGTAGGGAAAGGACGAATGTTTGAAGACATCAGAAAATCTGTTAAATTGGCACTACTAAATTTGGATATGTGGTTAAAAAAAAAAAAAAAAAACAAGTAAGAAAAGTGTTTTATAAAAGTTTTGCTCGTGAGTAGACAGTGAAGCAGAAACTCACAGTGCTGCAGTGTCTTTAGGATGACTTTAGTTAACTACGACAGTCACTAAGCTTGAAATGAAAATTAAAATGTGAAGGTAGGTGCTGAAAATGAAAAAGAGAAGCACATTGAAGAACTGATGTTAAAATAATACATTTTCATTTTAGGTGTATTTAAGAAAATCAAAGGACTCTAAAGATTTTTTTTTTTTAAACTGCACATACAATATGAATATACATAGCCAAAATAAGGTCCCAATGTGACTAAAGGGTAAGGTGGTTGTGTAAAGGGGCTTGCCTAATAGCCCACACAAGATTCAGCTCTGATTCTTGTTTTCCCAAATGCCAGTACTGCACACAGTCAACTGAGGAATCCAGCTACTACATAACTGCAGACTTACAAAGTTTGTAAAAGATCATTTTTAATGTATGCAAAATTAAAAAGGAAGCCTAAGTCTAACTCCACCCTGACTGGGAAGTCATGAGTTCAGATACACATTGAAGTCATACCAAAGATGGAAAACAGGACCCGGTGCCTCCCTGCTTTATACTCAACAAAAAGTGGTTGGATTTTGGAGGTGGGGGGGTTTTACCACCAAACCCTTCCTAAATGTGGTTGTGTCTGCACCGTACCCCCCCCCCTCCTCAAAGGGATGGGACAAATTTCACACACCCAGGTGTGTGACAACAACATTCCTGGTCTTTTTTTTTTAAAGAAAAAAGGGCCTGGAACGTTTCTGACAGTTAGATTTTGCTGATGGTCTTTTTGGGCTTTAGTGACACCCTAAAAACAAAATTCTCTTCGAGACCGAGAAAAGCCACTAAATCAACAATCTTTTTGTGATTCATTTCACAGCAACTCTGCAATGCAAACTTGAGCCTCATCTTCTGCATACACTGTTCATTCACTCAAGCTAAAACCATTAGATGCTGTGCAATAAAGAAATCTCTCACTCAGTTATACTGAGCACTGTCCTAGAAAGATCCATCTCATGGGAGAAATGTGATACTAGGGAATAACTGAAATTGTTGGGTTCCACAAATTCTCTCGAGTTCTCAAAGGATAGAGTATTTTTCCTGTCTCTTGGCATTTGGGCCAAAATCTCTAGTTTTACTGTGACGAAGCCAACTTTGTCTACAACATGAGGGATGTGTTTGTCTCCTTTTGGAAATTGCATATTCAAGTTCTGCTGGCTTCATTTTAAACTGTTCACCAGTAAATCTGGCAGAAAATTTGTCATCAGCCTTCCTCTTTCTGTAATTTCCCGAATTCCCAAAAGAACCCCAACCCTGGTGATAACATTGTTTCTTGCAGACGCCACCGGGCTTTGCTTTGCAGCAAGACAGCTGAGTAAGCAGCTTTCACATCCTCATACAACAGTGAGAAAAGTTGTGCTTCCAAGAACGATGTGATAAAATTGACATGGGTACAGTAAGAGAAGTCTTCAGATCTGGTCTCACCTGCTTTGCTGCCAGTGCTTGTCTATGTGCATCCACCGTGTGTTTAGTGAGAGACTTTTGATTAGTGGACGCAGTCTCCTGCGTCTTGTTCTTCCTGTCGTTGTACGTTTTTCACCCTTCAAAACATCAATTTTCAACCCTGTGATTGCTAGGCCAGATACCCTGTCTCCTATTTGGCAAAATACCTGAGAATGTAACACCTGAAAATGACCCCTAAAAGTCATAACTCGTATTGGCCAACATTTTCAGACAACAGGAAGTCCCATGAGAAGGGATGTTCAGCCAATTAAGAGTAACAAGAACAAACATGTTTTTGTTATCATGTTAAGAAAGGATAAGACAGTGGGCCAAAAGGCACGCCACCAGGTCTAGAAAAGAAACTGGAGACAGAATTTTTTTTTTTTTCAATATTAAACAGCTCATCAGCAGTTGCTCTCTTTATGAGACATGTGCAGCAGGTTCCACCAAACAGTTCTCCACTATGAAATCAAATGCAATGCTGCTACGGTTTTGGTTCCACGCCGTTCTAGGTTTTGTGTGTGCGCCTGTTGCTCTTACAGGAGCTGATCAGCTCTTTGAGGGTAGCTGATGGTGTTTTGGATGATCAGCTGGAGAAGCAGAGCTTATAATATGCCATTTGCTTACCTTTTGGAGTAACATGGTTGCTGGAGCCTATCCCAGCTATTACTGGGCAAAAGCAGGGGACACATTTTAGAGGTCCCCCAAATCGTGCTGCTGCTAGACAGATGCGCCACACTCGGCACCCAAATTGTGCTGCAGGACCCCTGATAGGTCTCTACATTGACTTAATGTTGAAACTGGGCGCCTCTGCTGCGCGATTTGCGTTCAGTGTAAACGCAGTTCAAGGCCCGACCAATGAAGCATGTTTTTGGACCCTGGGAAGAAGCTGAAGTGCCTGGAGGAGCCACACATGCATGAGAGTGACAGGTAACCATCACACAGAAAGGCTCCAGCCAGGATTGAACTGCGCTACACTCTGCTTTATAAATAAAATTTGAATTTGACTGGGATCTAAAGTAAGGCTATTGTGGGCAGTTTAGCAGCATTTGTATGTTTGTTGTTTGACCCATTGGTAAATGTTGAAAATGACGATTCTGATCAAGTCCCCATTAGTAACCCATTCAATTATGAAGTGGTAATTTGAGGAACTTGAAGAATTTGTTTTTTGAGGTGAGGTTGTGGAGTCCACTTCTCATCTTATTTTTATTATTATTAGTAGTAGTATTGTTATTATTGTATTATTCTTCAGCTTATTAACCAGCTTACTATGTTTGAAACTGGTTTTCAAGAATTACTGTATCACAAAAGGCAAAGAAAAAAGGCTGCTGTTGACGTTGCTCCTCTTTCTCTCTCTGGTTTTGTTAGACTTGGACTCTTACAGTACCTGCTTTGCCAAGCTCCCATCAATCATAACATGACTTCTCATGTCTCTGTGCTGGTTTCAAACAAGAGCTGATACTCTTATCAACATTTTTTATAGCATATCTGAAATCTATGTCAGCTTCTTTTTTGCTTCTTTCATGTTTCTCTTTCCCCATGCTGTAATCTGTTACTCTCCATCATTCAGTCAAGTCAAATCTCCCATCTCTTCTACCGCTCATCCTCCCTTCAGCACTCCTTCCTGCTGTTTCTCTCCTTTCCTTCATGGCTGCAGCATCAATAATTCACAGTTTCCTGCAGAGACAAGCTCCTGGTGGACTGATTAAACATGAGTGAGAGAAAGGACTGAAAGTGATTGCAGCAGTCTAGAAAAAGGTACAGGTAAGTTGGAAAAAACTAGGCATTGTTTGAAAGTATTTGAATTAAGCACATGCATGGAGTTGTCAGTATAAGCAAAACTCTGTTTTGCTTATTTTAGATATATTTTGGCTGTGAATTCGGCTTTCTGCACTTGACATATGTGTGTTAGTGTCTTAGTGCATTTATAATAAGAGAGTCTGCTGAACTTGGATGAAACAATGATGATTGGTTGGATCCAATGAAGTTGTCTTAAGGTTGAGTGATTGCATTCTGACTTATTGTCTTCTCTTCTTCAAACTCCTCACCACTCATCAAAGTAACTTCATCTGTCTGGTGGATCTCTGGGCAAAAGAAACTGCCTGACATTGTCATGGAGTTCCACCAGATGCTCATTTAGGCTCCATATGAGTAATGGTACATTCACACCAGGTACTTGAGGTGCGTTTCATCCATTGTGTTCACACTGGACAAGCAGGGACGGGCCTACTTTTTCTTTTGCTACTGTTTGGTAGCGCATGTCCACCACCTACTGCTGGAAGAGGTTGGGTGTGAAATGTCAAAGCAGTACAAATGTAAATGTAGCATGGGGGTGTCCATATCCAGGCCTCCAGGGCCGGCCTCCTCAGCAGTAAAGAAGAAAAAAAAGCATTTCAAAAAGCAATATTAATTCACAGAAATGGTCCATCATTCCAACTGAGATTGATCTGACATGAAGCAATACTGCATATCATCATCCAGTCAGCGATGTCTCATAATACCTTTTCCGGTTTCTCGTTGTGCTTCGTTGTTGACATTACAATTTGTTTTCTGGATATTTACTTGGGTTTTATGATTTTTTTTTTTTTTTTTTACCTTTTGGTTTCTGGAATTTTGGTTTGTTTTCTATATTTGAATTATGTTGTGTTAATGTTTGTTTTGTTTTTTAAATTGCCATTGTAATCTTTAAAATGTTTTTGCATCAAGTGATTTGTTGATGTGATTTGCACTTCAGGGCCACCGTATTAAAGGGTTAAAGGACGAGCAGTTTACAGGTTCTGATTAGGATTAAGGTTAAAGTCTGAGCAGAGGTTTAAATAAGAATTTGGTATTAAGTGGGAATAATTGTGGATTTGATTTATACTGTAAAAGAGTGAACATTAAAGCCTCAATATTCATCAAACATCACACATCCCCTGAGGAAGCAGCGAGCTACAAACACAGCTGCACTCCAGAACCATTTAGTGGTCTAACCCCCCCAGTTCAACCTTACTGGTGAGTGTCAAGCAAGGAAACAATGGGTCCAATTTTCTGAGTCTTTAGTATGATCTGACTGTGAATTTCCACTCACAGCAATAATCTACCTGTAGACTAAGGCACTGAGCTGGTATGTGGAATGTTGGAATGTGGTTGGCAGGAATCAGTTGGTAATAATTATAACAAGAACAGTGTATGTGTGTGCATGTTTGTTTGTGCACCAGCTGGCGGGATTTACATGACTCAACTGTCTCTTTTTTGCACATCCAGACTAATGTACCATTAACAGGTGAAGGATGAATCACATTAATATTGTCTCCTCTTTAAATCTCACATCTCCTGTAATCTCCATTCTTAATGCAGTCACCCGTGAAGGAGTACGCTCTCAGATTCTACTAATGCTGTACATTCTGCAGAAGCTTTTCCTTCATCTTGTCAAATCTACAGAATCCCTTGATGACCTCTAGAAAAACAGTTGCCTAAACAATGGTTAAAAAAAAAAAAAAAGTAATATGCTTTTAACAGACATTGTTTGCAAAGGCATAAACTTTGTTTGAATGACTTGTCATGAGGAGATAAATGTATTTCCAAAAACAATAAATTTGTGTTCTTACTTTTAGTTTACTTGACGACAAACAAACATGCAAACATGGATAGCTTTTCCAGACATTTTGAGACTACACAACTGGACATTTAGATGTGACACCCATAATGAACTTGTGCTTCATCAGGTAATAAATATTGATTGTACAAAATAACTGGACTGGACCCCCTCGTCCCTCACATTCCAAACAGGAAGTAAATGCTGGCTCCAAGATGCTGAAGTCCTCATAGACTTCTATTGAGAAATGCACAGCTATTATTCCTTCATTATATTTGTCAGAATAACTAATCTTGCTCTGCAAATATTTCTTAACATGCTCTTGCTAATCCTAATTATTTATTCATGACACGTTTTTTTCTGTTGTGCAAATTAATGAAGTTATAATCCGACCAATCAAATGCCACAATACAAGCAAGCATGCCCTCTGGCTTTCACATGAAATGTTAAAAACATTTGATTAACAGATTTTCCAGACTTTTTTTTTACTTGTCCTGTCCAACAGCTGAGCAAACAGATATGAGCTGAGAGACTCTTGTGTTAGACAGAATATACTGTTACAATCGGGGGTTATACATCATCAGACACACAAGGTATATATTTGTTAAAAACCCCTTTTGTAATTTAAACAAAACTTTATTTATAGTGATTATGTTTTTATCATTTTTTTGTTGGACTGGACGGAAAAGAAAGAGGGGGAAGAAGAGATAGGGATGTTAGAGAGGGGGGGTAATGGCACAAAAGATAGGGGAAAAAGGGTGGGTCAAAGAAATTGAAGGAGGATTTCAGGAGGGGGGGTTAATGGTAAATGGCGTATACTTATATAGTTCTTTTCTTCCTTCGTTGAAGGCCCAAAGCGCTTTACAGTCACTGACCCATTCACACACTGACGGTGGCTCCGCTGCCGAACACTGGCGCCAACCTTCCATCAGAGGCAATGTGGGGTTCAGCGTCTTGCCCAAGGACACTTTGACACATGGGCGGGCAAGGCAGGAATCGAACCTGCAATCCTTCGATCACGGGCCAATTGCAACACAGCAGCTCCTTCTAAAAAAACAACAGGTAACAAGATGCTGGAAGTTTATAATCATTACAGTCAGGTGTGAGTGTTAGTCTAAAATGGGCGGGGCCTGTCCACACACTCAGTTGTTACAAACATACCTATTGGCTCCAAAAGTCTTTACATACAAACTTGTCTACATGTACACAATATAACTACAGTTCACACGTATTCATACAAACCAACACATGTAAAGCTTTTCATTGTGTCACATACACTATTTGTGCAAAGGTGAGCTGACACCTGTGTTCAGGTGAGTGTTTTTTATTTTGCTGAGGTGGATGATGGAATGTAAAAAAAGAAAAAAGGAGGGAGAGTTCCCAGCCATCCCCACACCAAGACCCCTGCCAAACCATCAGTGGCAGCCAGGACCCCCTCACACCCATACTGTAGGTCTGAAAAAACATGGAGGAAATCCGGCAGTCTGTCAAGAACCCAGACCAGGGTCACTGGGACTGCCACACGGGCCCCCAACACCTGAGAGCAAATAGAGTTCAAGAGTATAAGCCCTAGCCCAACCAGAAGAGCAGCCCTCCCACCTCGCTGTAATTGTGTTAAGGTGAATTTTTTGAGGCGTAAAGGTTGTGTGTAATAAAGGGGGCAGATAAAATTGGTGAGTAGGGCACTGAGGACATCTGCTTGCTCACAGTGATGTCCAAGCACCCTCATACCAAGGGTCCTACATGTCTAAGGTGCAATTAAAACCGAGAGAGGGGGGCAAATCTCTGCGACAACCATGGGAGTGGGACCACTGTCAAGTAGCCCCCATCACCTATGAGGACGGAGGGTAGGTTGGGGATAGATGCCAAACTGACCCACGATTAGTGAAACAACTGCCCCCCCACACACACACACACACACACACACACATGAAGCAGAGAGGAGCCAAGAAGGAGCCAGTTCCAGGGGCAAGCACAAGCACTCACCCCCAGGCGCCGCCTCTGCTAGAGCAATGGTCAGGCACTAGTGGGACTGAAGCAGCCCGACCAGTCAAGGCCCCCAGCGATGGCCGCATTGGAGACCGTGACCCACCAAAACTTTAAGGTCCCGAGCCGGCTTTCAACAAGCTTACTCCTGATTGGCGAGAGTGGTTGCCAAAGAAACAATGACTCAGACCGACTAGGACAAATCACTGCTTACTGGTGTCATTTGGCTCCAACATGGTGCTTGTCTTGTGAAAAGATGGCGACTGAATTGACTTCATTTTGATGGGCCAAAAGTAAGGCATTTTCAATGGGTGACCTATCACTCAGTCAGTCCAGTTCTATGATATAGTCAATGGTGATACAGTAAAGCTTTTTTGTTTTCTGCATCTGACATGTGGACCTTTTTCATCGCTGCAAAAGTAGAGAACATCTTAGAAAACATAGCTTGCGAACCCTTGCCAATTTCCATGCATTTAAATTGTGTAAAATTGTGCAAAAACTAGACGTAGTTAACACCCTGCTGGGTCTGTCCATGAAATCACAAAGCAATACCAGGCCAAGAATCTTTAGTAAAACAAAGAGTGCCATTAGAGATAAAATGAGACAAGTTTATTCTAAAGAAAAAGTTTGATGGAATCAGAGGTAGGACCTGCTTTGTTGTGAAGTTATGTAGATAAAGACATCATGAACATACACCTGATGAGATCCTAGAAATGTTTCCATCCTAAACCATGAAATTCAGGGGCCACCAAAAGGGCAAATACAGGAAGAATTATAAAATTGCTTTTAATGCAAGTGAGGTCCCTTCCCACTGAAGCCCGTCAGCAGCCATTTAATTTGGTTCTGATTAGAAATGATAGAAGACTGCAGCATTTAATGAAGGTTTTAAACTCACACCTGCCTAAGCACAGAGGCAAAGCAGGAAGATTAATATTTATGAAATCTAAAGCAGAGGATGGAGAGTCAAATTTTCACTAGGACTTTTCCTCTGCCTCTCAAATGTTATATCTTTGACTTTTAATAATTCAGTTCTAGACATGGCCACTTAGACTCACACCAATGTAATTTTCTGAAATTACCAGGCTACTCAAGTAATTCACACAGAACAGGGGACGCACAAATATATGCACACATGCTAACTGTGTCCACTTTTTAAATGACTGGGGCAAACTGACCCTTAATGTCCTTGTCAACGCCTTAAGCTGCAAATATATTAGTGTCAAATTAGAAAGAAATGGGTATAATTAAGCCAATAAGGCTGTAGTACCTCCATTTATTTATGGGCTTGTGAAGCCATAGGCAACTGGAAATAGACACTCACTGGCCACACACACCTGTTTAACTGCTCGTTAACGCAAATTTCTAATCATCCAATCACATGTCAGCAACTCGATGTTTTTAGGCAGTGGTTAAGATGATCTGCTGCACTTCAAACTGAGCATCAAGAGAAGAAAGGTGATTGCAGTGATTTTGAACATGTCATGGTTGTTGGTGCCAGACCAACACGTTCTCACTCCCAAGTCGTCACATATTGATGTACAGGTAAGAGCCCTCTGCATCACTTTTTGACGTGCCGGCTGTTTGTTTCTTGATGCGCCAGTTGTTCCGATTAAATCAGGACTCCAGTTGATTTATCGGACACAGAACTGAACACCGAACTGACCGAACCTTGGGACATGCCCATTACCAGTACCCTAGCCCAGACCGCGTCCGCAACCGGTACCGATCCACGTCAGTTGGTCAGACAGGCTGGTCTGAGTTCTTCAGAAACTGCTGATTTACTGGGATTTTCACCCACAACCATCTCTAGGGTTTACAGATAATGATCCTAAAAAGTACAAATATCCAGTGAGCCACAGTTCTGTGGTCAGAAATGGTTTGTTGATGCCAGAGGTCAGAGGAGAACGACCAGACTGGTTCCAGCTGATAGAAAGGCAACAGTAGCTGTGTGTACATGTGCAAAGTGAAGCTTTGGCGCAATTTCAAAGAGGTAGATCTACCTCACCACAAGCATGCTGGGCGTTTATTCATCACTTCTTACGCCATTAATCGGTCTCCACTCCACGGCAATAGCTGAAGTGCTTACTTTCATTATAGCCAATCACAATCAAAGCCCTGCTTTGTAATGAACCCCTGCCTCGTTCTCCTTTGGGCTCTTCGGCTCTGCACCTCATTGCGCCAGCTCACCTGCGACCCGTTCTCTTCCAGGCCCTTCGGCTCGGCACGGTCCTTCTTCACCATCAGTGTCTGGGCTCTGGGGAATTTCAAGATCTCTCCTTATTGAAATGTCTTCAATCTGGTTAAAGATTGGATTAGAATTAAACTGTATAGATGGGCTGTGAGAAACTTTATCCAATTAAAACAAACATTTTCATTTGTCACACTTTTAATTGGAATAAATCGTTTTGACATGTGCTGAACTATCTAAAATACTGGAAACAGGTGTAGAAGAAGTAGCAGGGTTCTATTGTAAACAAACATGACTGCTGTTAAAATGTAGCAAGATGATTTTCTGAGCATGCTTTTATTGCATTCATACTTGTTTATTTTTTGAAAGTGACTTTTCACACGCGATATTCTAAATACGTGTGGTGAGGGCTGAGCTCTTTACTTGGCTGCACGAACCCAGAGAAAGGGTTAGGGTTGGATGCACTTAAAATACATGAGGGGAATGCAGTAATGTCCATCTTGGTTGCATGTAAATGCGTGCTAATAACATAACCTTTTTTTTTTTCTCTGGACATGATTAGTAACTCAATTGCACAATTTTACAAGACTGCTCAGAGCAGCATTTGCACATTCAAAAGCCACCTCCAGCACTCACACACTGTCCCGAAGCCGCTCCTCTTCAGCATAAACCACTTATTTCAATCGGAAGGACAATTTGTTCCTAAAGAGTGTGATCAGGTCACAAATGGCATGTTTACATGATGCATTTTAAGGCTTTTAATCCAAATACTTGTGTCTATATAAACCCAGTGACTCAGATAACCACTGGTTACAACTGAGGTCTGCAGGAGAACATCTCTGAACGCACAACACATCCAACCTTGAGAGAGATGGCCTACAACAGCAGAAGAACACAACGGTGCTGACACTCCTGTCAACTAAGAACAGGAAACTGAGGCTACAATTCACACATCATCATCAAACTTGGACAATTGAAGATTAGAAAAAAATTGTCTGGTCTGCTGAGTCTTCATTTCTGCTGCAACATTCGGATGGTAGAGTCAGAATTTAGTGTCGACAACATGAACGCATGGATCTATCCTGTCTTCAATCAACGGTTCATATTTTCTTGGCACACTTTGGACCCCTTAGCACCAGTTGAGCATGGTAACAACTCTCTGAGGAATGTTTCCAGTACCTTGTTGAATTGAGGCCACCAAGGATTATGGAAGTTCTGAAGGCAAGGTTGTCAGAAACAGACAATGTGTCAGATTATTAGCATGTGTGTACCTCAGTAATTTTTGCTTCAATGTGTTTTTTGATAGAGAGCTGTCAAACTGTAATTGCACATAATGTAATGCAGTTTCAATCTGAAGGACAGTCACTGAAGAAAATTCAGCAAAAAGCCTTTTGGAGTCTTTGGACTTTTTGACTTGTGATTCCCAACTTAAAAAAACAAAACAAAACAAAAAAACAGAACCTTGTCTGTTTTTGTGGCAAGTCTCTGATTAAGTAGATATTTAAATTAGGGTTCTGGAGTGAAGTGAGCAGAATAATTACCATTTCATTTGCATCACTTACTTGCAAGTGATGCCACAATAAACTGCAAAGCAGCAACACTCTTGTAAATGGACTTGCATAACCTAATCTATCTGAGGTTTTTGTTTCCATAGGTGTACTGTGGTTTTGTTGGTACATTAGGACCTATTTGTGTGCTTTGTTTGCATTCTGCTCTGATTCATTATTAAATATCTCCTGCAGTCAGCTAGAACCTCTAAAGAGTATTGGTGCAGTCTATTCATGCGTCAACTTATATGTTAGAGAGGTCATCACCACATGCCACGCTGCAGGACTCACAGCTCCATTTTATTGAATAAATGAAGGCTGCTAAAGTAAGCATGGCTGGATGGAGAGAATTAAATCTGATATGTTTTCCTTTCACCCAGGTTTACTGAAAAAAAAGAAAAAAGTAATCTAAGCTGAGCTGAAAAACTATTTGTGATAAAGCTTCTTTGGTATATTCATTTTAAAACACTGGCAAAGCTTAGCTTTCACTTCATGCAAAACGTTAAAGCTTTTAGTGGCTGGTGGGAGGAAAAGTTTTCTCTGGATGATGACCAATTTGTTTAGAATTTTTTCCAAGCCGTTTAAACTGCCTTAAAATATCTCAAATATTTGTATTACATAACCATAATTCTATCAACATCATTGTTAATTAAAAATACGTATATATAAACTTTACAACCATTATAACTAGGAGTTATTTTTAAAGTAGATTTTTTTCAGTAAAGATGAATGTGGTAAGGCACTTGAACACTTAAATTAGCCTTGTAAAATAATTTGTGTTTTTAAAGTACACAATTTCATCTACTAAAACGTGTGTGTGTTTTGCTTCAGTTTAACATGTAAACATGTATTCAAGACATGTCATATTCCTGATGATGGAAAAAAAAATCTGACAGTGCCGAGCCATGCAGGCAACAAGAACAAGGAACAGGTCTTTTAGTATTTAGCTGGTGAAATTAATTCTTTTAACTGAGTAATGCTTTGTTGTTGCTTTTTTGCATGCATTATAACTGTGTTTTTTGGTTGAAAGAGTTATTTGTTTGCTCCCAATGGCTATTTAAAGAAAGAAAAAACAGCAATGGATGCCATTTGTTTTTCACAGACCCGAGCACAGCAGGGAACATTTTGCTTGTGTGACTTCACAGAAAATTAAATCATGAACACAAACTTAATATAAGTTGATTAGAAAGAAAACTATTACAACTATAAAGTTTTTTCTTTCTTCACGAAAGGTCTAACTGGCCAGGAATCTGGTGAAAAAATCAACTTTTTAGTCAGCTTGCTTCACTTTTGTGCTAAGGACACTTAATGTGGGCAGGACTTCACATAAACCTGATCTAGTTAAAAAGAGAAAGAGGCAAAAGGAGCAACAATACTTGGTTGATATTATTTATAGAACTAATGCAAAACAAAACAGTGTTGTTAGGGTACATGAAATTAAGACGATGGTCCTAAAACAGACCACTTTAGCTTCTTTCACACATCAACATTAGACTGGGTGTTGGTCTGCTAATCAAACATCTGAATTTGTGTGATCATGTCTGAAAACCAAATCTACACATCTACATGCAGATATAGAGTGTTTTGTAATCAGCATGCTGCCATTAATGCAATGTATTCAATTTTGTATTCAAATTTCCTCCCCCATCATCACTGTAGAACATCAGTGCATTTGAATTCAAAGCTGATGGTCCGAACAAAGCTACGGACGAACGTGTAAATCATTTGTGCTCTCCTTGAATCCAGCATCAACAAAGAGAAACTGCAGGTTAAAGGAACAAACATAAACGCTGTGATGAGATTTTTGACAGGCTTGCTCTCTTTGAAATGTAGCTATCTTGACATAATGCTTTGATTTTGTATAATGGAGGATTGCTGACTGATGGGGCAGAACTCTCGCTGGGAACACAGAATTCAGCATCAGAGGCATGCAAAACAATGTTTAAAAGTATCTGTAAACCATATTTATTTCAACTGCAAATGCATTTTTAATTGTAAAGCTTTATTATTCTTGTTGCAAAGACATGAAAGTATTCTCATTTGTATAAATGTGAAGAAATGACTTTTTTTTATGTTTGTTTTTTTTTTATGGGCTGAGTTAAGAGAGTGCTTGTGTCTCTTTCTGATTCAAAGACCAACTCCAATAAAAACTGCATTTTTAAAAAGTTCTTGTAGCCTTTTTCTCATGATGGAGGACATACAGAATATTAAGAAAACTAAGATTAAAATTGCATTTCTGTGTATTTTTCTATTCAAATCGGGATCAATCAGGAGTAAATGAAAAAACTGTGTTTGAAAAAGCTTTTTGTTGTTACATACAAACCACAGGCCACAAGCTCCCTGCTCCACTCCATTCTGATGCATCCACTTGTCGAGACTAATAGATCCATGTAAGACTTTGTTTTCCTCATCTAGGCTGGCATCTGGCTTAAAACTCAGGAGAGGTTCCAGATCACAGGTATCTCTGGTTGTAGACCTCCCCTCTGGCTCGTCTCGCACCCCCAGCTTCCCCTAGTTTCATCTGAATAAAGCCCATCTGCTAAACTATTCATTCAATGGTTTGCAAAAGAATTCCTTGAACTTCTCTACATTTTCCCACATTATGACCACAAACATAAATATGTTTTATTAGAATTTTATGTGAAAGACCAACTCAAAGTGCAACACACTTGTGAAGTGAAAAGAAAATTATACAAGAGTTCAATTCTTTTTCCAAATAAAAAACTGAAAAGTGCAGTGTAAAAAAGTCTTCTGCCCCTTTTCTCTGAGAACATCCAATTACCTTCAGAAGTTGCTCAATGATTGGTGACTGATCAAATGTTGACTTAATGACTTAATAGAGTCCAACTGTGTGTAATTTAATCTCAGTACACAAATCCAGCTGTTTTATGACACTCTGTGGTTTGTCAAGAGAATCTTAGGGAGAAAACAGCATCATGAAGTGTAAGGAACACACCAGACAGGTCAGGGAGAAAGTTGTGGAGAAATTTAAAGCAGGGTTAGGCTAGAAAAAGATTTCCCAAACTTTGAACATCCCACAAACCACTGTTCAGTCCATCATCCGCAAATGGGAAGAGTATGGCACAACTGCAGACCTACCTAGACATGGTCGTCCACCTAAACTAACAGGCCGAACAAGGAGAGCACTGATCAGAGATGCAGCCAGGAGGCCCATGGTGACTCTGGATAAACTGCAGAGATCTACAGCTCAGGTGGAGGAATCTGTCCATAGGACAACCAACAGTCGTGCACTAGACAAATCTGGACTTTATGGAAGAGTGGCAAGAAGAAAGTAATTGTTAAAAGAAAACCACAAGAAGTCTCATTTTCAGTTTGATATAAGCCATGTGTGTGACCCAGCAAACGTGTGAAAGAAGGTGCTCTGATCAGATGAGACCAAAACTGAACTTTTTGATCTAAATGCAAAGCGCGATGCGTTGAGGAAATCTAACACTACACATCACTCTGAACACACCATACCCACTGTCAAACATTCAGCAGGGACAGGGAATCTGGTTAGAGTTGATGGGAAGATGGATGGAGCCAAACACAGAGCAATATTGGAGGAAAACCTGTTGAAGTCTAAACAACACTTGAGACTTTAAACGCTCTCCATCTAATCTGACTCAGCTTGAATTGTTTTACAAGGAAGAATGGGCAATAGTTCAGTCTCTTGATGTGCAAAACTGGTAGAGACAAACCCCAAAAGACCTGCAGCTGTAATTGCAGCACAAGGGGGTTCCGCAAAGTATTGACTCAGGGGGGGCTGAATACTTTTACACACTGCACTTCTCAGTTTTTATTTGTAAAAACAATTAAACTCTTATATCATTTTCTTTCCACTTCACAATTGTGTACCACTCTGTGTTGGTCTTTCACAAACAATTCCAATAAAATATATTTATGTTTGTGGTCATAATGAGAGAAAATGTGGAGACGTTCAAGGGGTATGAATACTTTTGCAATCCACTGTATGCAGTACACTACATAGTAATCCAATGTTTCCCAAAAAACATAAAAATGGCTGCTCTACTCTCCATGTAGGGAAAACAAAGCCTTCCTAGTTTGTACTGCTCACAGGATGGGCAACAAATATCCTCGATTAGATTATTGAGCAGCCAGCACTAGTTCCAAATCAAAAACTCGCAAAAACACACGTAGATTTTCAAAAAAGGAAGTATAACGTATAAAAAGCCAGTGCGGGATGTTTGAACCGTCTCGTCAATATCAAAGCAGGATGATGTCCATGATATGCAACGCAGAAAATGTATCATTTATTTTTAAACAATCTTTTTATAAATCATCTTGAGGCATCATTTCTTTCCCTTAGATAACAGGATCGCTGTCACAACACCAGCCCATGCACAAAATGATTAAACCAGGAGAAGGGCTGATGGGCATAAAAAGAGACAGCTGAGCCGTAATGATCAGGCCACCACTTTGATCCTGTAACGGATCTAATGAGCACAAAAGCTGCTAAAGCAGCTCTTGTTAAAGTGTCCTTGAGAAAAAAAAGAATAAAACTGAACCCCGCAGAATCTCATTTACTGCCAAATTAGGGGAAAGGCTTTAGGAGATGGAAAAAGTGACACGGCAGCTTTTCACTGAGAGGCAGTGTAATGTCCAAATAACTCTAACCTGATCTGAGCGATGATTTCATTCAACTTTCCATTTCGATCATTTTTTTTCTTTGACTTTATTTAGTTTAGTGGGTTTACTCCAAAATTGCTTTCTTGATGCAATCAGTCTCATTTACATGAAGTTGTTCAATTCTGTTACAGTCAGATCTGTAAAAATGGTCACAACTCATTAAGCTGTTCTTCTGCAGCACCAAGACTTTCTTTTTTCTTAGTCATGTTCTTCTGAACTGGTTGAGTTCAAATAATCCTGATGTCTAAACTTACATTAATGTTCCTCTGCTCATCCTTTTTTTTGTGTGTGTGCTTGAGGAAATCGAAGTCAACATCTTCCCAAAGATGTCTTTTATTAGTGGTGGTAATCTGAAGTATGGTGGCCTTGAAGTCCAAATCACATTGACAAATCACTCAACGGAAAAACATAATAAAGATCACAATGAAAATTAAAAGAGCAAAACAAATAATAGACATTACATCTTAGAAATCAGAAGGAAATTCAGTAACGCTTTATAATAAGGCATTTATTGTAAGTGTCTTACAAATGACTTACATGTTAAAATAAGCTGCTCATGAAGACATTGATTAGCATTTGTTAGTCCTTTATAAAGGATTAATCACTCTCTTATTCATTCATTCATTTTTTATGAATTAATTAATGTACTGTCTTGTGATGATGAAAAACCTGTCTGGTTTATGAAAAAAAAAAAAAAAAAAGGTTCATACATTTTTTGTGAAGATACTTAATGTTTTTGATCAGATATTAACCGACAAATAACTAGTCCATCGCTATGTTTATTTTTGCACTGCTGAGCTGTTTACAGGCTCATGCGATGCAGCACTTTTTCTGTACTTCGTTGTTGTACTTTACTAAAAATACCTTCCAATATTAATCTTTGCATGTTCCTGTTGACAATAGTTCAACAGTTTTTAGTTCAATCAAACTGAAAACGAGCTGAAATGAAGAACAGGGAGGCAAGTCGTCGCAGACGTCTCAGAAGATTGCTTTGCTCAGGATTACGCCATCTACTGGGCAACAGTTTAACAATCTTATCCAAAACTGTATTATGATTTGATTACAACTATTTTATATTCGTATTACCTGTAACACTCTTGTTCAGAGAAAGTGTTGTGTTATTTCTTTATATATCTTTATAGCAAAACCATATCAGCCTATCAGTGTTTTAAATCATTTTATTTACAAAAAGATTTACAGCACACTTGTTTTAAACAAAAATACTTTACGTACTCATTCATTCATTCATTCATTTTCCAAACCGCTTTTCCCTTTCGGGGTCACGGGGTTGCCGGAGCCTAACCCGGCTACTCATGGGCGAAGGCAGGGTACACCCCTGGACTGGTCGCCAGTCTGTCGCAGGGGCCAAACAATCACACACCCATACACACTCACATGCACACCTAGGGACAATTTAGATTAACCAATTAACCTATGAAGCATGTTTTTGGACGGTGGGAGGAAGCCGGAGTACCCGGAGAAAACCCACACGTGCACGGGGAGAACATGCAAACTCCACACAGAAAGGTCCCCCAGCCAGGACTTGAACCAGGGACCTTCTTGCTGTGAGGCAAGAGCGCTAACCACTGTTCCACCGTGCAGTACCACTGTTGGTGGGAGGCCTTATAAGTTCCTTCAAATATCAAAACAGACACTTGTGAACAAAGAACTGCTTAAAACTACAAGAAACTGGCCTTCATTTCACAAACCTTATATGTTTTCTTTAAATTTTTTTACTTCTTGGCTGCTCTGGCTGGACTAATGAGGTGGGTCAGCCCCATTTCCTGTATCACTGCTCTAAATAGAAAGTAACAACAAAAACCTTTACCCCAATGACAATGATTAACAGTTTAAAGATAAATGAATAAACTTATTCCCTCTCGGTGGCGAGGGCCAGCGTTTGCCTGAAAACAAGCACTCTCCGCCATCCGCAGGCGGATCTTGTTTTCTACGTCTTCATCTTTCCTTACATAAGTAAACACATTTTAAAAATGTCTTATCAACTTAGGACTACAGGTAGAAATCACTCCTTTTTTATGTACTACATACTGTGTTGAATATTTCCGCCTTCAATGCAAAACAATAGTGTTAGCAAAGCAATAGTGTTAGCAAAACAATAGTGTTAGCAAAACAATAGTGTTAGCAAAGCAATAGTGTTAGCAAAACTGATAAAACTGATAAGCTGCAGAAGAATGCATGTCGAAAGTAAAATAATGACCTAATATGACATATATCTTATTACATATGTACCAATATGATATTCTAAATAAAACAAATAAATACTTACATTTATATGTCAGGGAGAGACACTCCAATACACCCTAATATAAAACATTTTTTATATAGTAATATATAAAATAATATATATCAATGGACAGAAGACACGGAGGGCTGCACGGTGGCACAGTGGTTAGCGCTCCTGCCTCACAGCAAGAAGGTTCTCGGTTCAAGTCCTGGCTGGGGGACCTTTCTGTGTGGAGTTTGCATGTTCTCCCCGTGCATGCGTGGGTTTTCTCCGGGTACTCCGGCTTCCTCCCACCGTCCAAAAACATGCTTCATAGGTTAATTGGTTGCTCGAAATTGTCCCTAGGTGTGAATGTGAATGTGAATGTGAGTGTGCATGGGTGTGTCATTGTGGCCCCTGCGACAGACTGGCGACCAGTCCAGGGGTGTAGCCGGGTTAGGCTCCGGCAACCCCGTGACCCCGAAAGGGATAAAGCGGATTGGAAAATGAATGAATGAAAGAAGACACGGATGGATAATCAGTGGGGGTACAATATCAAATCAAACTTTATTTCTATAGCACTTTTCCTATGAAGCATAACACAAAGTGCTTTACATTAAAATAAAACACATTAAAAACAAGCACAACCATAAAAATGTAGACCCCCCAACACACACATGCAATCCACCCAACCCCTTTCACAATTCCCACCCCCTTAGCTGATGGAACCCATTGGGAAACAGGCTGAGCAAGGAGAAAGTTGGTTGGTGGACCCATTATATTTGGGTCCTCTTCCTCCGTGGACAACCACATAGCCAGTCTAATGCAGCATCACAGGCGAGGACCCAGCCCCACCACAGCAAGGTAGCGAGGCAGGTCCCCATCTAGAGCTGCAACAGCTGAACCGTAGCTGACCCAGAGGGAGAGGACCCAGCCGAGGAGGCACTGGATTTAAAAATAATCAAATATAAATCTAAAATTAAAATGGAACATTTGATAAAAGCAACAAGCAATAAAACATGAGAATAAAAAATATTCAAATAAGCTATAAATAATCCAACGTAAAATCATAAAACATGATAAAAATAATAAAAACAGGATAAATTAACATGATAAAAACTAACTAAAAGCAAATTTAAAAAGATAGGTCTTGAGCCTTTTCTTAAAAGCCTCTATGTTCTCTGCGATCCTCAGGTCCTCCGGCAGACTGTTCCATAGACGGGAGCCATAGTATTGAAAAGATGCCTCTCCATAATTTTTGGTTTTCACATTTGGAATGATTAGTAGGCCAGTGGCAGAGGATCTTAGGGTCCACGAGGGTTCATATTTAACTAAAAGATCAGATAAATAAGAAGGCGCAAGACCATTCAGACATTTAAAAACCATTAAAAGTATCTTAAAATCAATCCTGAAGCAGATGGGGAGCCAATGCAGGGATTTTAAAATCGGGGTGATGTGAGCTCGCCTTCTGGTCTTGGTGAGAACTCTTGCAGCAGAATTTTGGAGAAGCTGAAGGTTCTTAATGCTATTTTTTGGAAGACCTGCTAGAAGGGCATTACAATAATCAACTCTACTAATTATAAAAGCATGCATCAGCGTCTCATTACAAACGGGGGGGTCTGGTATGGTCTGGTCCACTATTTTGAGCGTTTCCATTGTAAAATGGACCCATTAAACAGTACCGATCTGTACCTCTAGAGCAGTGGTGTAAAGTACTTAAGTAAAGTAAGTCCATTTACTAAGTATTGTTTGACTACTTTGTACTTGTACTGATCAAAAATATCAGCAACTTTTCCTCTCTACTTGACTACATTTTTGATGAAATATTTGTACTCTTTACTCCACTACAATTGAATGGGCACTTACAGTTACTCATTACATTGTGATTGTGCACAAGAAGTCCACATCTTTATCTACGTTATCATGGCTGGTTTGTTGGGTGGATTAGACAATATCGCCACATGCAGGGTGCTGAAGGTACTGGATGCTATTTATGAGCTAAAACACATGAACACGAATTAGCAACCAGCTTGCCTAATACCAGGTGTAGCGACATGGCTGCCGCCAATGATGAAGTCAAAGCCATCACATCAAAATGGCGGATGTAATGGCGGATCGACCTGATAGAGCCGATGGATGTCAAAAACGAAAGTTGTGATGATGTCCAAAACGGAGGTTGTATTTTACCAAAAAGGCTATCTGAATTATTTAAAAGTCAGTGTTAACGTTAGCTTATCTAAGCCAAAGACTGAGTCTGTTTTCATTTTCACCGCAAGAACTTTTCAACTTTTAATTTTACTAATGGAAAATTTAACTTTACTGTACCTGCATTCACCTGACAGTAGCCTGGAGGGTCTAAGGAAACCCTGTTGGCCCGATAGGGATGCATTGGGTTAAGAAAATGGATGGAAGGCCAGCAGGAGCTCTGAATGAATGATGTATAAATGTCTCCAGAAGGTGGCTGTCCATATCAAGTACCACCGGCTGCCAGCTGCCTGGTAGCCCGGGAGTATATAAAAAGCATGCCATTCTGCACCTCTAATGGCCTCCTGACTGCTGCCGTCTACATTCAGCATCATACCAAAAGAGGATTGCAGATTTTGGAGGGAAAGAAACTGGTTTTGAGTTATCTGTGATGGGATGCCTGCAAAAATCTGACCTTCATGAAAGATACATCAGAAGAAAACCTTTCTTGCATCCTCACCAACACAAAATGGTGTCATAAATATTTGAAGGCGCATCAAAAAGAGGTTAAATATATTTTAGAAACAATTCAGGGGGACTTGGCTTTAAAAAATGAAATGGAACTTAATATATCACAACGGGGGTTGAAGATGATGTTGTGTAAGGTATGTTTTAATAAAAAAAATATTCTAAATATTGAGAATTTTTGTAACAAAAGGCCACAAGTGGTTTCATTACTTGTATTTGCGGTTAACATAAGTGCTCTTTAAGTGCATAGAAACTTTTGGTAAAAACTCCCACGAGGCCTCACTAACCAGGACAAATCACATTTATTTAAAAAAATAAATATGTATAAAGAAAGAGAGGGAGAGAGAAAAAGAGATAAAGGTTGTTTTCACAATAGGAAACTCCAATAGACTCCATTCAAATGAGTACTGAATGCTGATTTTCAGGATTCTTACCCTTACCAGTCCTGCTCTGGTGTCACCCTCATTTCATGCACTTATTCATCTGCTTGTTTACTGATCTGCTCACCACTGGTTCTCTACCAGAAAGTTGCAGTCTCTCTGCAGCTCTGCAGTCTGTTGTTTCACTTCCGCTGTTTACCTGATCGTGTTCTGACATTTATGACATCCTCTGGAATGACCCAATGACTTCTCTGTACTTCTATCTGTCCAGTTGGAAAAAAAAAAAAACTGTTTCTGGTTGGATCTGCTTCTCTCTGACTCTGTGAAGACCTGTTCTCATACTGAAACAAAGGGCAAAGACTTTGTTGCCTTGGCCAGTTTCCCACCTGTGTTCTGCCTGTTCGGAGCTGCAAAGAATCTGCTTGGTGCTGCCCCTTCTGTGTGGAGGATCTGGTCTGATCTCTGCCAGTCCAGTCTTCTGCCTGTGCACCATTCAGAAAAGACTAGATAAAGCTCTGTTCTTTGTCATCTGGGGTGTTTTACCTTTTGGGAGTCCGTTTTTTTCCCCCAAACCTCTGACATTAAGTTTTACACCTTTTTTTTTTTTTTGTTAGGTTTTTCTTTCAGACATGGTTACGGGTCTGCACTTATAGCACATTGCTATCTTCTTAGGAGGCCAAAAGCGCTTTTCAGTCATAGCTATGAGCACACACATGCACACACTGATGGCGGCACCAACCTTTAACCAGCAGGAGCAACGTGGGATTCAGTGTTCAGAGATTTTTCGATACATGGGCGGGCAGGGCGGTCACCATACCTGCAATGTTCCACTTGGATGTCAACTGCTCTACCTCTGCACTACAGCCTCCCCACCCAGGAAGTACTTAGTATCAAACCTAAGCCAAAAGCTGACCAGGCCACATAAAATAACAATGCATTTCTTTTAGCTGCTTACTTTGGAGCAAAATTGCCTAGAAAAGCTTCTTACCAGAACAGAAAAGAAGCATGAAGAAGAGAACTGAGTCCTCTGATAATCATGAATTAGACCACGCCCTCAGCCTACCGAATATTTACTAACATTTTTGTGATTAACATTTAGTCAGACTTGCTTTTTGGGCTTTTTTTTTTTGCAACTCAGAATGCCCAGTGTTTATTTCATTTTTTGTCTCTGGTTCACTTCCACTTCTTGGCCTGAAAAAAAGTACTCCAACACTCACCAAACTGCACCAGAAAACGTCAGGGCAAGCGAAGTATGCCGTTTATTAGTTTGATCTGTGCCCGAGTTTAGGTGAGCTTTCACTTTTACCAGACTGTGCAAACCACATCAAAAAATCACTCAGTACAAAAATATGTTTGAGATCTCAACAATAGTCAAAAAAGCAAAACAATAAATAAAAAAAACTTAAAAGTGAAATAAAAATAGATCATTTCGGAGAACAAAATTAATTTCCAGAAATCAAAATGAAATGGAAAAAAAATGAAGTGGAATAAGAAACCAGATGGGGGACATCGCTGATTGGATGATGACATTTGACTTTTTTTTAAAACATGTCTTTAATGAAAAGAAATATGATGAAATGCAACTTAACTCCACAAAATTAATGCACAAGATGTGAAACTCTGTATAACAATGAAACTTTTTGAGTAAAAGAAAATTGCTAACATATTCCGTAATCAGAATTGCAGAATAGCAGGAAGCCCATAGTTCCCATGGGGAAAAGTCAATGCAGCAACATATTCCTCAGAGATGGTTCTGCATAAGGGTCAGACAGCCTGTGTTTTGCCAACAGCTTCCCCGGGGTTTCTCTGTGTAATGGAACTATAGCTACTGGGTTGACTGAGTAGTTACTGTTCTCACCACATAATAGGACAGCATGTGTACAACTGAAATCCCTTTGAATATAAGAAAGAACATGATCATTTTAGCTAAGTCTCAATTATTCTAACACACAAAAAGGTTGTAAAGAAGCAAGATATTTGGTTATAGGCAAAGCAGACAGAGCTCTAACAGTAGGTTACCGGTTCAAATGGCGGCTAGTTTCAAATAAGCCCCTTCATGTCTGAATTTATTTTTCAATATTTAAGAACATTTTCTTTAATGTTTTTGCCATTTAAGGTGATGCTAAATTAAGTGGAGTTCCGAATTATATGGTCTACTGCAAATTAGCAATGTACTGCTAGAAAGGAGCTAACAGTCATGACAATTGTAAATGTGTGATAGTCTGCCTATATTTCACCTTCCATCAACCAGCCATTGAGCCAGTCATGCTGCGGGCGACAGGTTGTAGCAAATACTTACACAACACGTTAGGGTAAGAGTGAGATGCAAGCACGTCATACAGATTTGTCCGTTTTATTTTTTATTCATATTAGACAAGCAGGGTGTAGTTTGTATTGGCATCTTGCGGACTTATGCATCACTTGCACAACCTGTGCATGCGCATTTGCACACGTCTGTCTACAACCTTCCCCAGCCCTGGACAACCCAAAAAAGCTGTAACACCCATGCGGGTCAATACCCTGCACGGGTGTGTGTGACTAAGGCTTGAGATGATGATTTTTGACTCTGATGATACTGAAATACTGATAAACAAGATGCATCTTTGTGCTAAATTAGAAAACATCTCCTAAATCTGCTTCTCTAATGCAAATTCATAAGCTGGTAGATATAGAGACGGACATATTGTCCAGAAGAGGAGCTGTCAATAACATTTGTGAATTGACTCTTTCAGTTTGTCAACATTGTATTTTTTTTGTAAAAATGTTAGCTTTATTTCTCACAGTTCAGATTTTTCCTGAAAAGTATGAACTTTTTTCACCAAAAAGTATTTCTAAATTTCTAAAACCTATTCAAAAAAAAATTCCATCAACGTATCAATAATAATGATAACAATAATAATAATTTCCCACTTCAATATAACAAGTTGATTTTGCGTGTGTGTAAATCCACCTATTTCCCTTAAAACATCCATTTATCAAGGCCAAACAGTATGTTTTCTCTTTTGGAAGAAGGTTATCTTTTCCCGGAATAACTTTGACAGTTGTTACCAGAACTGCTGACTCTGGTTGGCTGAGTTTCCACAAGTCCACTACTGGAGATAGCTGTCAAACTAAAAACAGCAGCCATTTCTTGTTAGTCCACCCAGTCAATCATAGAAAGCAGATGTTGCCATATTAAGAAACACAGTGTAAAGACTTGCAATATCTGAGGTGCTTCTGTGACAGGTAGTGGAAAAAGTGTTCATTCTGTCCCATAGCTGGTTTAATTTGCCAATCACCACCGTTGGTTCCTATCAGTGTTTCCCTAAATCCACAATATGAGTCCGGTCAGATCAACAGTTTTTCATTATTGTGGTTGCTTATTTCGCACCAGTGTTGTTATATTCAGTTTTATTTTATGTCTACTTTCTTGTGGTCTCTGGCATTACTGTTTTTGACAACTATACTTAGTTGGTAGTTAAATCTCACCTATTTATAACTTTGTCTTTAAACATTTTAATGTAAACCAGCATCATCTTTACCTCTTTGAAGTCCCACACCAATCTATTTTACAAGTGCTGTTTTAATTATGTTTATGGTTTTTTTTTGTTTTGTTTTTTTTAGCAAAGATCTGTGTCGTTTTCTGGGACATAGTTTCTGCAGAAAGGCAGGAGTTTATTAGAAATTCCTTTGAGTTGAGGGTGAAACTGTTGGCAGAGTATACCTTCACTTATTTCCCATCATCCCTTTGTTTACATTCCTTCCTGCTTGCTTACAGCCCCTCAAGACCCCAAGCTAACATAACCAGTACAATAAAAATGGTATATAAATATCATATCAATAAAAAATTGTAAAAATTGAGCAATAGTAGAGCTATCCAGCCGTAAAGTTCTGAGCCAGACACCAGCTCTGATTAGGAAAAAAAAAGTACATTGGTCTATTTGTTTGCAAGTGGATGCATCAGACTGTAGTTGTGGCTCACTGATTGTTTATTTAACCTTTATCTTAACAGGGAATCCCTGTTTTGAGAGAAACCTGGCCAAGAGGCATTGGCACATAACACACACATAAGAAAGACAAACATGAAAAAAAAAATTTAAATCAGCTCAAGAATAACATGTACATTCTTCAGTTCCACACTCAATTGCATTGATTTAAAGCAACTTAGGAAGACGGGTTCCTGCAGTCGCAGAGAAGGATTTCTAACCATTTTTTTCTTCTGTTCCTGAATCACAATGATCTGAATAAAGATCAACTCATAAATGCAATTTCAATTTTAATGTTCTTTATATATGTCCTCCATCATCAGAAAAAACCCACAACAACATGCTGAAAACATCAAAACCCCACCGGAGCCTTTAAAACACAAGAAAGAGTGATAAATGAGTGTGGATGGGCTATTTTGATTCCCAGAGACAAGAGACTCTAAAATGAGTGGAGAAACGGGATCTGTCTTGACAGCTGACACAGTGTGTGTGTGAAACAGAGTTAACCTGTGAGCGGAGAACATGTGCATTAACAGAGACACTTACTGAAGAGGACAAAAAGACTGACTGCCTGTAATTAACTGCTTTTCATTGACAGGTGCAGGCTCCTCAAAGACCCATTGTTTGCTGCGCTTTCAGCAGCAAACCTCATCGTACCTCACTTCTCGTCTTTGTCGGCAGCATTTGCCAGGAGCCTCAGTGGCTGCTTCAGACTTAGGTGCTCATGGTGCAGCAGCAGCTGGGCACCATTACCGGAGGAGGTGAGTGATGGTTCAACAGTGCAGTAAGCTGACATGTAGCAACTGCAATGACTGAGGGGAGTCTCAGCTTGGAGAAGTAGTCCCTGTAATTAGAGTTGGAGGTCTGTGGGCTCTGGGACTATAAAACCACATATGTGTTTTCTAATTTAGATTAATTCATTCATTCATTTTCCAATCCGCTTTATCCCTTTCGGGGTCACGGGGTTGCCGGAGCCTAACCCGGCTACTCATGGGCGAAGGCAGGGTACACCCCTGGACTGGTCGCCAGTCTGTCGCAGGGGCTCTAATTTAGATCTATGAAGCAATTTTCAGTTCTTTATTCAGTGTTATCATGCAATACATTTTTTGAGCGATAAACAAATTATGACCAAATAATTAATTAAACTAACTAATCTGTTTTGGATTTATATTTTGATAGTATATGAAACAGTAAATTATCTATATCTAAATATTACTTTTTATTCTAACAGACTTTTACACGACCAAGGGTTTGTTTGTTTTTTTAACTTTACAATGAAAAATAACACAAATCTTCAGGTCCAGAGTGCTCTAATTTAACACATCAAAAACAGTGGTCACTTTTCTTATGAAATTAGATTTGTTACGTCCGTAGGAGAGTTACGTACTTATTGTAAGAGATTCCTGTGCCTGTAATTGATATCAAGATGTTTTTTTTATCTGTAGAAAAAGTTGTCCGTCCGTAAAAATGCTTTGTCTGTGTGTAAAATGTCACATAGAAGCATGCCCATTGATCTTCAAAACCCAACACAAGTACAATTCTTTTGCTTCTCAGTAAATCAACCAATCAGCAGCTTTTCGCTGTCATCCAATCACTGTGCTGCTTGGACCTGACAATCAGATGCATGACATCCACGCCAAGAAAAAATGAAATGTATCTTCATTCTGCACAAAAGAGAAGGAGACCAGATGAAACACGGTAATCAATGTATTTCATTATGACATTGCAACTACATAAAATAACTGATGATCATTATTCATTCAGGAAATTCTGATGAAATCTTCTGCTATTTTTTCTTGTTTCCTTCGTGTCTCTGGTTTCCTGGCATGGATGACATGGATCTGATCAGCTTGTCCAAGCAGCGGACTGACGGGTGATGCAATATAAGCATAACATACTAATTTGTTTGTAAATAATAAATAATTGCAATTAACACCATAGTTTGACTCCCACAACTTCATTAACACACAATGGTCAAAAATATTTGTATGAGGCTTTTAAAATGCATTTAAAGTATGTTTAACATCGACTTCATTGTTGAATAGAATAGAATAGAATAGAATAGAACTTTATTGATTCTATGAAGGGGAGATTATCTAAATAAATGAAAGCAAACAAGAGGAACATTATTTTTACTGTTTAAATTGGTTGAAAACTACGGAGCCCCTAAAGGGACACCGAACAAAAAGAAATCTAGGTTTAAAAAAATCTAAGTGAAAAAAAAAAAAAGACAGTTACTTTCTGGTGCGCACCAGTTACTATCTCATACGCACCAGATAGTAACTGGTGCGCACGAGTTACTTATCTGTGGCTACAGTTGCTTTGAGGATGGCTGCAGCAGAGCATATAGACCTTGTTAACTTTTGTTAACCTCCATCATCTCTGACAATCCTCCCAGTCTTTCAACTGCATTTATGTAATAGCCTCCAATGATTTTTGGGTCACTGTTAGTTGCAAAGGCATTCATCCAGATTATTTTTTTGTGAAAATCTGGCAATGCAGCCATTAATACCGAATGGCTTCAGTTTGTCATAAGAATCCAAATACCAAATATAATTTGGGCCCTTTGCAAAGTAACTGCGGTGATGTGGACATCTGGATCTTCGGAGTTCAACACCTTTTGGGTCAAGTTCTTGTAGAATTAGACGGACATGCTCTTTCCTTACAGGCAGACCATTTTGAACACACTTTCCATGCATCCCTGATTCCTATGGAGTTACCGGATGATCTTAATTCTTTCTGAATAAAAGCGATAACCTGATCTAAGCTGGTGTATACCTTGCACCGAAACAAACCGCACGACTTTGAAACTCATTTTAGGTGACGTTTTAGGTGACGGCGGGCAAGCAAAGCTGCAATGTCTTTGTAGGCGAGTCCAAAGATAAAGTAAAACTCAATTAGCTCACGTAATGTCATTTTTAAGTAACTTAACTGACTGAAAATGCTTCCTGTGCGCAAATGACCAGAAATGGCAAGCTAGTGGGCTATCTGGTGCGCACAAGATAGTAACAATTTTTCTTTTTTTCACTTAGATGTTTTTTTTTTTTTCATTTACTCAGATTTTTTATGTCCCTTTGGGGCTCCTTTTTTTTAACTTAGATTTTTTTTTTCTTTGACGACCCTTTAGGGGCTCCGTAGAAAACAATACATCTATAAGTGTCGGTAAAGAAAAAGGATGAATAAGCACTGAGACACTGTGAGCAGCATATGGACACAGCTTCAGGGAGAGTTTATTTGTCTTCCCATCTGTGTGCTGGGAAAGCAGCAGGAGCTTTGTGGGGCTTGCTGCTGCTCCGGCACTCAAATTATTGATGGTGCAAGTTCCTGTAGCATTAATTTGAATATTTTAATAATGTTGTTCTTGATCTTTTATTTTTAGAGCAAGCAAAAGCACTTCAGTGACCTCCAATAAAAAAATTGTTACTATATCCTTTCAATGTTTTGTTTTTTTAAATGCTGTCATTTCATTGCACTTCTTTGAGAAGTTTAATTGCTTAACAATTTAGAACCGAGTGTCTGCTCGGAGGATTCAGTAACAGTTACAAGGCATATTTATATTGTAAAAAAGGGTTTTTGAGTACAGATGTGTCCCACATAAGTCCAATTTTACATGAGGCAGGCAATTCTTATGTGGTCCTTATGACATGATCTACTGTGTATGTCTCAAAAAATGTTCTTTTACTAATTAATATCAATACAGCACAACAAAAAAGGAAATGTGACTTTGCAAGAATAAGTCTTTTAGCAGCAATGTTTCAAGGAACATGCATTTAAGCAAAACAACTCTATACCTTAGTTGTGCAAATGAAAAATGTTCAAATCTTCTAAGCCAAACAGCTTATTGACTGTTGTTTGAAACTGATCAGTTCATTCATTTAACAGATGGGAGCCTCAGTGGCATCATCAAAGAACTGCCTGGCAACCTGGTCACATACTTTTGTGTGATGACATCCATCCATCCATCCATCCATCCGTCCGTCCGTCTGTCTTTACCTATGCCTGTTTGGAACAATAACTGTATATTAGAGCTTGACTGAGTGACTCTTCCTCCATCACGTTCCAAATAGGGAGTAAAAATAAGCCAAGCTGAAATAAGCAGCTGTTATTCAGTCAAAGTATTTGTCAGAATAACTATTTTTGTTCTTGTTGGATTGAGGCCTGGACTCACTGTGGAGTCAGGTGCTTTCATCCCAGGGAAAAGACTCAAGCCCAGGAATGAAGGTAGGGATTGCCACTACTGTGGAATCTCCTCTTAAATATGTCTCTGCAACCGATATAAACTTTTTTCCACCAGTGTTATCCTAGCATGTTGTCATGTCTTTGGAAAAAAAGTTCCAGTGCCCCTGTCACTGACATCAGCAAAAAGTGACCTGAAGGTGGAGGACTGTTGGTGCGGGGGTTCCTGGCAGCCCAATGAGAAGTGGTTACGTGCGGTCCACCGTGGATTTTCTGGATTGAGATTAATCAGTCATATTATCCTGAACACCTTGAATGTAAATTTGAAGAAGACAACCTACATTAACTACGCTTTAGAGGCTTAAGGTGCTCACACACCCAATGCGATTCGCACAGCGGAGGCGGCCAGTTTTAATGTAAAGTCAATGGTTTAGATGCAAAATGAGGTTCTGCAGAGCAAATTGAGTGGCCGGCGCAGCGCGAAAGTCTGGAAACAGTGCAAATTGTGCAACGTGGTGCAAATTAAGCTGCGAGCCAGAGTAAATAAAATCTCAAATCTGGGGAGGTCGCCACATCTGTGTCAACCAATCAGGGACTCAACTTTGGGCACGTGACGGTTTCAGTGACAGCGGGTAGAATACACATCGGATTTCCTGAACTTCCTTTCATTTCCTTAACCTGATGTATCCCTTTCAGGACAGCGGGGTTTCCTGAACCCTTCCCGCTACTGTTGGGCGACAGTCTGCTTCAAACACGGTCAGAGAGAGACGGAAACACGGTGGAAGCGGCCGTCATCAAGACACAGCAGGAATGAAGCTCACTATTCCCAGAGAACCTCTACATCAGGGGTTCACACATTTTTTTGGCATGTGAGCTACTTAAAACAGCTAAAATAATGTGAAGTTTTCCTTTTGAAGTGCTCAAACATAAAACCAACATGCTGTTACAACAGAAACACATTATTCCTGTTTAAGAAAACTATTAAAAATTCCATAGATGAACAAATCCTTTTGTGACAATCTGAGCGAGCCCTTCACACAGCATTTTATGGGTGGCTGTCTTTATAAAGTGACAAACTCATTTGTTGGTCAGCTGAATGTGGTTTGTCCACATGCTTTGTAAGTTTTCTTCAGTTTTATTGTTGTTATTATTATATTAATAAAACAGCAGCTCTTTATGCTGAGGTGCTACTAATGCTTAAAAAGCTTGTATTGGTGTTTTTTGTTTGTTTGTTTGTTTTTTTGTCCCTAATGATACTAATATTGACTAAAAATCAGGGAGCTGTTTGCTGGGGGGGCAGCTGCCGCACCTGTAGCTCCGCCCCTGTGTGTTAACACTCAGAAAGGGATGTGATAAAATACAAAATCTGCATCTTTATAAAAATGAAAGAATCCAACATTTATTTTGTTTTTCTGTGCTCGGTCTTTGCATTCAGATATTGTTTTAGATTTTTTGTTCATTCTTATGATCACATACACTATGAGTCATTTTTGTTTATTTTATTTGTTTTCTGGGTGTATTTTAACTTCAAAAAACTTCATGTCGGAACCTGTTTTACTAAATCTTTGTTATATTTTTCTTAATTTAAATTAAAATTACATTACCAACTCAAAGGTGAGGTAAATCATTGAAGCTGCACTTAGCCAGTTTTCATGCTTTTGCATTTACCTCAGAAAATACATTTTTGTGCCGTTGGCCCACCAAAACCAGCGATCCATGACAACAGCTGCAATGGTGAAAACTGCCATCAACTGCATTGTTGCATGTGTGTCGTTTGCCTTTGAAACATTTAGACTGTGAAGGGTTATGAGAAATGATACAAGGCAGAATAATGAAACGATAAACTTGCCTCAGAAGAATAAAACAAAAATGTGGGGAGCTCAGAATTCATTTTGGGTTTGGCTCTTTTGCATTACAGTTGTTCGAAAGTTTTCAAAGCTCAGACCTTGCAGAGCAGTGCTGTTGTTAGGCAAAAAAGGTAAGGCTGCATCCAGTGTTTCATTAAGCATAACTGTGTTTGCTGCACGATTATCATACCATATCATCCTGGCGCCATTCAAAGTCATTTGAATGACTAAAACTTATCAAACTGTGCAACCTAAACACAGTTGGGTAGATTTGAAGGATGACGGGTAGCTTTGGTGTGTGTCACTTCAATGAGGAAGATTGATTTCAGCACATTGGCTTCTGTGGAGTAAAGTGCTGTCGCTCCACTTTTCCCATGCTGTCAACTCGTCCTCATTCAAAATTAACCTCCCTGCTTTGGGAAATAGCATCTCACTTCCCCTTTACGAAGTCAATCCATCTCTGCACTTTAAATGTGGCCACCACACGTCTCGTTGTTTTCCTGGCTGGAATAAACTAAGCCTTAACTGTCAAATTATGACAAATAATCCCAAAACTTCTCTGAAACCATCAGAGTTTGATTTCCAATTATACAGGGGCTTGCAAAAGTATTCCTTGGACTTCTGCACATTTTCTCACATTATGACCACAAACATACATATATTTTATATTTAAATATTGGATGGATTTATGTGAAAGACCAAGACTGCCCATAATCTGTAGCCTTTCCCTCATTGGGATTACGTCAAGTCTAATAAGTATGAACAGGTCAATAAATGTGTTGTGTGAACAAAACAAGCTGTGCATTTAAGAACAGTGCATGCATGTGCATTTCAGCTAGTCATTCAGGGTCAAAGGACATGTTTCTAAATGTGCACCAACTCTAATGCGCATGTGTCTATGCAGACAGCAGATGAGCTGCATGTGCTCCCCTGATCAGAACAATGACTGTGGGCTGTTCCTGGAGCAGACAGCAGAGGAAAACAGAGAACCTGGCAGAGCAGTTCATTAAAAAAAAGGAACTAGTATTTGTATACATTTATTTGTTTTGACATTGGAAAAAGTTGGATTTGGCTTTTTTAAAAAAGGGTTGACGTTAATTATTAATAAACTACCTACAAATACGTGTATGTACTGCAGATTCAGCATGAACATATAAGTGTTTTTCTCTTTCTAGTTAATTCTCTCATTAGTGGCTGTCAAGACTGTTTCTATAGAAATAAAAACTATATGTTTGGTGCACAGCAACGGTGAGAAATTTGATCTGTGGTTTTAACTGACGACATTTAGGAAACATTCAAATGAGTTTGTAGCACTGAACTGTGCATCAGTGCATTTCACGTTCAATTAAAGGTACGTCTAAACCTGATTTTAACTGCTGTAATAAGTTACCCTTTATGGCTGGTAATTTTATACGAAGTGGAAAAAACTTCAGACAATTTCTTCCAAATGAAAACAAAATACAATTGTTAAAGCTCCTAATGCACACCAGTCTAATCCCCAAACAGATCAAGCATCATTGAGGTCCACAGCCACTCCCTGGCAGTGTTCTTCAACCCTTTTCATCAAGTCTCGCTTGCAGTGGTCATGTGGCTGTCAGCATGTTCAAGAAGGTAAGTCTCGTGACTTTCTGCTTCCAAGATTCAGCAATAGCTAGAAAACTAGCTTAAGCATAATCAATCATTTATATGACACTTTTTAAAGAACATTTAAGGTTGTTTTAACTTGTTTCTCTATGTTCTAAGATCCAAGCAAACCCTGCAGTTCGTTGACTGTCCATAAGAGTGAATACCGGCTGTCTGCAGGTGAAAAATGTGGGCAAACCTGTGCAGGGCACACAGGTGGGCTACACGAAATTTCAAGACGGTAGACCAGTCGGTAAACAGTGGGGAGTAGGTTAATGCTGTTCAAAGGAAAGGTGCATGCTCTTTGTGCGCCCATTGCATGTAACCTGGTTTTAGAAATGAGAAAATTAGACAGTGTAATATGTGTGGGCATCCTACGGGCATCACTTACTTATCACTTGCACATCGTGCGTATGCAGCATTTGTGCTTGGTCAGCCAGGAACCAGTACACACACCGCACTAATGACTAAAGTCCAGCGTTAGGGTGCTGTGCGACACCATCACCCATACGTTAAAAATGTATGTAACTTGCATTATCCTTAAAAACACTTTATGATACACAATAATGGCGCGTTCCGCTTTCATTACATCCCTTAAGGTGGTTGTATGAGCCTCAAGAGGACTGCAAGACTAAGGATCGACTGAACGTATTAACCAATTAAATAAAATGAACTTGCTTTACTTTAATGCATGTGTATTGTTGCTGTATTTCTTTCTTATTTTCATACTTGTAAAATTTGTGAACATCACAAAAACAGGGGAGCATCATTTTGATGAGCAGCTTTCTTGGATGAGAGCTAAGATGGGAATGTTCAGAGAGAAAAAGCTGAGCACACGACATCTTGGAGAAGGAAAAAAGAGAGAAGCTAGCAGATGCTGGAACAGAGGAGAGTGAAAGTAAAAGATTCAGTTTGGCTCAAACATACAGAGAGATGGCTGCAGAGTCGTATCTTGGCTGGCGCTCCCCTTGGCCCTCCTGCTCTCTGTGTGTTTGCATCCAGCCGACGAGTGGAGCGATAATAGGCCGACAGCGGTGAGGTGTGTGTTCTTGAAAAAGAAGAGGGAGAGATAAGGTGCTGCAAAGAAGATGACAGCTGAGTCAAAAGGGGGAGCTGCCCAGAATTTCTTCCTTAAATGAAGTAGCAAAGGGATAAAGAGCAGCTGGTTTCAAGCCTGCTTCTCCTGCATCTGTAACTTGGACCATTAAGGAGCTACATTTACAGGTTCACCTTTGAAAGTTTCATTACTACCGAGGAAATTTGGCAGTTGGGTGCCATTACAGTCAAACCCACCTCTAACACTAATGGCGTGACGGAATTTCTTGCATTTGATTTTGAATTCCTCCTTACACAACAATGCCACCTACTGGTTACACCTGCTAATGACTATGTTATAATCTGAAAACAAGAGTCATCTCAAATAAATCTTTATTTTTTTTACGCATAAGATAGACTGGTTTCAATGACAAAAAATGTGTTGCTTCAATTCTTAACAGGATTCAATCATTCTCTATTAGTTCTGAATTAAGGCTCTATTTCCTTATTTTCTGTTTATCAGCACTTGGCTAAATCATTTGAAATCTCTTTACATAATTTACATGACACATTTTGAATGAAGAAACTGAGTGAATATTTTTTTTTATAAAAAGTCTGTGTAGCAACAGTAAGCTAACGTTTATCCCCTCAGACAGATTATCAGTCTAAAATATTCAAAGCGAAGTGTGTGTATCTGTGCTGACTGTTGAGCAAAAAGCTCTGGGAAAAGGACTTTTTAAACTTTCTGACAAGAAGCCTCACTAAATAAAATACAGCGAAGTCTTTACTGACGAGGTAAGAAAATTAAATCAAATGTCTTGATTGATGTAATTTTCCAACTAACCTGTCTGATACAAACATGACTCAACTTTTGACAAAAATGTACTTTTACTTAATATTTTTTGCTGACAAATGATTAAATAAATGTTTTCAAAAACTAAGTTTTGATGCATTGTAATAAAATTAACTTAGTACCAAATTGTTCACATTATAGAGCACAGCGGATTATAAATTGCAACCTCAATGAATGGTCAATTTTCAAACTTCTGTCATATAGGCCTATAAGGCACACCAAAATATAAGGCGCATTAAGTGAGACAAAAGAGTTCAAGTTAAGTCAGTCAGTCAGAATTTATTAAGTGATTTCACAATAATTTCAGAATGTTTGTAACATGCTACACGAGCTACGTTAGTAATGCTTGCTACAATAGCATTGTCACAATGCCTGTACTGCTCAGTTTTGTTTGCAACAGGTAAAAAGGCAGACTGATATCACTAAAACAAACATTGCTGTGAATACACAAACTCTCAACCTGGTTTGTGACAGGTAAAAACCCACAGTCCGACACCGCTACTTGTTAGCATATTTACAATAAAGCCCAACTCATAAAAAAAGACTGACATGAACTGATGGAGAGTCATGTATCCCTCAAAATTCAGCATTTATTCTTTTTTTTTTTTATTTATTTCTGGGCACTCCTGCGTAATATAACTGTTTTGAAAATGAATGCTTTTAAGTGTTCCTTTCAGTGCAGAAAATACTGTAATGAATTCTTCAGTTTTAGCCCCTAATGTATTTGGTTCAATGGTTTTCCACCTTAAAAGTGCGTCCATTTGGACCTAAATTCCACTTTTATCTCTTAAAAATATGTTTCAGAAACACTAAAATAAAGACACATAAGTCATACATCAAATGTTTTGTGAAGGAAAAGATAATAACTTTTGTTTTGACTTCAGTCACCATTGCAGTATTCTTTGTTATTTATGATGGTGTCAGCAGAAATCCCTTTTGAAGTTTGTTCTCCTTCATTAAACCCATCAAAACTGTTTATTCAATTTTTTTTTTATTTCAAATCATGGATAATATGACAAATAAAAAATAAATAAAATACATCTTGTTTCAAATGTAGATGTCACTCACTGTTCAATTATTTTGAATGATCCAATTCTCATGTGCCTCGAGATCTGTTAGGGACATGCTGGCTTTAATTGATTTTCATTTGAAAGTGTTGCAAACCCAATTTTGACGCTCTGTTTGCTGCTTGTGTTTTCATCTGAAAAAGGATATTGACCTTTAAGTAAAACCTCATTCAAATGAAATCCTTTTCATGCTGAGAGCTTGACGGTGAGAGTGACTCCAGATGGTTTTGTGCTGAGTGGCTCATTTTGCAAGCCTTTTAGTCTCTTTCATTCGCTATTTCTCCCAAATCAGCAAATTCGATTACACAGACTGACGTAATACACCAGCATTCCAACATATTAAAAACCACATGCTTGCCTCTTATTACTTCTGGTAGGAAGATGTGTATATATTAAAATTACAAGTGAAAAATCTTGGTGCACGAGGAGTTATTTTCCAACTGGATATTTGGAAAACCTCACAATTTTCAAGGAGACAATACAAACAGGAAATACGTCTTTCAAAATGTCTACAGTAATTTTCATATAAAACCTTTATTTTAGTTTATTTCCTGTTAAGATATGAAGATGAACAAACAAAGCGCTAGCACACAAAATTCTAGCTAGGGATGCTACGCAAGGTGCACTTCTAAATTACAACTTGTCAGGGATCGATGAAGCTTTTTTCTGTCAACTGGTGCAAGAAATTGTTCATGTCTAGAGGGTTTAACTGCTCAGCAGCACCACCTGCTAATTCATTTTAAGTTGCACGAGATTGTGCACTTGTTTGGCCATTGTTTGCATTTTTATAGAAATTGTGCTTCAATGCCATTCATACCTCCTGTCTCTTTTTACACTAAAACGAAAAGGAGAATGAACACAAATATGCACACTTTGGTTTAGTCTTTTGGGATGTTATGCTTACAACTTTTCCCCCATTTTAATCCAAACCCTCTGCTTGACATCAGAAATTAGCGGTCTAGTTAACACATGATCCGTATTGTCATTGATTGTGAGTGATTGATGCGAATTGCTTCAATTTTTCAGAAACATAATTAATTTCACTTGACATCAAAGCTAAATAGAAAAGCTGATCTGTGGAAAAGTTTTAAGCTTATTTAGCAGTTTCACATTTTTAAAGTGTTTGCTTTTCCTTTGAGAAGTCCTTCAAGTTGTCTCCCTTTGAAATGCTATGGAGTCTTGTTGCCTGTTTCGGTGCCAGCCTGCTTCATTTCCATCTGTCTGTCAGGCTGTTTCGTCTCTGCAGAGCATAGACCACAGTTGGTTTGCTCCCCCTCCATCCGTGATGCTCATCTCCAGCAGATTGTTGTGTTTGTCATACAAACATTGGCTCAAAGCGGTTTTTCGTTCGAGTCGGGAAACTCTAGACTGTAATTGGCTGCGTTAACCCAAAGTACAAGGATTCAAGCAATACAAAACATCTTTGGATTTATGATGCCCGAGGAAAGGAAACAATGAGGAAAAATATTGATCCATATTGATCATTGATCCACCTACAATGGAAGTCTCAGCTCTCCTGAGAAAAATTCTGTGTATTACTAGCAGAAAATTAGATTTGCTGTAATTTAACAAGTAAAACCAGAAATTGGGGTTCTGTCATGTTAAGATAGCACATTTTGTCTAATGAGACACTGGCTATGAAACAAAACATACCCCAAAGGACAGTACAAGACAACTGAGCAAGGTAAGAATAACAGAAGATTTAGAAACAGAGACTGTGCTGATTAATGCAGGGTCTCTCCAGGGTGATGTAGCCTCTGAAGTACAGAAGAACTTGAATTTTGAATGATTAAAGACACCCTCAGAAGGGGCGGCCCTCTGTGACAGGACGAGGTGACAACCGAAGTCAAACACATTTACACTGACACATCCTGAACAAAAAGGAAATGTGCTTCACTGCCTCATTATGCAGAGCAGTAGTCCACTTTACAGCAGACAGGCATTAATCTGTGACAGCAAATAGTAGAACCTGAAATCGTACGCTTCGGATTTGCCCCGGTGGCATTATTTTACTTCTTTGAGCTGTTTGGCTGGCAGGACAAACCCGTCAGATTCTTTTGGCAGCTTCAACAATCCATTCGATAAAATGACTCCCACGACCTAATTTTCATTTAAACAGAAGGTGCCGTCATTAAAAACTTGATAAGCCAATGGGGCACTCTCATGAAGCCATTCATGAGCTGCAAATCCAAACATAATTGAAGGTTTTTACTAGTAATAAGCACTTTCATGTGATGTTTAGACATTTATTGCAGTGACAAAGCTCCTAAATGACTGTTAGCCTAAGCCGGGTCTTAATGCCTTAGGCACCTGTACCTGTACGGGGGGTTGCGGGTTTTTGGGTTGTCCGGTCCTGTTGAGGATCACTGATTGAGTCAAAGTGGACTTCATGGTTGGTAGCTGACCAAAGAAGACACCAATGTTGAAAGGAAAACATGACAAAAGTCAGATCAGATGGATTCAGGGAGAACTTCCTTTGACAGAAAAGACTAACCTGAAGATTTTTGGTAATATCAGCTCAGTGTTCGGTATGAACGCATACCCCTCTTTAAATTACACAGGCGGAGGCTCGGTTACGGTCGTGGGCTGCTTCGCTGAATCTGACACAGGTTGCCTTAAATCTGTGAGGTGTTGAGTGAAATGTGGAAATAGTCAATGCATTTCAGAAAGTTGGTCTCAGTAGACAATGCTTAATCACAAAATTGCTGGCACGCCAGTTCTTGAGCTCCCGTAAATTCACACATAACACAAGCAAACGACTGCCCTGAAGTTTTTCAGTGATCCAAACATCGCAAAAAAAAATTGATACCATAATTCGGTTACAACTGAGTAAACATATGTTGACATAAGAAACAATAATAATATTACAGACAAAATGTTTTATCTTGTTACCAAATAATCTGAATGAAAATAGAAAACAAAACTTCATTTATAACTTCTGCTCCACCTTAAGGAGCACCAGCAGTAAAAAAGCTGACAAGTTCAAAGAGCAAAACTTTGATTAAATCCCAACAAAAACAGTTCATACAAACTAAAATACTGAAGCTCAGAGTTTTGGAAACTAATTGAGCCTGAGAGACCCACTCTTTCTGAGCTGTAGAGTGGATTTGATTGAAAGTCATTTCCATCAGTAGCAGGGCTGTGCGATTTGTCCAGGGGCAAAGAAAGCTTTTAAATGAAAGAAAATTTAAATATGAATCCACAACCTACACCTTCTGAATATCAGCTAAGGATGCAGCCGACATGAATTGATCTATGGTAGCCTACATAGGAATAAAAAAAAAAAAGGATTTTCTTTTTCACAGCTGCCTTTAAAATATATATTTCAGGTCTCAAACACATTTTTCAGTCTTTTCTTTAGTTTTTTTTATTATTATTATTATTATTAGAATTCAAAACAGAGAAAGTTCTAGAAACGGCTGAGTTTTCATTGACTTATTTTCAGATTAGGTACTAGCTTTGGTGGATCCACAGTGGCAAAATGTGGATGCTTGATTTATGTGTGAGGGTTTCATTTCAAAAATCTGAGAGACTTGTGCTGAATTCAGTGAAGTAATGTAAACTATTTCCCACTACTAAGCTCTGTTCAATTTGCACTATAAACTGCAGACTCCACAATAATTTCCAGAATGTGCTGTAGAGAAGCCTTTACCTATCACACACATGTGGAACCAGATCTCAGTACCCTCTACTTGTAAGATCAGACATGAATGAATCCTGAAATGATGGCAGTTATTTTAATGACACACAAGTTATTGAAGAAAATGTATTGATTGCATAATCATAATTAAAAGACCACTGGGAATAATTTTACAATAGATAAAAGTATAGTTGGAGTGGAAGTTTAAACTATGATGCAGTTAATTATTTAAACAACAAAAATGTTATTTAAATTTTTATTTATTTTGGAATGCATTACATTTATTTTATTGCTTTTAATTTGCATTTTGACACTTTGCACTTTTCTTTTGATGTAAATGAAAGGTATCATCAGTTAGTTGGCAGACGAGCTTGAACAACACCTTAAGTTAAAATGGAGGGTGTGGTTAAAATTAGTATTTTTGTCATTAACGTTTCAAAGAAGAATTAAATTATAGAGAGAACTCTTGAGGACAAGGAACTATTGTTACAGACCCACCATGACTACAATTGAGTTTTTGTTGTTTTGAATTTGTTCGTGTGACTTTTTTCATGATGAAAGGCAAATATTTAGAAAATTAGGGCCAAAATTACATTTCTGAGTATTTTTTTATTCAAATTGTTGCAAATCAGCAGCAGACGCAAAAACAACATTAGAAAAAGCTTGTGGATGTGACATAAAAGCTACTCCAGCAAGCCCTTTGTTGATGCAGCCACTTGTAGACAAATAGATCCATTTACGTCTTCATTTTTCTCATCCGAGCTGGCATCTGGCTCAAAACTGTACAGCTGGATAGATCCCAAATTGCTCGCCATTTTTGTTGCATGGCTAATGCAGAGTTGAGGTTGTGAGACACTTTAAACTAGCAGGAGAGTGTGTAAACAGAGAGATGATGAAAACTGAGCTCAGGCCAAGTCTGCACCAACAGACACAACTCAGAGGTGAAATTCTACTGAACTCCTGGCGCTCTGCAGACACTATGCCCTAGAAAACGACAGATTTTTTTGCTATAAATGACATAATTTGAAAAGACCACTGGGAACGCTTTGAAGAGTTCAAATGATGGAATTTTGAAGAAACATTTAACTTCACCTCTGAAATGGACCAACATTAATTTAGATTTTTGGAAAGTCAAAATAAAACACAAAAACTCTTTAAATAAATTTACTTAACTTTATTTGAAGAGCTTTAAACATCAACTATTAGAACCTTGTAGCGTTTGCTTACATTTTCCTAGTTGAATTTTTTTTAACAAGTGGCCTACACACAGAATTTCTTCAAAAATATAAACCCACGTACTGGCTTCAGTTATCACTAAAGTAAAATGAGAAAGATTCTGTCCTTTTGTTCTATTTCTGTCCCTGATTTTTAAAACAGGCTAAACAACTTCAATATCTAATTTAAAATAATAAAAAAAGGTTTTCTCATTTTATTGAATGCCGTTATGGTGTGTTATTTCAGACCATATAGAGAGATGACGTGCATTATTTCAGCTACTATAACCTTCTGACTAGATCTTTGTTATCAGAAAAAAAATTATTACAATTTTCTCTGACAAATATAATTAATAAATATGCAGCATTAAGGAAAGAAATGTTGCTTTGCATGTCTTTTGCTAGATGCTCTCATAAATCTGTAACTTCAGTTTGTCTTTGGCAATTAACAAAATATGCAGTATTTTTTACGTTATTTTTCACATATAAATTGACGCTTTTGTGATGCAAACTTGCTGGATTTGGGTCTCTCTCTTCAAGGACCAATACTCCAAATGTTCTTCCTGGTGGCATTAATTCCAAGTTTTTAAAAAAAGGAAAAACTTTCCAAAGTCACTATGTTGTTTCTTAAAAAATGGCAACGACAAAAAAAAAAAGAGTGACACTTGATCCCTCTGCTTCTTTAATTCAAGAACAAAACCTAAGGATTAAATGGACAGACAAACTTAAATGTATAGTTCTTCAGAAGTGTTCAGGATTTCAGATGACTTGACTTTAAAATAAGAAAAAGATGTGAACTATCCTGCAAATGTTTGCAGAAAACCAGCAGTTCCTTTTTTCCCTTAAAGATACAATTATGGGCTGAGGAGATGGAGGCTATTTGGTTTTTAGGAGGTCATTGTTGCTCCTGCAGAAGCTGGTGCAGCAACGTTCTGGCTTTTTCCTCGATGTCGACCTCCTCGCCACCGTCCTCCGCTTCCGAAATGTAGCTGTCGTAGAACACAACAGTAAATCAGATATTTACAAGAAAACAGATTAGAAATAACCTGCATTCCGTGAGTTTAGATGGTTGGTTTAAATGATGGAAATACACCCTGGAAAGTAACTCACAAATCATTGGGAGCTCTATAGAACATAGACAGTTAAAGAAACCAAAAAAAAAAAAAAAAAAAATTATTATTGAAATTGATTATTTAACTTCACAAGAGCTTACATTGGAGTCATTGACTTGGACCTTCTTATTCTAGTTTCTACTTTTTAAACTAGATTTTTATTTCTAAAAAGGTTAATGTGCTTGGCTGTAATATGCAGTATCATTTAAAACAAATGTATATAAATATATATTTCTTAGTGCTGTTAATCAATAAAACAAAATAATCAGATTAATAACACTTTTGGATTTTGATTAATCACAATGTTTAACTAGGTACATTTTAGGCAACCATATGTGGCTTTTGAACAAAAAAAAAGGCCTGAGAAAAAACCTTCATTGTTTTTGTCTGAAATGTTTTAAATTTCAGACATTTTGCTCAGGAGTAAAGTGTTAACTCCGATATTCCAGAAATGTCATTCCAAAACAAAGATGCTGATATATAGCCATAAGAAACAAACATTTTGTTTCTGCACTTTAAACGGTCTTGGTGAATACTCAAATCTGATTGGGTGCTGGGTGTTGACACGCACTTAAAAAAGTAGTTCCGGTCATATAGCCCAAGTGTTTTATATCACTGCTCAGGCTTCTTTAAAACAAACATTTCCTTCAAGATCTGGACAAAAGCAAGAGGTAAGAGGTGAATTTTCTCTTTGAACTGATGCTTTATTGAACCTGTCGTGGCGATCAGCACATATGTCACTTTCCTCTGCCACAACAGTCGAGGTCTGCCAGCCCAACAATAACACATATATATATATATATATATATATATATATATATTTTTTTTTTAATTACAACTGCTGCCTTTACTGAACATGGACATGCATCTGGAAAAAAAAGGACCAGAAAATCAATATTAAATCTACACTTGCTAATTTTTTTTTTTTAATAAAAATTTTTTACACATCTGGATTGTCTAAAATAATCAGATCTTGCAACAAACCACAGCAGCAACGACTGTAGATGGATGTCTTTCATCCAAACATCGGAGTTCTTTGATTTTGATATTAGGATGGTTTTATCGTTTATTGTAGTCTTTTCTCTTCGAATTGCAATGTTTTCTCATTTGACGAATTACATTTTTAAGTTTTCTCGTTTTGATATTTGCATTACATTTTTTTAGTATAATTTTGCAACTACTCATGTAAAACAGTTTACTGAGTTTACAGCTTACTGAGTTTTTGCACAGAGTAACATTTTTACTAGCTGCCAAAATATTTGTAAAACAATGTGGCAGGTGTTTCATGAGCTGCCGCTAGTTTTAGCATGTCGTAAAGAGTAACACTTCTCAGACTTGACAGATTCTCTGTTTCAGGTGTTGAAATCAATTCGTCTTACTCCCACTTTTGGTGGCAACGACCTTGAAACAGATTTTGCAGCGTGTTGTTTGTTGCTCCAAATTTGAAGTCACAAAACTGAGCCAGAGGAAACTAGCAAAGCTAGCTAGAACAAGCTAGCTAGCAACTATTTTAAAGTTTGCGTGTAGTGACAAACAGGATGGGTGACCTTATTCGAATAACAGAAGCCCAAGAAAGCAAAGTGCTGGGAAAATAAAAATCATATTTTCTCAAATATAAATCTTCAACAAAAAAGTTTGAAGTTTTCATTAAAAAACTATTTATCACCCAGCTCTACTAAAAACACAATCTCTATTGAAGCGTATATTTAACAAACTTTCACAATGAACTCTAACCAACAGCTGAGAGGCAGCAGGAAAGTGTGCATTGTGCTGGACAGCTTGTTAGTGTGACTGAGCTTGAAATCAGGCTGTGGGGTGAGGCAGCATGCATGCAAGGGAAACAGCTGAGAAAAAAAACACTGGATAACAGTTTGCCCACGCTCTGCACACAACACAATTGGCATAAGAACAGTAGGTTATCTCAAAGACTTTACATCAGAAGATCATTTCTACCTTTGGCGATTTGAACCCAGAGTCCAACTGCTGACCCTTTTTGAACGACCTAATCAAACCCAAGCTTTAAGAGTCACAGTTGCGACTCGCACAGGCACCTATTTACCTTGTTTTCTTTGTTGTCATCTATACACAGAGCTTCCTCCTCCTCTGCCACTGTCTGATGCAGCATGCAATGACAGGGAGGGAGGACGAAGGTGAAGAATGACAGAGAAGTGAAGAACAGATGGCATGTAGATGTGCGTGGTTAAAAATGCAGAGGAAACAGGAAGATGACGGTTAATGTGAACATACATTTACCAATATGTAAATATGAAATGAAGAAAAAAAGGTAAGGGAAGACAAAAGCAAAAGAGTCATAAAAAAAATCCAGCTATATTTTGACATGTATTTTCAGGTAGGTGTTTTTACTCACTAGCGCCTGCGCTGTGGTTGGGCTTTGCGGCTGTGCGGTTGATCCGCCATCCTCACTTGCTGCTGCGCCGTCTTTATAAGTCTTCTTGCTGGCTTGAGCTTTAGACAGCTGGGCTTTAGAGGCCTGGGGGTTCACGGACTGCAGCAGCTGCAACCGCAGACACTGTTAGAATCAATTCCACCTGCCCGTCCTGACATTAACGACAGCTGAGGAGTCATGCAGGAATTACTGAAGTGGTAAATTATCCAGATGCTGTGCTACCTTGGTGATTGTGCCTACGGCCTTAGTGCGTCCCTCCCTGAACACTAGCTTGTGATCACAGTGCAGGTACTCTGGCGTCTTGATGAAGCGGAAGTGGACTGTGGCCTTGTCTCCTGTCCTTAGACAGTCTTTGTTCATTGACAGGATTGTGGCCGTCTGCCGGATGCTGCCGCAGTGGACTAACAAGGCACAAGCAGGGTTATATTATAAGTATCATCTCAACAAACAAATGTAAGAGGAGAATCAAAAAGTTGACTTTTCTGACTGTGTTTTGACTGACCCATTGCCTGGTATCTCGGTGATATCGTGGTTGGATGATGCAACACCAGAATTTCCGCCTCAAATTCCCAGGTAGCCTGAGGTGTTAATTTAGGAGAAATCATGACCATTCCTTTCCTGATGGATGACCGCTTAATCTGAAGAAAGTAATGGGAAACCCCCCCCAAAAACAGGAAACTTTTTATTTCACACTGGGCAAGTGATCCATGTTCAAGAATGTGCTAAACACGTATCGTTGAAGGAGCGTTTAGCCCATGCTGTTCACACTGGACTGTTGCTACTCACTACCCAATAATAGCACGTCATAGTGGTGAAAACCTTGTTCCGGGCTTTTTCTTTCACAGCTCTATTCCAATATATGAAAGACTTGGTGTCGTATCATTCCAGCCGGGCACAAACCACAATTATTAATGTCTCCTCCATAAACAAATGTCAAATAATTGGCATGTGATAATTGGCATCCATATGTCACTACCAAATCCCAATTGTTCAAAGTTCAACCTGGTTTAACTTTCAACATGCATTCAATGGCTGCGCGTTTTGTACGCAGAGCCCAAAAACTGACTTAGCTACGCGTAAACGAGGAAACCCGAGATGCACATATTTATGTATTTACATAGACTTTTCATTGAAAATTGTTGCCTGAACACACATTTCTGAGGTCGATGTGTAGCTTTGAGGCTGATTTACACTGGTCCATCTGTGGTGCATCTCCATTGCGTTCACACAAAACAACATTTTCAATACTCAATCGGAATGTTTACATCACCTCCGTCGTGGCTGTGTCTAACATCCGTCTCTCCGCAACACAACACAACGCAATGCAAGATTTATGCAGGATTTCCCGTTTGTCGACGCCTCAATATGATGGCAAAAAGCCAAAGAAATGGGAAACAGGTCCGGGTTTCAACAAAAAAAGAGATGCACTGCAGACGGACCAGTGTAAATCTGAGGTAAGGCTCACCTCTTAGGAGGATTTCTTTGAATTAAAGTTAAAATTAAAATAAAAGTGCAGCTATTTCTTAAATTAATTTCAAAAAATTGAAAAACAAGAACCCAAAATGTATGTTAACTTTAGAATGAACAACTAGACCTTAGTAGGAAAATGTTTGTGGTTTATAACAGTTTACAAAAAGGGAAATCATGGGTAAAATCTACATTTCTATCAAAAAAAGCTTTTCTAGATGTTTATTTTAGATTTTTTCTGCATTAATTGCAAACTTGTTTTCAAAAAATGTTCAATAAATACTAAATGTGTTTCTGAGCATTTATGAACCTTTTTTAGGGCAAAGGAGGCCGTCTGTCCTCCGCGAACCTCTCTGACGGGCATCCTCTTACGGTGAATGGACTTGACAGCAATGGGGATGAAGGCGCCAAGTGGGTCTGGACCTAGCAACAGGGTGTCGTTGAGTCGGATCACTCCACAAAGTGTTGTACCTGAAACTACAGTGCCCACACCCTGCAAATAGAAGATCAAAGTGGTCATCAGGTCGCCCGATCTTCCACATTTAAAGCTTTATTTAAAAAATAAAAAAGAAAGAAGCAATTCTGAACCTGTTATGTCGTGTTTTCTAAAAGAAGGGAGGATGCAAACACTAAACTCCACCCACAGTTTTAGATTTTTTATATGAACCTCTGCCACCTACTTGTTTTATAAAATGGCGCAGCATGTCCTCGTTTAAGGTTTTGTTTTTCTACTAAAAGCAAGAAAATGTAAAAAGGTAGCACGTTTGTCCGTGCAGACAAGCACATTTAAACACAAAACACCTCAGCAGTAGATGCAGCCTTCAGCTCATGCTTTGGGTTTTCACTTTGCAATGATGTCACAACCTTAAAGCTAACATTTAGATCTCTCCTTCATCAATGCTTTGTCTGTTTCCCACCCCTGGAAACTGCACTCAAACTATAAAAAGGCAAAAGTCAAGGGAAAAGATTTCACCTACCAACATGCACTTTCACTTACCGGTACGGAGTATGTGTCATCGATTTGAAACTCAGCAGGCTCGTCGTTGTTGAAGGCGGTCCTGGAGGAGAGGAGGTTCAAAAACATCTTCAGCAGGTCCATGTTCTCTCCTGTTACATTTGAGATCTGGAAAATTGGACACACCCTAAAAAGATACATAAAAAAAATTGACAAATGAAAAGAAAAGTAAAATTATTAGAATCCTATTTAGCTTTTAAAGATTCTAACTTGATTGTCAACAAACGTCTATTCTGAATGGATATATTTGGCATCAACTTGTTAGCTCTTTAAACAGCCGCAGTTCAGCATCTGTACCTGAATCTGAATCATCACCTAAAACAATCAGACTGTAGATGAACAAAGAAGAGTAAAATGCAGCTAAAGTTTTCTTCACGCATGAATAAAAAGACCAACTCTGATGAAAATTGTGCTTTTAACATGTTCTTGTGGCATTTTTCCAATACTAAAGAACATACAGTGCGTAAAGAAAATTAAGCTTAAAATTGCAATTCTGAGTATTTCTTTATTCGAATCTTAAACATTTCCATTTGAATAAGGGCTTTCATTATTGAAAGATCACTGGGAACGCTTTGAAAATAGACCAAAAGATGATCAGAGTGGAACTTGAACCAATGACACATGTCACTGTTTTTGGAAATGAGAAGAAAAGAGTGAAGGTCACAGATGAACCGATCTCTAAAAAACAAAGACAAAACGTTACATAGACTTTTCATTGAAAGTTGTTGCCTGAACGCACATTTCTGAGGGCGATGTGAACGTAGCTTTGAGGCCGATTTACCCTGGTCCATTTGTGGTGCATTGTTTCTCAATCAAACAATAATGAGTCTCAGTTCTCATGTCTAGACCAGATTTAAAGAAGCTGATTCCCACTTTTATCCCCTGCAGACTGGACTTCTGTTGTTACCTCTCAGAGCTGAAGTTAGAGGCTGTAACAATGACATCGTCCTTGTTCTGGACCAGTACAGGGATTTTCCTGCAACCCGGTGACTTCAATAACCTTTGTAACAACTTTAGTGTCTCTGTGGACGAAACAAAGATAGAACCACAATTACGGGGTTTACTAGAACCAAAGTAATGTGGCAACGGAAAAAAAAATTAAAATGCTTCAATGAAAGGGTGGACTGGGTTTTAAGATGTGAACAAAGAAAGAATGAGACAGTCTTTTATTAAAAAGGACCCTCTTTGAACTCATCTTAGAAAGATTTTTACTTCCCCTGAAAACTTATTCCTGGGCAGTTGAACTCTGTATTTTATATCCACAACATTTTGGGTCAGAAAGAGTTGAGGAAACAGCCACAGTAATCTTAGATTTAGCTAAATAAGGTTCTCTGGTTTGTTTGTGTTTATCTAAACCAACCAAACCTCCTAAACAGAAAAGACTGTGAGGCTACCAAGTACAATATGTAACTTCAACATGAAACAGTACATGAAAAGTTTTCTGATTGCAGCGTCTGCTCTAACGTTTCTACACTTTAACGACAAATCCCCAATAAATAATTTTTTTTTTTTTTAAATAATTTCTAAATCACGATCCATCTTCACCTTGTAAGATATTTGCTGGACACATGTCTATTTTTGTAACCACAACAAAAACAGGCACATTTAGAGCCAACGCCAGGCCGAGATGCTCTTTGGTCATGCCCACTATGCCGGCATTGCTGCCTACCTAAAAGGAGAGGGGAAAAAGGTGGAAATAGTAAAAAAGGAGTATAGCAAATCAAAAAACACTACAAACTGTGATGTTGAGACAGCAAGAGAACAAAAAACTGAGCCATCTCCACAGTGTTCCTCCCAGCTCTCACCATCAGCATGCAGAAATCAGGCAAGTGTCCAGTCATGCCAAAGACTGTGGTTTTAAGATACTTCTCATGGCCAGCCAGGTCGATGAAGGTGATGACCTTTGAGGATTTCTCACAAATTTTGGTCCAATCTAAACCCCCGCCGTGGCTGTCTGGCTTGTTAACCACCTAAGCAAACAGTGGTAGAAAATCAATAACAAAAAAAACAAGAATCAACAAAAAAAAAAAAGATTAAAAAGAACTGTGGATATGAGGAAACGCTTATTGATGATGATCACAAGCCAGAAATGTGTTGGAGGAGCTCACCTGGCCCTCCTGGTCAAAACCCAGGATGTCATTGCCCACACTGCTGGTCCTGCCACTCTCCATTTCATGTTTGTGCCTGAAGAGCTTCTGGCGAGCAAAGCCTCTGCCATTGTCCAGCTCGCCGTGAGTGAGGACTCCGAGCAGCGTGCTCTTTCCAGCATCCACGTTCCCCACCACCGCCACTCTGGAAATGATTGGGTGCGGACATGTTTTTATTCAAACTATTCCAAGTGACAAGACTTTATCTTTTCACTACAAAGTAATTACTCCCCCAGCATCAACCAGCAGAGGAATTATAAGAATTTTTTAAAAATGTTTTCCACTCTCAACTTAAATCTCGCCTCAAACTCTTTACCTTACTTCCAGAAAGTCCTGCTCCCCCACACTCCGGCGAATCAGGTAGTCCCGAATCTTTCCACCGGAGTCCGTTCTCTCCCTCAGCAGGATTAGATCCGCCTCCATCTGTTCGCACAGCGAGCGCACTGTCGCAACCGACGCTTCCATGTCCTTTTCATTCAACCCATACTCCCCTCCATCTACACAACACAGAAGAAGAAAACTTGAAAAGACAAGCTAAAAACTATTACCACATTAATATATATATATATATATATATATATATATATATATATATATATATATATATTTTTACGATTTTTATGTAGTTAAAAACTAGCAGTTGTTTGATGACCCACTTCAAAGAAAATGGTGTTTCAAACATGTTCTTGTGGCATTTTTCTACAGACAGAGGGCATGAATCATGAAAATTAAGCTCAAAATTGAATTTCTGGCTATTTATTCAAATCATTGTAAATCCAGAGCAGACAAAAAAAAAACACAATTTGAAAAAGTTTGTAGTTGTGATGTAGAACATACTCAGGGTAGGCCTTACGGTCCCTGCTCCGCTCCATTCTGAGCATCTACTGTAAGCTAGCAGGAGAGCGTGGAAACAGAGAACTCTCAGGGAAGGGAAGGGGGGTGGGCTTGCTTTAGAAAAACACACGTTTTTTGATTTAGGCTAAAAACAGCATGATCAGCATAAAAAATACATATTTTTTAAATAAATAAAATAAAATAATAATAAAATAGAAAGAAAAAAGCCCCATAATCATAATTAAAAGACCACTGGGAACGATTTAAAAATAGATCAAAAGATGAACGGAGTGGGACTTTAAGGATTGTAGTTTAAGTGAATGAGAAAATCTAATGAAATCAATAGATAAATGCACCATTCTCATTGTAGATATTTGTCAAACTTCAACAAAAGAATATTTCAAAGATGAAATGTGAACACGTATCTACCGGTACCTAAAGGGCTTCTTTATGTAGCAATAAACATGTAGGCACATGTATCAAATGAGTCCAAAACCTCCAAAAACAGACTTTTTTGCTTCAATCTGACCTCCCTCTTATGCCACATCAGCTCTCTCTGCTGCAGGCAGAAAAACATGTTTGCTGACAAAGCCCCTTGTGTTTGTGAAGCTCAGGGTTAGAGAGAAGCAAACATCTTACAAATGGGATTATCTGGCTGGAGGCAGAGCTGAAATAAGTGACGGCTCTGCTCACTCACCAGCTGTTTAAAATTGGTTTTAAACTTTGCCATTTTTGTAACAAAAGTTTATGCATGCACACATTGTAAAACTTTTTCCTAAAGACACCACTTTAACGCTGGAAAAGGTTGATATTAACAAAGAATATTGTAAAACTCCAAAAAACTTTTGAATGAACTAACAAAAATACATTTTATGTCTAGAATTTACGTTTCCTATTTAAAGCAACCTATTTTAACATCAGGAAACTTCTAAGTCAAAACTTGATCTCAAAGGATGCAGGCATCCAAAGAAAACCAGAATTGATTCTCCTTACACTACGGTCACATTTACATCTGCCACCACAAACCACAAGGTTGTGTGTGTATACACAGGCAAATAGTATCCAGGGTGGCCAGGATCACCAGATCGTCGTCCGGTCATCACTGGGCCCCCAGCCTGTGTCAACAGCCCTCGTCAAGTGCTGCTAGTGTTCAATTTCTAACAATCAGATGGCAGCACGGAGGCAGGGGGGTGGCTGCAGGGTGGTGGTCTGAATTGGTTAATCATCAAATTATATTCAAACTCAATAGATACCCTCTCATCAAGCAAATATCGTGCTGCTGCCTTCCTGCCACCATGCGACCTCCAAATGTGCCCGGGCGGCCACCATCCAATGTTAAAAAATTGTCAGTAAAAACCCATAGAGCCCAGGTAACTTCTTCAGCTGACAAAAGAGTTAAAGGATGAAGTCCAGCAGCAACACAGGCCAGAGAAATCAAGCCTCGAGTTTGTTCCAAATCCAACTTCAAGTCCCACTCCCACCATCTTTTGATCTATTGTAAAAGCTTTCCTCGTGGTCTTTTTGTTTCTGTAAATATGAAGAAAAAAAACATTTTGGAAAACAGAGTTAATCTTCAGAAATCAATGCGAATGAAATGTGAAAAATAAATAAAACAATAAATGAAAAAAAAAAAACGCAATTATAAACCAGAAAAGGTAGGAACTATGGGAGATCACTGATTGGATTAAGATTTATTGATCATTTTAACCAAAAGTTATTTTGAAAGTTATTTATACTGGATATCATCATCCAATAAGTGATGTCCCCTAGTGACTTTTGTTTTATTCAATATTTTTTTAGGTTTTGTTTTTTAAGTTTTGGTTTGGGTCTTTAACACCTCGCTGAAGGAAGAAGGTTTCTTGCAGATCTTTCTTACTGTCAGATATTAGATTTTACGACACTGAGCGATAATGAATGTTGTTATTCCTTTCTAAAGTGTCTTCTTCGTGATATATATTATCCAGCTGGTGTTTTCAATAGACCTTTGGTAATCTCCTCTTTGTGTGATCAATAAAGTTTGATTCTGTTCTGTACAGATTCAAGAGAAAAAGTAGAAACATTTTCAAGTGAGACTCTAACACAATCAAATTCTTTTCTAACTGCATCGACTACAACGTGTTTAGCTCCCCGCACCAGTCTTACCTGAACCCAACCCGACCACATATATGGTCTCCCCGCAGCCCTCGTCTATCCGCTCCCGCAGGTGTCTCTGTAGTGAATCGTATTGTTCACCTGTTGGACTCACAAGAACGAGCTGAAAACGACAGTTATAATGACTTTAGAGCAGCAACAGGATCTACTTGTTGATTGTTTTCACAGTGACTGCTGAACAGTTTGCAGCCTCGGTGCTCCAAAGAAGTATGTTTCGCTTCAGCACCTTTCGAGTTTACTGAATCAAAACTATTCGCCTGCTGCCATTTTCCATTCGTTGAACTATTTGCAATCGACTACGGGGCCCACCTTGTTGCTCAAATCTAGATGATCCGCGGACTCTGTGCTCGTATGCTCGCCGTCTTCATACAGGTCTCCCGCACATGGATCCTCAGCACATCCTCGGTCCGGAGCAAACATGCACGCTGGGACAACGGGCTCTGCTGGCTGCAGTGATCTCGGACATGCCGCTGGATCAGTCGCCGCTAACGACGCCATTTCTGTTTTGAAAATATAACGCAAAAGCAGCGACAATTAGTTAACTTGCTAACTTTAGTGTTATATTTTTGCTTAACGTCACTTAACTACTAGCTGTTAGCTTAAAAAGTTTGATGTTTCCAGCTAGCCGATGCCAACAACACATTGAACTAGCAGCCTTTTAATGAAACACTTTTTAGAGCAACACCAACATATAAAAATGTCCTTCTTTTTATTAAATACTTAAACACCGCTGCAATTTAAAACAACCATAACTACAAAATAAAATGTTTTTAGAATTCAAAGAATACCAGAAGTTGTTTACTAGCGGACAAGCTAGGTTACATAGTTGGCTTCTATTTGTGGTCTGTGCGTAAGCCACGCCCACTTTCAAAAAAAGGTACTGGATTGGCTACAGCAAAAAAAAGTTCCAAGGCAGGAGGCTGTGGTGCGTTTGGATTTATCGGATACCGAGATGGATTACTCTTCTGTTTAAAAATAAATAAATAAATACAAAGTCGTTTATTCTGTTAATTACAAACAACGAAAAATGTTTAGAATAAAATGTCACACAAAACATTTTCTATATGGAATTGTGAGAAGAATAACTCTTAAGAAGTTCAAGTTAACACCCTACAGCTTGTTTGAAAGTTAACATCTTTGAGATTAAGAATGCTTTTTTTTCGTGGGAATCCTACATGCATCACAACACTAAACACGCCCACTTAAAACCATGCTTTAAAAACAAATGACACGTTAGCTGCACGAATATGGAGTGAAACTTGACAGCCTAACGTCGATAATAACTTCTGTGAACGTTCTTCTTTTTTATGTATTTTTAGTAGAGATATTCTAAAAATTCTTATTCTGTTCTATTTCAAACACCATCCATTTTGTGCTGACAATATATAAGAAATACTTTAAACTAGGTAGAATTGTTTATTATTGTTATCCAAGTATAAATTTGTAGATTTAAGTAAAAAAAAAAATCAAAATATGTTATAGTTCCAAAACATTTTTATTCATACACCATAAGATGTACACGTATAAATAAATCAAAGCATGTCAATGGAGCTTTCACTTTACATGAAAGCTATTTTTGTGGCCTCAGGTGTAATATTAAGTACAAATCCCTCCCGCTCAAGAGAAAAATCCTTTATATTGTATTTTTGACTGCACAAGTCTGTCCTGAGCAATGTAAAACCATCTTAAGCAAAAAAAAGCTTTCATAATCAGTCTTTGATAAAGCACAATTTCACATTTCTTGTACCAAACATATGAGCGCTTAAAACATCTGTTAAAGCATATCAGTAAATGGGTAGGGTAGCTAATGAGGGGCAAAAGTCAACATTTGTCCTCCAGTTATTTCCTCATTGGCTGTTTTCCCTCCCACAAGATCAGCAATGTCATAAAAAGAAGTCACCTACCTGCAACACCTTCTCTTTTTGAGGCCGGAGCTACAGAAGACAGTCAAGATGGTAGGTGGCATTAAGCATTTTATTTTTAAATATTAGGGTTTTTTCAGTTTTCTGCATTTGCAAAGATGTGTATTTGTTTATTTTATTTGTTGTGGAATGCTAAGCTTATCCCCCCAAATTAACTTAAACGTAAAAAAAAAGTCCAAAAAATATCTTTTGAAATAGAAAGTTTGTCTATTAACTTTGAAATTTTACACAAATATTCTAATCTATCAAGATGTGATTTGATGATTGCAGATAAAAATCAGGGATGGAAAAAAAAAAAAAACATTAGCTAGTCATTGCTCCCCATTCATTTTTTCAGCCCGCTATTATCCCTTTTGGGGTCACATGGTTGCTGGAGCCTGTCCCTGCTATAGCTAGTCTAGAGTACTGATTACTAAGTTGTTGTATATATATACACTTTTCCCCTTCTTTTCGCCAAAGTTCAGAAACTCCCAATTAAATTGATCATCTAAGGCTGAAGTAAAGGAAGACCTAATGAGAATGTCGGCTCTGTAATGGTCACTGGAACACAATCACTTTTTTCTGTGTTCTGAATGACTCAAACTATCAAGAGGATGACAATCAAAAAATGAAACTTTCTTTATCTTATGTATTCCTTTTGAAAACTCAGTGAAAACTATGAATTAAAGGGTCATACCAGTGATATTGACTGTGGTCACCATGGGTGAGGCACAGATATGGGAACCAGAAGTTTAGATTAATGTTTAACCATAAGATGCTCTGCACACAAGTAGGAAGGAAGGTAGTAAAGGTAGTTTATGACTTTATTGATAAGGTGTTTGTAGAACCTGAAGGTAATTCCCAGAATGCCTAAAGGATGGTCAGGATGTAGCAAACATTTCAATTTATGTTTTCAATCAGATTCAGTAATTAAAAAATATTAGCACATATATATTTGCTATTACAAACGTAATATACACACTTTCTTTGCAGTATAAAACAATTTAATGGGTGTTTTCTTTTATGGTTTTTATGCATGGTTCTATTGGCCATTTTCAATGAACAAATACATCGTCTTCCTGTTTCGAGGTGTTTTCAACTGTGTGTACATTGTCTCTTACTGGTTAATTATCAACTGCAAAGATAAGAACAAGGTCCTCATTATATGTCCACTAATTACAGATTCTTGGTCTATTCATGCAACTCAAAAGAAAAGTCTCACAGACATGATTTAAGTTGGAGCATTGACTTCAGAGTCTGCACGATATTAAATGTATCTAAACATGTTTTTCCATAAACAAAAACTGCTGTTTTCCAAAGACAGTGGACACAAACTCAAGACGATAACAATACTTTTCTCATATCTGTTCATAGAAAATTCAGGAGTTTTCACTCAAGGAGGGACAGGAGCTCAAGATCCGCGTTAAGCCCAACGATGACGCCACTAAGCAAGTTTTGGATGATGACAATAATATTTTATTTCAGACATGTACTTTATTAAGAAATTTAGAACATGATGAAAAATATTGGAAAGGGAATGCAAAGAATTAAAAGCCTTAAAAAATTCTTACAAATTATACTACTGTATCCATATACACCCACTATCTATTAAAGACCTGCTCCCTTTCCAATGAGTACACATTTTGTGTCAGATACTCATACACAACTACACATAAATACACACATAGAAACATATACACATGGAAGTTGACCTACATTTGTCATGGATAAACACTCATGTGGTTCCATTTAAATCATATCCCTAATACACTTTTTAGCAAAGCCAATGTAGACAAACGTGAAACATTTCGCCTCTTGCGCTCTTTCTTTGAATTTCTCTGACCTTTGCTCCCGTCTCCACCACAGATTTGCTATCAACATTGGCATTGATGCTGACAACATCGCATTGCACTTCAACCCACGCTTTGACTCTGAATCAGACGTCAACACCATCGTCTGCAACTCCAAGTCTGGGGGGAGCTGGGGGGAAGAGCAGAGAGAAGGACACTTCCCCTTTACACGAGGAGAAGAATCCAAGGTGTGTTTGGACTATAAAGATTATATATGGGAAGACCTTGCAAGTCCTTTTTACAATATTCAGTTGTGGCAGGTTTCTTGAAAGAAAAAACATTTTGCTGTCGTAATAAAAACAGGCAGGAAGCTAATTCTTGTGGTATTCTCATTACGGGTCATGCTTCCGCTTTCCTACTGCACCTTTGAGCGAAAATTTTGCTTCTACCACATATTTAAAAATTCATCAAAGTTTGTTCCCACCTTGTGAACGACCCCTCCCCACGAAAAAAAAAAAAAAAGATTACATCACCGTGAGCGAAACGGTCAAAAAATCTCTTCTGGTGCTCAAAAAAAAAAAAAACAGAATCAAAATCCATTGAAACCAAAACCCACGTACTGGGAATATCCAAAGGAAGCTTTCAAATGATTATGGGTTAGGGTTACGACTTGGCCAACATTTAGTGACAAAGTGTGAAATTTGGTGATTTTCACATTTCTGTGGAGATAAAATCAACAGAAAAGTCACAATTTCTTTTAACTAAACTGTGTTTTTCCTCTTCTTGTGTATTTCAGTTTTGCATCAACTTCAACATGGATCAATTTTACATCAAACTTCCCGATGGGAGGATGATGGATTTTCCCAACCGCCTGGGAGAGGCCAAGTACGACTACTTTGAAGTCAAGGGTGATGCGGTTTTCCATGGAGTCAAGATCCAGTAGAGGCTAAGCCCCTCCTTAACTCTGGCCTAAAGCTTGTTCTGTTTATTGCTGAAATAGTTTTACATTAATGTGCACTTGACTGAAAGCACAGATTTTTGCTATACTGAAAAAAAGAACATCACCGGAAATGTAAACTGCCCTTAGGTGTGCTAAGAGATGCCGCCTGATGGTGAAGCTTCAGCATATTTCACTTGTTTGCCAACCCTGACAGCTCATGAGTCTGAGTAATAAATGCTAAAAACACACCAAAAAAGGGTCTCACATTGTTTTTTGTAAACAAGGAAATGCATAACTGGAATATGTGAAATGTTTTATACATTGAATATATAATATAAATATGTTATTAATTTATAAACTAAAAAAGAAAGCTTTTTAATAAAAAAAAAAAGTCAAGAACAAGCTACATTCGGTGAGGAAAAGTTATTCAGCAAGATGCCTGTTTTCTACTATTTCATAGCACATGCTTAGAGATTAAAAAAAAAAGTAAATGAATTACATTGATTTAAAATAATAAAGTAAAGTTAGGTCTTAGAGACCCACTCTGATTATCTTTTGATATATTTTAAAAGCCTTCCCATTTATCTTTTAAGTGTGAACATTATTTTCTAGGATGTAGTTTCTGCAGGGTGGCAGTAGTTCATAAGAAAGTCGAGTTGTGAGCAGGACCATTGGTGCATAGCAATCCCACCCCCCTTCCCCACCCCGTTGCTGAGAGCTCGGAGCAGGGAGCTTGTGGCCCCCCCAGTGTATTTTCCACATCACAAATACTCTCTTTTTCAAACTGCCTTTTTCATCTGCTACTGATTCAAAACAATTTGAAAAAAGAGATACAAAGAAAAACACATTTTCACGTAATTGTCTTTGTGTGTGTCCTCTCTCATCGGAAAAATGTCCCAAAGACAAGTAAAAACACCAAAAACACAATTTTCATTTGAGTGGGTCTTTTTTGTGAGAACTTTAAATTGCGTTTTAGAAGAACACCCATAACAGAGGGGGAATCGGAATACTGGTAAAGCAAAATGAATTGGAGCATACAGCAGAGGTGAGCACTTTCAGACAATTTGCAAGAAGACTCAAGGTGGCCATAAACCGAGCCTGAGGAATGTAGCACGATGCAAAGAAATTCCCTGGAAGAAGAGCAAATGTCCTGTCTATGTGCACTGGGGGAGTTCTCAGAACAGATGAAAGATAATATCTTTATCTATAAAGACATTGTGTCAGGATAATACGAAACAATGTTTTTTGTTGTTTTGTCTTTATTTAATTTTAATTACAAAATAATCGGAAAAATCTTTATAATGTTTGATCAAACTCAAAAGTTTTTATTTTTTGTGATCGATGTAAGCACAGTAACTTAAAAAAAATAATTCTTAACAACTTAACATTCAGAAAACAGTTAGCATCCTGCAGCTCCATGTGACTGTTTTACTCCTTCATTGAGGCCCCCTGGTTAAAGAAAAAAAATGTTTTCAGTTTAAAAAAATAACTGTAAAATAAAAGTATGTAAGAAGTAAAATAATGTAAAAAAAAATGTAAATAAGCAAATTCAAACTTTATTCAACTCATTCACAAACATTTAAAGGACAGTTCGTACAACAGATTGTTGTGCAACGTGTCAGAAAATAAACTGGACGCCAGTAAGCACAACCAGAATAAAAGTGCACTGGACTACAAAGCATTTTCAAAAAAACAAATTTAAGGATTTTAAGTGCACCTTATGGTGCTAAAAAATATGTTGACTTAATTACAATAGCTCTGATTTAATTTTAACTTGTTAGATTTACACATTTCAGGCTGACATGCAGCAACAGCAGTTTAATTAACTACATATTTCTTTATGTATTATTATTATTGCTAACATTAAACTAGCTACTAATAAATTTACTGCATTGAGATTATCTGATGCAATATTGGATGTCTTTTATTTTGAAATGAAGTCATGGGAAACTCTGTCAAAAGTTATACATTATTTCATATTAAGAAAAAAGGTCTGTTTAAGTTTTATTTATAAAAAACAAAAAAAACAACGGTTCATTTATATCCATAATAAAAATAAATCCAAATCAATGTTTTCTTTTTCTATAGGGTGAAGTAAAAATCTGTGGCTGTGACAGTGAGAAATCGACTCGAATAGCTCTTAAAGAGTTGAAGTTTGCAAACCCCTGAGCAGAACAAAGTGACAATTTCAGGAGAACCAACTTGAAACAGTAAAATCTCTTCCGTAAAGCTGCAGAGGAGCTTGACTTGTCCGTTAAAGGTCCTGCATCGGCGTGGTGGCAGCAGACGCAGGGTCAGCCCTGCTAGATGCCGCCGACTGACTTTTTTGGGCCAAATAATCTTTATAGTTGCGAGTCAAAAGAGTGTATAAGAATGGATTGATGCAGCTGTTACCATAAGTCAAACATGTGACAAAGAAATTGACATAGTTATGAGCAGCTGGAGACAAAGATCGAAGGGAGTCCAGGGAGAAGAGTTTGGCCATCTGCCATCCCCAAAAAGGTAAGAAGCAAGCCCAGTAAGCTAGCACAATGCTCAAAACCATTGACACAACCTTTTGTTTGAGTCCTCTCCTGCGAGCAGAGCGGCTGCTTCCTCCCAACCTCGCCTGAACCTTCCAGTAACGCTTAGCTAACCCTGCATACAGTCCAACAATCACCAATCCAGGGATTAAAACACTGGTGAAAAACAGGAGTGTGATGTAAGCTTTGAAGGCCTCAGGCGTCCAAGTGGGGAAACAAATTTTCTTGACCAGCCCTGCAGAAGTGGGTTTCCCCTCCATGAGCCGGATCATCACCATCATGGGCAGCGTAAGGATGAACGCTATCCCCCAGATGAGGCCAGCTGCAAGGCGCCTGCTCCGAGACGATGATCTGTGTGCACTGAAGGGCCTGACCACCGCGCGGTAGCGCTCCATGCTCATGGCAACCAAAGTGAAAACACTGGCGTGCATGGTGAGGAGGTCCAGACTCAGCAGGATGCGACAGCCGGCATCTCCAAACAGCCAGTCATGAGCAAAGTAGGTGCAGACGACAAAGGGGATGGTGGACAGGTAGAGCAGGTCAGCCAGGGCCAAGTTGACAATGTAGATGTACATGGATCCAGTTCGGCATAAAGCGGCGGAGCGTGTAATAATGAGTGTGTACGTGTTGCCTGCCCCTCCAATGGCAAACATTAGCATCAGCATGGCACCGAGCATGGAGGTCATCCACAGGCCTCCGCTGCCTCCACCACTGCTGCCACCACCCTCGGGAGCTCCATCCTCAGCCGCTGGGCTCAGGCCAAGTCCCAGCTGGGAAGTGACGGTGGCATTGGGAGTGCAGTTCATCGCAGACTTACAAAAGCTTTTTGGCAGATGGCTCCCAAACATTTGCGCTCCAACACTCACATGAACACCTTTGGAAGCCCCCCCCCCTACCAAATCAGGAACACGAATAATTCAAGCGGAATACTCACTTCAGGCTTTAGTCCCAAAGTTGGAGTTTGATAAGTGCGTCCTAAACCAAAATGCTTTCCACTGACACTTGTTGGTTCCATATTCAAAAATGGACCTGCCAACGATTCATGAGATCAAACTCTTCATTTATGAGAGCTCTGGGTCTCGGCGGAGCTGAAATAAATCCTGTGGGAGAACGTGTGAAGTGTGCTTCTCTTCAAACAGATAAGCTCAAGTCCTTGATGTGAGCTGGTGCAGTGACAAGATGTGCTGGAGGGGACTCCAGCTGCTGTCACTCCAGGTGGAGAAAAAAAATTCTCCTCCTCACTTACAGCTGTGTTTAAAGTACATAGAATTTACCGTCTTGTTTTCACAGCTTCAAGTAAAAATCTGCCATAATTCCTCCAAATAACATCTTCAATCTTGAAGGCTTTCGTCCAGATTCCCAAAGGTCCTCTCTGCTTCTGTACGTCACTTAGTAGCAGATGAATCATCAGCTTCTCCTTAAATCTTGAGCCTAGTTTTGAAGCACTCCTATCTTTGAAGTTTGTTTAGTTCTAGTCCTCTCCTCCCTTTCACACATCTGTCCTCCCTCTCTGTCACCAAAGTGAAAAACCGGCGAGGCCCTCTCTGCCTGCTGCCTCTGAGCACCAAGGTGTAGTTTGAGACACCCAAAGGAATACTGGCAGGAGCACCTATGCAATTACACAAGCACACTAGTGTCATTTTATTGGAAGAATGTAATTAAATCAGCTGGAATTTTGTATTTTTATTTTGGAAAAACGTGCAACACTACACAAACTGCATTTTAAGACCCTTGTTTCAAAAGAAATGGTCTCACTGTATTTGTTCTGCCTTGTCACAAAAACAGTCTTATCAAAAACGTTTTTTGATTACAAAATAATCTTACTTAAAGAAAACATGTCTTAGTGGCTACAATTTTTTTTCTTAAAGCACAAATTCTTGTTTTTATAATTCTTCTTACCCCATTGCCAGATTATTTTTTGCTTTTTTAAAGAAAATGTATCAAATTTTAGGAGATTTATTCCTAAGAGTCCTGTTTTTGCAACGTAAATATTCTCTAAAGATCTTCTATGGTTTTATGATTTTTTTTGTAATAAACAAAAATAACTACATGCCACATTTTTTGCATTTCAATAAAAACAAACATTAAGAGAACAAACAGATGAATATTAGGTCAAATGATTTTTGTTGTATGAAGTTTTACCACATGGAGGTGCTGATACACTTTACATTAAATTCGTTTTCCCTGCCAAATATTTTCATAAGAATGTGATCCATCATTTAAAAAAAAAAAACAAACATACAGAAAGTCAGACGTTTATTGGTTTTATTGCCTTAATATATTAAACTGTGTTTGAACTTTACAGTAAAAATCCCAAATGACATCAATTATACAGTTTTTTTAATGAAAACAACAAAAATACACATTCAAAATATGTCTTCTCCCTTTTTTGTTGACATTTTCAGATTCCAGTTTTTTTTTTAAACCATGGACATTTTTTATGACACTTTGGGTCCAACATTTGCCTAGGCTACAAAAGCATCATAAAAGGGGACAGAAGCCTAAAACTAAAGAAGGGGAACAGAATGTATATATCCCATTAATTGCATATTGGACAACCTGCACTTCTTTAATAGCTTTAATCTCATGACACTTGGTGACAGCTTTTCTTTAAAGCAGCTCCACTAAAAACAACAATAAAAACATTGTTTTTCATGTGCATAAAATAAAAGTTAGTGAGCACAGAAAACCTGTAATAAACTGTAACTTGTATTTATTGATCTTAACTCACAAGTAATTAAATTTGTTTCAAAAACTTCTTGAACAAATTCCTGGTTGACCTTAACAAGTCAAGCCAAACTGCACTTCTTTATGGTCACAGCAGAGAAGAGCACCGTTTCGGGTGCGTGGACGAGTTGGTGGATACCCCTTGTTTGTGCATGCGGGTCTGCAAGCTGCAGGTCAACAGGCATCAGATCCATCAGTGTCTGTGCTTAAATGTGGCCTCCACTTGAAAATAGGACAAAAAAAGATACTTAATTAAAGTGAACAAGTCATATACAGTGGTCACTTGCTTCATCCCGATTCACCTTTTGCGGTTTCTCTGTTTCACAAATTAAAAAAAAAAAAAAATCAGTTTGCTTTCATTCTGTATTACTGGATTTATTTGATCTTTGAGAGCATGAACAAGAGAGAAAAGTATGAAAATGTTTATGTCTGTCTGAGAAAAGTATATAAAGTGTGTAGTGAGGGGTTTTACAGCATTAAAATGCCTGTAATCCTACTTTTCAGATTTCCCCTATTGTGGGACATTTATGGAATGCAACCCCTGCAATCATGAGGGAACATTGAACTGCAATACAATTCAGGTTCCATATTTCCCACACTATTAGGCTCACTTCTACAGTACACCGCATAATCCGAACCGCCTTTTATAAGGATTAATTGTGGCTCTGTCAAAATTTCAGTCCGTTTTTATGGGTTCCTAACAAAGTTGGGTGTTATTGTAAATATGTCAGTGCAGTTAATGGGTAGTAGTGTCGGACTGTGCATTTTAAAGTGTTGCTAGTAAGGTTGTGAGTTAACGTGATTACAATAACATTTGTTCTAAGGCTAACGGTCTGATGTCGCTACTCGTTAGGTGCGTTGGCAAATTCACAATGACACTCAACCTTGCTAGTAGCACAAAAAAAAACTCCACGGTCTGGAATCACAGGAATCTGTTAGGCATGATGGCGTATTCACAATACACGGCTAACAGGAAGCTATGTCAGATTGTGTTTTTTTACATGTTACTAGGAAGGTTAGTTGTTAGCGCAGTCACAATAACGTGTGTTTTAGTAGTATCAGTCTGATTTCTAATGTGTTACTAGCAGTACTTTTTCTTTACGTGTTGCAAACAAGCTTTAGAGTTACACATAATGTGAATATTAACGTAAACACTAACGTAACTAACATAACGTGTCACAAACAAGTTCTAGAGCTACTGTGAATGCAGTTAAAAAAGTCTGACTGCCATACTAATCTTTGACTCTTGTCTTGCTTATTGCGTTATCTGATTCGGTTTGACTTACATATGACATAATTACGAAAACAGACCATTCCTTGACAGTGTGCTCCACAGTGCAGAAAATACAGTAACCAAAAAATGTCAACAAATGTAATCCACCATTTCAATAAAGAAATATTTATGCAGATTACAGTTACAGTGTTAATAGACAACTACCAAGGAATTCTGAACACTTACTAGCAAACTCCTGGGGGGACATGGGGGCACTCATGACATCATTGAAGTGTTTCATCCAGGACTCCTGGTCTTCCTGTGTCTCGCAAGTGAAGAGGAAGCAGCGATCCGGAGTTTTAATGGTTATCCCATGCTGCCAAGAGCCATTGTGGTGGGTCCCAGTGGGCAGACCAGGAAAGACTTGGTAACCATGGTCACTGTTCCCCAAGAAAACTTCCCCTTTTGCAAAGGCATCCTTCAAACACAACAACGAAAAAGGCGTTAGCAAAAAAATGCATGGGTATGGGACACATCAAAATGTTTCTACTTGTGGAATTCAACTGTCAGTAAATCATTTGCATTTAAAACAAACTTATTATAATTGTCATGTTTCTGAATTACATTTTGAATCCTCAAAAAAACTGCCAAGATAAGAGAGCAGCAAAATAATTCAATTTCCTTTTTAATCTTTTTGAATGTAGAAAAATAGATTATTTAAAGACCCACTCCGATAGAAATTGTGTTTTTGGTGTTTTAGCATATTCTTGTGATGGAGGACATATATGTAAAGACAATTAGGGTACAAATTGCATTTTTGAGTATTTCTTTATTCAAATTTTTTGCCATTTTTGTTGCACTGGTAATGTTAGGTTGGAGTTGAAAGAGCTTTTTTGTTTGCAAGAAGATAGACCTGTAAAATGGTTTAAGCTGCTTCCTAGTGTATGCATGATGTATTTTGACGTATTTTCGTACAAACATAGCAGACACACAAAGGAAAAACACGCATACAATAATTTTGAGAAAATTCCAGAAAGAAAAACTTTAAATAAATAAGAAAATTGGTAAATATGAATGAAATTTGATCAGACAGTGAAAATGGTTATATTTTAGTTCTTGGGACTAAGTTACAAATCGGACGGAATCCTCTTCTCCCACACCGACCACCTTAAGGCCTCTTTCCTTGTAGCTCCAACATCCAACATTCATGTCACTCCTTTCAACATGTCTAAAGCATCTCAATTTAACTGCCCTGCATTTATCTCCTAAACATCTAATGTGATCTGGTCCTTTGGTGTGTTCATTCCTGATCCTAACTATCCTTGTCACTCGCAAAGAGAAGCTTAAAATTTTAAGCTCTATTTCCTGTCTCTTTCTCAACCATCATGCACATTGATCCACTCAATAGCTTAGTGGTAAAGTGGTGTCTGTCCTTCCTAGCAGGACGGTCAAGGGTTCAAATCCATAGTGGGATAATCCATAAAACAAAAATTGTGGCCAAATACATTCTTTCTTTTCATCTACAGTAAGTGTTAAAGATTGACTCCAATGAAAATTGTGTTTTTTGGTATTTTGAACATGTTCTTGTGGTATTTTTCTGATGATGGAGGAAATACATAAAGAAAATTCAATTTAAGAGAGTTTTTAAGAGTATTTCTTTATTCAAATGGTTGTGAATCAAGAGGAAAAGAAAGATGGCCGTAGGGAAAAAATTGTAGCTGTGACTTAAAAGCTATCGGCAGGCAAAAAAACTCCCTGCTCCACTCCATTCTGATGCTTCCATTTGTAGACAGATAAATCCATGTACGTGCTTGATTTGCTAATCTGAACTGGCATCCCGCTCAAAACTGTACAGCTAGATAGCTCCAATACTGCTCACTAATTTTGTTGCACTGCTAATGTTACATCAAATAATTCACTTTGGATAAAATAATAGGTAGAAGATAATATGTACATAGAGGTCTTCTGGAGCATGTTTGTTAGTGCACTGCTGTCATACCAGAGGATCTTTAAAGTACATGAGCCGTCTGTGGTCCAGTGTGAACCAGCGCTTCTTAAATCCTTCTGTTTGCTATAAAGACAAAGACAGTGAGGGATATTATCAGTTAGACAAACACAAAGCTCCTTTGTGGAGTTTTAGCTCTTTTAAATGAGTCACTGTCTGACTAAAGGTTACTTTAGAAAACCATTAATCATCTTTGGACTTCAGCTTGTCTTTAACAGTGTTCCCAGGTCCTCTGATCCAGTCAAAAGAGTCTTAAAGTAGAGCAATCCAGAAATGTTTTTCTATAAACATTTTATGATTTTAATTAGTGTAGTACTTTTGTATTCACTGTAACAGACTCCTTTGCACCTTTTTAAAGTTAAATGATATGCAGCTTCTATAGTTTTGGAGGCAAACCTGCAGACAACATGCAGGTTTCCTGCTGCCAAACCGTGCTCGTAAAAGTGCTGGATTTTTTCCCTGGCTTCTCAATGGATTTCTTCTTTCCCATTATCCATGTTGATTTAATCCAAAAATAGGTCTTTCCCATGAGTGAAGAAATTGAAAAATGACACCCATTCAGCAAATCAACCCGGTGCAGCTAGTTATTCTAGTTCATTCATCTCTGGCTCTGACAGACAGAGATTCAATTCTGTTTGTCTGTAATCAGAGCCCATTGTGTCGCAAAGCTTCAGGCTGTTTGAGGCAGCTCAAAAAGGTCAACAAGCTTTTCAATTAACTCAGTTGTAAACTAGTTGTTAGCCTTGTATTTTTGTGGAGTTTCGGTTATATAATTCTAAACAGTATGTTGAAAGCCTTAAAAAAATCAGGATTCAGCTATGAAACTTCTAATATGTTAATGCTTTTATGTCCTAAACAGTATAAACAAACAAACAAATGAAAGAATAATATAATGAATAGAAGTTCATATGTTGCATGTTGGGTTCCCTCCCTTTATGCATCAATGTGTTAAAATTTCTTAAAACCAGAGCTGATTTAATTCATTTTATGTTTCCCTTGTTTTAATGTACATGGTACATTGTGACCATTGACTGTATAAGAGAACTGAACTGAGTGAGTGTGACATCACCCTTAGAAAATGGCTTACTTCTGGTTCCAGTGAAATGAAGTCAATTCAGTCACTATTTTTTTTGGCGATACAGACTGCCATGTTGGAGCCAGACAACATGGCAGTGATTGGTACAAGTCAACATTTCTATGGGAACCGCTCTTGCCAATCAGGGGTGAACTTGTTAGAAGTCAACACCCCTACCACTTGAAAGTGGGCTCAGGAGAATTTGATGTTAGAGCACACTGTTATTGAAGTATCTGATTGGCCAATTTGTAACTTGAATAACTTGCATTAGAGAAGAGAATATCCTGAAAAAAAACAAAGATTATCAAGACATGTTAAAACAGTTCACAGAACAAGAATAGTTAATCAGACAAATAGATCACAGTATCAGATACAGATACAATCTGAGTAATGGCTGTTTATTTCTCTATAGAAGTCTGTGGAAGTTTGGTTTCATGGAGCCAGCGGGTACTTCCTGTTTGGAACGTGAGGGGGAAGGATCACTCAGTCCAGTTCTCATATACAGTCAACGACAAGCTTGAAGTTACAGAAAGTTGTGTATAACAAAAATTCAATTCAATTCATTGGAACATTTAAGTCACCAACATAGAAAATGTGTAACTAAATGTGTCAAGCTACGTTCACACGGCCCTCTGCAATGTTCGTTCAAGCAACAATGAAAAGTCTGTGTAAACGTGTGTAAATACGCCTTTTGAGCTTCGGTGTTCAAAACTCTCAATCTACGCATTTATGCACATTTTTAAGACTGTTTTCGGCCTCTGTGTGCAAATACGCGTCCATCGATCATGCATCGAAAGTTAAACCAGGTTGAACTTTGATCAGTCAGGGTCTCACATTTTGTCGTGACATCTGGAAGGCATCAACTTTAATACCCGGAAGTGCCAACCGTTAACTTATCATTGGGGGAGTAATTCATAAATACAGTTTGTGGCTGACCGGAATTCTATGACACTAAGTCTGTCATATACTGTGAAAAAAACCTGGAGCCAATTTCACCAGATTTGAGCCGCTTCAATATTTCGCACCAAGCCTCTTCCAATCGTAGGTGGCGGACATGCACTAGTATTGGGTAGCGAAAGGCTACCATGGGCTACACATGCATCCTTGAATGGGTGTCACATGTCCAGTATAAGAGTATCAGCAGAGATGTGCTCCCTGGGAACTTGTTGAAACATTCTTTAGAAAAAGACAAGTAAGTAGAATTTACTGGTTTCTACAAAGATCAACATGTTTGAAACAGAAAGGACCTGCTGTTAAGCTGGAGAAAGAAACACTGAAGAAGCTAAAGAGTGATAAAATTAAGAAAAAGAAAGATCATGGATTCCTAAAGAAAGATTTACTTGCCCTGGGTCCTGTTTTCTCCATATAGCCTTCCTTGAGAAAGTTTCGAGTGAGTTTGGGTACCAACTGAAATCAACCAACACCAGAGGGTCAAATTGTAAAGGTTTCAAAGACAGTTGCCATACAATATTGGCACTTTGTGTTGAGTATCAGAAAGAAACAAACTGGATAGTGTGGGCGTCCTCACCTCAGCATCAGTTGCTCCAGGAAAGGCCACCTTTAGATAGTGAAGTTGAACGGCTCGAATTGAATTGAACCAATCCACAATCTCCTGATAAGAAAAAGAATAGAAAATAGGAGAAAGTGTCACTTTTTAGAAACTCTTCAACTAACCTTAATGTTTTAGGGGGTAGATTTTTTTCAAATGGGACTTTGAGACAACTGAACCTAAAAAAAAAATTAAAATGACCTCTAAAAACCCTTAGATAATGATGTAAACATTGCTCTCTATCACTGATGCAATTATTTCTGCCTCTGTCAGCAGGTGAATACTCGATTCTGATTGGCTGCTGGGTGAGGATGCGCACCTAAAAAGGAAGTTCCAGTCACATACCCCAAATGTTCTATATCACTGCGCAGGCTTCTTTAAATCAAACTTTTGCTTCATCATCTGGACAAAAATAAGCAGTAAGCGCTGAACTTTCTCACTCAACTGATGCTTTATTGAACCTATCATGATGATCAACATATACGTATATCACTTTCCTTTGCCACTGCATTTGCGGTCGGTGCCGGGTCAGCCGGCTTAGCAGAGTGTTGCTACGTTACTGTATTGTGACGACATGCTGCACTACATATCAAATAGTCAGTTTTTTGTGAAAAAGCAATCTAAACCAGAAAAAAGAGCAAAAATAAAGTATGAAAAATCGATTTTTTGTAAGTGACCAAAATGGTATAAGCGGGATATACCTCTCAAAATGTGCATCCCTTACGTATCTAACAGATGCACTGTCTGTCCCTGTCAGTTCCGGATCAAAATGATGAGAAAGTGAGGTTTCACACTCCAGCAGCACTTCACGCCTGGTCAACAGCCCTACAGGTATTACCCCACCAGCCATAAATTATTCAATTTGTTACGGCGTTACAAAAATGAGTAGAACCCTTCCAATTTCTCACTGCTGGATACTCATTCATCACAGTGTTTATGGGTCAGGGATGAAGCCCACAGGGTCAGGGATTTAGCCGCTGTGGACAGCATCACAGCCTTAAATCTGCTCTTTTTACAGCACACATTCTTTAGAACAGAGACACTATGATTGGAGATATACTAAAACATGTTTTAAAACATTGAGATAAAGCAAAAAAGTATTGTAAACCCAATCTTTTACACATTTGAAAAAAAGGAAAAACAAGCTGATCATTAGGATTAGGGTTAGGGGTTACAAATGTAGGAGTGGCTTCACTTTACAAACTGATAAAGTTAGATTTGTTGCAAAATCTTTCAGAAGAACAGTCTCACACTACCATTAAACAATTTTTTTACCACGTTTCTAAGTATGCATAAGAACAGAAGCTATACTTCTGATACTGGATTCCATGAGCAAACATTTCTGTATCGCTACAAGCAAGAGTTCAATATTTGATCATTTTTAAATAAATGAGTAAAAAAGTAAGTCCCATTTTTAAAATCACGAACTTGTGCTTTTGAATGAAAATTGTACATAAAGTGTCTTGTTGTGAGTGCTGGTGAAAAAGTCTGTTTCCTTCTGCACAGACATGCCCACCTTGCCACTGTCATGATAGACAAAGATGTTGCGGGTGCTGTAGTCTTTGAGGTAGGTTATCTGCAGGCCGTTGGGGTTTCCTATCTTTTCTGGCTTGAAAGTTGCATTGATTGTGTCTACTTTGATCACAGCCTTGGGATCCTTAGCCTAAAGGAGTAAAAAAAGGGTTTGAAAGCAAAAACACACAAATGTTAACTTGAGGAGCTTTGGAGCGACACTATAAAAGTATTGTTATTTTGGGGTTCTTCAACATCAACATGTGATTATTTCAGGGATACCTGGCTGTCACAAGCATTGGTTTCATTTCCAAGACATTTTTTGTAGTGAAATTAGATGCATGATTTCATTGCATGCTCTCAGGAAGTCGGTAAGTTTTTATTAGGAATATGTTGCCAGTTGCCTTAAGTCACATATGTTGAATCATATTTTAAACACAGATGACTGGATTTGTGAAACTGGTATGATCTCACTTCAGATAAAAAATAAGGAAAAAATACTATATGTTTTATTTGGATCGTGCAGAGTGGTTATCACTCTTGCCCCACACCAAGAAGGCCCCTGGTTCAAGTCCCGGCTGGGGGACCTGAAACAGCATCACCAACAATGGGGGACCTTTCTGTGTGGAGTTTGCATGGTCTCTCTGTGCATGCGTGGGCTTTCTCCTGGGACTCTGGCTTCCTCCCACTGTCTAAAAACATGCGTCATAGGTTAATTGGTTGCTCTAAATTGTCCCTAGGTGTATATGGGTGTGTGATTGTGGCCCTGCAACAGACTGGCTTTGCCCACGACTGGCCAGGGTTAGGCTCTGGCAGCCCTGTGACCCCGAAAGGGACAAAACAGGTTTAGAAAACGGATGGATGGAAGTTTTATTTCTAATCAGTTTTTTTTTCTGCAGAACAAAATTCACTCTGTTACTCTGTTCAGAGGTCACCATAGTGAACCACCCTGCAATTTGGCAGCAGTTCCATGGCAGCAGGCCTCCTAACCTAACCTTCTGCATTAGTTAAGACTTGGGACAGACAGATAAGGTTCCTCCATGCGGTTATAATAACTTACAGCACCAGTGGGCTCAAGAAAACTCCCATCCAAGAACTAAACAGGCCCAATCCTGCCTAGTTGACAAGATCAGGCATGTCCAGGGTGACACGGCTTTTACACGCTACCTGGTTATATTTGTTTTGTACGTGTATCTGTGATACGAGTAAAAACAACCCCTTTGTTTTTGTATAGGCCTGCTTGCATGTAGTTGCCATACATTTTGATATTATTTGCTTACATCAAATTTGGTGAAATACTTTAAGGTGCCTTCTCTCTCTGAGAGGACGAATCGTCTGCTCAGGAACTGTCCATTGTCCCGCCCCCTTTTCATCAATATGCCGTCCCTAGTTCCTGTAGGAAGCCAGCAAAGTAATCTATTAACATTTATCTTATTTGTTAGCTTTTATTGCAACTAGTGTGTGAGCATTTGTGTGAACAACAGCACACTTACCTTCCTCATATTTCAAGCTTCTGCCACCCTCAGGAAACTCTTTCCTCTCATACTTTGCTCTAATCCATTGCTCCCGTAGCACCCTGAATGCACAGATTTAAAATAAATAAGATATACAAAAATAAATCAAGCTACTCACTCAACTTTGTCAATGTCTTCCCTAATATGGCAATGAGCCCTTTAAAATAAAGGTGAGGAGTAGCTCCTCCCACATCATGTTTATAAACACACTACTGAAGGAGCGTCTAGAAGCAAGCATGAAAATAGGAGCGAGGGAAGCAAATGGATTTGAAAATTGCATCCAGTATGAATGGAGTGTTAGTCTTCTTAAGCTCACGGGAACTTGAGGCCATTAAAAAAAAGGTCTATCTCACTTTAACCCTTTAACAATGGAAATGTCACCAGCAACACCTAAATAAAACCGGTACCGGTCAGCGGCCCAAAGTGGGCCGCAGACATAAAAAGATACACTAACTTCAATTGTTTTTGTTTTGTTTGATTTCTGATTATTTACAAAGTTTTATTTTGAAAAATGACTGGAATCTGTTCACCTGGCAGAGCCAGCCAGCGAAACTCCGCTAGCCGCAGAGCTCTCTAGCTCTGCCCCCCAGTGCGACGGCACTCGTTTGCTTGGCCGGACCCTGTGCAGCGGAGCTCGCTAAGCTGTCCCTGTCCACCGGGCAGCTAACTAGAATAGCAGGCTCGTTGGGCTCTGTGACAGGCTGGCAACCTGTATCCCCCCATCGCCCTACAGTCGATGGCTCAAGACCCATCTTTTTAACCTGGGTTTTGGCTAATTTTACTACTTTCATTATTTATTTATTTAATCTTGATTTAGTGTCATTTTTTTAAATGAAAAGTGCTATTTAAATAAAGATTGATTTGATAAAAATGTCACGTGCCCAAAGGTGAGTCCCTGATTGATTGACGTGCAGCGTCAACCTCGCTGCGTCCGATACCAAAATCGCGCCGCAAGACCTCAGATCGCGTCGTTAGGTTGACTTAACCTTGAAACTTGATGCCCCTGCTGCGCCAGCTGCGCATGGTGTAAATGCAGCGCAAGTTCAAACCAGCCACAAACATTTTACAGAGTGAAGATTCAATCAAACAAAGTTTGTAGAACTGAAAGTAAAAACTAAAGATTTGAAATGTTTTGGCCTGAAAGATGATCTGAGCCTGGATTGAGTTTTCAGTGTTATATTGGAATTCTATAAAAAAAAAAAAACTGTAATGTCGCCTTTATTGAATTTTGACAAAACAAAAACAACCTATACAAATCAACAACTTTGCTGTATTGAATCCTCGCCATCTGCCAAAAAAAAAAAATCTTCTGATGTTTTCAGACTTTTTTAAAACATTTTTTTTTGTAATAGCATTTATTGTGAAAAATAGATTTTTTTTAAAAACCGGAAGCAGAAAAATATTAAACGCCAACTTCAGCCATGTTCATGAAAATACTGTCTGACATTAAACCGGTGGCCGTGCTGGAAAAAGTTGGAGACCACTGATTTACACGATTGTAAACCCTTTCATACAGTTCAGTGTTGCATATCAGCCCAAAGCTGCATTTCTTTGTTCAACTGGAATTACCTTAATTGCGTCATTGCATAAAGAGTTACGGTAGTTGAAAAAATGTAAACCCAGGAGCTAAAGCTCAGGTGTGAAAGGGTAAATCGGGTAAGAGAGTTAAAATTGCAAGGAGTTTCACTTCAGCCTGGATGTCAAACAGCCAAGGGTAGAAAATGTTATGGCACTAAAATTATATCTTATATAACTTAAACTTCTTTTTAAAACGTTTTCCTGTTCAGTCACATTTTTAAATTATTAATCACCTCTGCAAAAAACTTCTAGAATATTAGCCTAAAGATTGGCTTACTATTAAGAAGAATGAAAAATTAAGATCGATTTAAATATAGCACACTTTGGAAAAAGAAAAACTCTGCAAACATTAGGCATTTTAGGTTTAGAGTATTTCCCAGAACGGTTACTCACTGGCAGTCCTTGTGGTTTGGTATGTAGTAGTAGACTGGAACAGTAGCCTCATAAATCTTCTTTGTTACCTCATTACCATTCTTAGCCAAGAACTATTAAAGCACAAACACAATCATTTTAAGCTGTAAAAGATTTTGCAAACAAAAAAAAGTTGTTAACAAGTAAAGATTAGACTATCAGAAAATAAATAAGTACAAATGGAAAATACCCTACTTTTTTTTTTTTTTAACAACTGAACAAGATCCACAATCTTGATCATAACAAAAGGTTATTTTTTCTTTTAAACTTCAAGCCAAAGCAAAATCTCCAGACCACCAAAACGATCTTGGATTAGGGGTAGAAATGCTATTTTTTAGCATATAGAGCAGGGTTAGGTAACTCCAGGTCTCAAGGGTTGCATTCCTGCATGTTTTCCAACATTCCATATTCTGGCATGTTCTAATTGGCTGGACACACCTGAAGCAGGTAATCAGTCATGAATAGGGCTTGAATATCTGGAAATAATGCAGACACTGCGGCCCTCGAGGCCTGGAGTAGCCCATCCCTGATAAAGAATGTGTAACATCAGTTGTAAATATGCAATAATACATTGCAAAACACTGTTTAAAGGCCATGTGGAGTCAGAAACAATCAAATTATCATGCAGAACTGAAACAGATGAGTGATAAGGCTGACGCAGCACGTCACTAACCTCAAGCTCATAATCCTCCCAGTGGGACAAGCACACAGACTTGACCTTGCTGATTTCTGGGATGTTGCGGTGGATCCCAGAGCAGGCCAGACAAATAAACACACCCAGGGAACATGAGGCCCATTCGGGATCTACAAATACAAGTAAACGTAGGGTTAGCAACTTATGGTAAAAGAAGCATGGTGCTTTCAACTGAAAAATGTGCAGGCAAAGGCTGGCCAGAATATGAACTAAATCTGTTCACCTTTTAACATGAGGAAAATATTTAGAAATAAGACAGCGATGCTCAGTGATTTATGCTCATTTATTATTTAAATATTACTTTCTAGAAACACTTTTAAAATTGTATTGTTTTGTTTTTGTATTTCCATCTGTTGTAGACACCAAACAGTTTTAAAACCACAGTTTATAACATTTAATCCAAGAATACACTTCGAGTTTTGACCTTAAATTACCTGCAAGCCATAACTGCTAAAGTAACAAGAAAAAAAGGCTAGACATATTCCAATTTGTACACGTTTTTTTTTTAAATAAAATATTAGTTTTATTTTACAACTGGACTAGAAAATATTCAACTTTTTCAAAATATTGTATTTTTTAAACATGCCTGTTTATTCAGACCTATCAATTCTTACTTAAACGTTAGTAAGTAGTTGAAAATAGGTAAAAATGTTCAGTTTCTATAGTAAAAAGGGGTTACCAAATATGATCCCATCAAAATTAGGGCTTGATGCTTTCTTCTATTCTGACAGTGTACTCACAAAACGCGTCCATGAATTTTTGTGAGTTGTTATTTATGCCAAATTGTGTTTTATTTTTTCTTAAATCAAACATATTTTATAAATATCTAGCTCTTCACTAGGCTTGTCATGAGTTGACTAATCGGCTATAAAAAGAGGGACAGGGGGAGGGATGCTCAGTCGCTCTGAAGTTGTAAAAAAAATAGTTCTTTTATTAAAATGTTTCACCAGAAGCTTTTGCGTGGAGCTTCACAGAACCTTGATTAGTTTCTTATTGTGTATCAATAATGGGTTTCTTTTTATTTTTCTTAATGAGATTATCTTAGAATAGTAAAATAAATGTGTTTTTAACCACTCCTGATATGACTAAGTTAAGAGGCCTTATGTGTTTTATCAATCCTCCAAAATGCACACGTCAGACGACTAAGTAAAATGATTATATCTATTGTCAGAACTGTTTACTGTTGGATTAAGTTTAAAGAACATGTTCTTATCTTATACTGTGCGGCTGTACCTATAGTTTCTGTTCAGAAGAAAAGTTCTTAAGTGAGAGAATTGCATATTAATAAGTGCAAGTAAATTAACTTCTTTAGGAGGATCTTTATTGACACCGAATTTTATTTTGAAAGGAAATTGTAGGTACTGCTGTTAGATTAAAATAAATCAAAATTATTAACCTATTGAAAAATATAACACTTAGTGTAATTATCATGATGTTTTAAAAGTTACATGATATAAATAAAAGGACAAATTTTCTTTTAAAAAAGGAAGCCCAACAAAAACTCAGACAAACATGTTCACACAAATACATACACACACGAAGGATAAATCTTGCCTACAAAATCACAAAACCATTGTTTGTTTACAGACAAATAAGTGAACCACTACAGAACTGGAAAATGTTTTGTCCACAGTACAGTGGGAACGGAAAGTATTAAGACCCCTTAAATTTTACACTCTTTGTTATATTGCAGGCATTTGATAAAATCATTTAAGTTCATTTTTTTCCTCATTAATGTACACACAACACCCCATTTTGACAAAAAAACACAGAATTTTTGACATATTTTTATAGATTTATTAGAAAAAAAACTGAAATATCACACGATCCTAAGTTTTCAGGCCTTTTGCTGTGACACTCATATTTAACTCAGGTGCTGTCCATTTCTTCTGACCATCCTAGAAATGGTTCTGCACTTTCATTTGAGTCCAGCTATGTTTGATTATACTGATTAGGAAAGCCACACACCTGTCTATATAAGACCTTACAGCTCACAGTGCATGTCAGAGCAAATGAGAATCATGAGGTCAAAGGAACTGCCTGAAGAGCTCAGAGACAGAATTATGGCAAGGCACAAATCTGTCCAAGGTTACAAAAAAATATTTGCTGCACTTAAGGTTCCTAAGAGCACAGTGGCCTCCATAATCCTTAAATGGAAGATGTTCAGGATGACCAAAACCCTTCCTAGAGCTGGCCGTCCGGCCAAACTGAGCTATCGGGGGAGAAGAGCCTTGGTGAGAGACGTAAAGAAGAACCCAAAGATCACTGTGGCTGAGCTCCAGAGATGCAGTCGGGAGATGGGAGAAAGTTGTAGAAAGTCAACCATCACTGCAGCCCTCCACCAGTCGGGGCTTTATGGCAGAGTAAGCTAATGGAAGCTTCTCCTCAGTGCAAGACACACGAAAGCCCGAATGGAGTTTGCTAAAAAACACCCGAAGGACTCCAAGATGGTGAGAAAAAAGATAATCTGGTCTGATGAGACCAAGATAGAACTTTTTGGTCTTAATTCTAAGCGGTATGTGTGAAGAAAAGCAGGCACAGCTCATCCCATGTCCAATACAGTCCCAACAGTGAAGCATGGTGGTGGCAGCATCATGCTGTGGGGGTGTTTTTCAGCTGCAGGGACAGGACGACTGGTTGCAATCAAGGGAAAGATGAATGTGGCCAAGAACATGAATATCCTGGATAAAAACCTTCTCCAGAGTGCTCAGAACCTCAGACGGAACCCAAAGATGCACCTTCCAGCAACACAATGACCCGAAGCACACAGCTAAAATAACCAAGGAGTGGCTTCACAACAACTCTGTGACTGTTCTTGAATGACCCAGCCAGAGCCCTGACTTAAACCCAATTGAGCATCTCGGGAGAAACCTGAAAATGGCTGTTCACCAACGTTTACCATCCAACCTGACAGAACTGGAGAGGATCTGCAAGAGGAATGGCAGAGGATCCCCAAACCCAGGAGTGAAAAACGTGTTGCATCTTTCCCAAAAACACTCATGACTGTATTAGACCAAAAGGGTGCTGCTACTAAATACCGAGCAAAGAGTCCGAATACTTAGGACCATGTGATATTTCAGTTTTTCTTTTTTAATTAACCTTGAAAAAATGTTTTAAAAAATCTGTGTTTTTTGTCAATACGGGGTGCTGTGTGAATATTAATGAGGAAAAAAATGAACTTAAATGATTTTATCAAATGGCTGCAATATAACAAAGAGTGAGAAATGAAAGGGGGTCTGACTACTTTTCTTACCCACTGTGTCTTCTTCGGTTCTCCCTGCACAATAAAGTTGTGTGAAAGAGATTTCCTCACTATTCACTTAGCACTATATAGGGGAATTAGTTGTTTTGTCAGGGTGTCCAAATTAACAATTTATAAATCCAGTGACAGCATTTGAACAATTTGTCATTTGGACATTTTTTTTATAAATCATCAAAATGTTTATTATCAGAACACAGTGGATTCATATGTTTGAATGTTTTCAAACATTTATATTTAATAGGTTTTTATTTTGGCAAATAATTGATGCCATATATTGCATTTTAGACCCACTCTAATCATCTTTTGTAAAAGCATTCCCACTGGTCTTTTAATTATGATGCCATTTTTAATCAAAATAAAAAAAACAGTTTTCTAGAACATAGTTTCTGCAGAGTGGCAGTAGTTCATTAGAAGTTCACCTCCAAGTTGGGGGGGAATGTTGGCAAAAAACAACTTCGCCCCACCTCCTCATCACTCACACTTGAGAGCTCTCTGTTTACATGCTCCACCGCTAGCTTACAGACCTTCACCATCTCAACCTAATATCACCAGATCATAGTGCAACAAAAATGGTGAGCAATATCAGAGCTATCCAGCTGTACAGTTTTCATCCAGATGCCAGCTCAAACAAGGAGAACAAAGCCGTTCATGGATCTAGTCGTCTACAAGGGGATCAGAAAGACGCAGAGCGGGGCCACCATTGCATCGTATACATCGCAAATAAGCTGTTCATCAAACTGCATTATTTCACCTGTTCCTGATTCATAACCATCTAAATATAGAAATACTCAGAATGTCAGTAACTGGTTGTAGAGGACCCAATGTGCAGGAACCAGTTTTGGCGGCAGACACGTTTAACAAATAAAGAAAAACTTGACAAAGACCCATTGAGACAAAGGTGGCAAAGCAGATGACTTGGCAAGGAAGAATTGAAAAGCAGACTTAGAAATAACCTGAGAGTAAATAAATGAAATGAAAACAGCTGTGAATCATGACAAACCTGAAACTGGTGTGACTGACAAACAGAACATGATCTAAAACCATGACATAACTGAAAAACAAACAAAACCAAAGTCCACAGAAATGCATTTGAAGCTTAACTTTCTTTATATATGTCCTCATCATCAGAAAAATGCCACAAGAACATGTTATAAACACCAACGGCACTCTTGTCATCAGGGTGGGTCTTTAAAAACATTTAAAAAGTAGTGAGCATGTGTCTGAATTCCGTTAAAATCTAGGGCACTAGATAGTCCAGCACTAGTCTCTTAGGGGTTAGTAGGGAGTAGTGAGGGAATTCTGACATTGACGAAGACTTCCTGGTGGTAATGTAAAAAACTGCTGATAATTTTACTAGTTCCTACCTGTAAGCTTCACCTAATCTCAGTGTTCATCAAAGATGGTTTTCATTTTAACTGAAAATGCCAAGCATACCTTCCTGGTAACGTTCCTGCACCTTCACAATGAAAATAACTTGTTGAGAGACATAAAATCTTTTTTAAGCATAAAGTTACATAATTAGAGCAGAGTCATATTTTTACTTATTCCTGGAGATAGGAGTTTAGGTTGCTGATACTAGTTGTGGCTATTCTGAGCAGGTGATTTAAACGGAAAGATTCAATTTAAAACAACTCCTTTTTAAAAAAAAAAAAAAAAAAAAGCACATTTTTAAAGGACTAAAAATGTAATGTAATGCAAGCCTCAACCAATGCCAATTTAGCTGTGTACAAGACCTCATCAAAAAAAAAAACAACAACAAAAACCCATCTTTGTATATCCTGCAGGCAAACATTTAACCATGACTTTATTTCCTATATTGCAGTGGAACAAGAACATACATTTATTTACTTTACCAAGTAAGGTCATGTATTGCTGGGATTGTTTAAATGACAAGAGAACGTGTCACTGTTGCTCATTTTCAAAGAAAAACAAATTCAAGCGTTGGCTTAATTATTATTTTTATTGATGTATTTGTTTTACGGTTTCGCTCGCAGTTATGTCATAATCTTGGGGTGTGTGGGGTGTCGTTCACGATGTCAAAAATTCATGTTCAATTTTCACTGGGTGTAAAATTTTGGTGACTTTTTGCGTTAGTGACGGGGGTCAAATTTTGACTCAAAGGCGCAGAAACGTTCACAGCGAAAACAATATGGTCCTTGCTGCTGCTGTGGGCCATAACTAGCTAAAAAAAACATTATAGAAGGAATTTTACATGTATTTTTAACATTGCAGGACTGCTTACATATACAGATGAGCAACAACTTGTTTTTTCCACACCTCAAATGCCCAAACCATTCTTTATTTTCATGCAGGGGGTGAAATTAATCGTTTTAAATAAGTCGAAATAGCCAAAAATTGAGTTTTAGAATGATTTCGCCCGTGTTGGTGAGGGTGCACGCGCCGTTCGCGGCAGGTCAAGACATGTTCAGCCCTTTTCTCTGGTCCTCCACGCCAAAGCGCTTCCAGCAAAGGTATTTTACTCCCAGTGTTACTTCAAGTTCTGAAGTTTCAATGTTTACGTTTTTAAGCGAGAAGTATCGAACCAACTCTAGGCTGCTGAAAATAGAAAAAGGAAAAAGTCAGGCACTCGCGCTGTATTACGATATGACGAGGTTAAAAACTAGGTTTTATCATGAAATGTTCTAAGTCACGGTTGTTGTTTTCGTCTTACCTGGTGCCCCGCAGTCTGCACAGGTGTTGTTTCCAGGTTTCTGGAGGATCTCTCTTAAAGCCCGGATTTTTCTTTCACTTCCCGACATTTTAGCGTGCAGATCTGTAATTCATCTACGTGTGGAGTTTAAAAAAAGAGAAACACACGATCCAGGTGTGTCTATTGGCTTCCCCCCCCCACGTATACACCTAAAAGCACTGACAAGTCAGGACAGGTAAGTTTGCTCGCCCACTCCACGAGCCGTGCCTTCGAGTGAAGAAGACTGAAGATCGAGCCTTCTTCTTCCTTGGAGAGAAAAAAATATCAACACTTCCACGCATTCCTTTAAGTTTTTCACGAAGTAATCAGTCCATGTCTGTTTGCCGAGTGAGCATGCGCTCAACACAAGGAAGTGAAGTGCGGAGGGTTGCTGTTTTTTCCGCATCACCCCAGTTTACACCGCTTGCGCTGCTGCTACATATGCACCAAAACCACAGGCATGAAAACATGAGTCATGTCACCTTCATGTCATTCAAGGCCCCACCGTCACGAGACTCATCTGACATAAAAGAGAACCATTTTGAAAATACTGTAAAATACATATGGCAAGCGCAAATCATTTCTTATCTCTCTCATTTGTCTAAAAGGCAATGAAAGCACTTTATTACTATCATAAACGAGTCATTGACTTCCGTTGTGATGACACACGTCAGCACTTCTGCACACGTTTCCCTTTTAACTCCTTTAATGAGTAGTTTTCTGATGTCACTGCATTGATTATTCATGTGTTCGAACTTCCTGCGTTGTATTTTCTCAACACCAGCTGATGATGGAAAAAAAAGAAGTACTCAACCTCAATTTTGTTCGCATTTAAAGATCCACTCCAATGATAATTGTGGGGTTTTTTGTGTGTTTTTAACATGTTCCTGTGGCATTATTCTCATGCTGGAGGATAGGGATAAAGTAAATTGAGATTAAAATTGCAGTTCTGAGTAGTTCTTTTAAATCACTGTGAATCAATTGAGCAGATAGAGAGAGGCTGCTGGAAAAAGCTTGTAATTGTGACATACAAGTTGCTACGGCAAGCAACAAGCGTCCTGCTCCGTTCCATTCTGATGCAACTGTTTGTTGACAAATAGATCAATGTACGTCTTCATTTTTTCTCATCTGAGCTGAAATCTGGCACAAAGCTGTACAACTGGATGACTCCAATATTGCTCGTCATTTTTGTTGCACCAGTAATGTTAGCTTGGAGTTGTGTGGAGCTGTAAGCTAGCAGGAGAGTAAACAGATAGATGACGGGAAATAGGGGCAGGCTAACTTCCTCACCAGCGGTCCCACCCACAACCCAGAGGTGACTTTCTAATGAACCACTGTTGCTTTGTAGAAACTACTGTATGTCCTAGAAAATTATTATTATTATTATTATTATTATTATTATTTTGCTGAATGGCATAATTAAAAGACTATAGGAATAGATCAGAAGATGATTGGATATTGGATTGGATGTATAAATATTGACATGAGTGTTCAGGGGGAAAAAAACACACCTTTCTACCTACTGTCTCAGATTTCAAACACATTTAATGTGTTATAATTAATTAATCATAAACAAATTTTACATTCTTTCAATACAGCAAGTAGCAGTTAAAAAGAAAGAATAACAAAAGTTGAGTTATTCTCACTAGTCTGTTAAATTTTAAAAAATAGCTTATCTTTTCTCGCCAAAATTGTTTTTGAGATTTCATGGATGCAACCATTTTGAAATGAGCAGGAAAAGCCCCTCTACTGTGCCTATTGGGATGATGATGAACTACAGGGCAGAAAAGATGGACTAAGTTGTATCCAATGGGTTTTTAAGGAAAGTTGAGATCGTGCTAATGACATAGAGGTCTCTAAAATGTGTGTATCAAATTGGATATGAATGGTAATATGGTTAAATGAAATTCTCTTTCGAGTGGGGACCAGGCCAGAGTTTTTGTTGTCCTGGTTTTCAAGCCTCACTCTGCTTCACATTGTTAATTTCAACACATGTCCAATAAATGCATACTTTACTCACCTCCCAAAAACTAAATAAATAAACAGATGCAACAAATGTGTGACACAGGAAAATAATGGCTAAACAACCAACACTTCCAGGGAAATATATAGTTCCTGCTAGATTTAAGCTAGTGGATCTAACAGGACATTTAAAATTGTTTATGAGAAAAATGCATTTTGGCTTCATTTATCAAAACCTCATTTGAGCCTTTTGTCCTGGGTATGGGATATAGGTGTGCATATAATTTAAAAAAATGTGCAAAGAAAATATCCATTGTTCAAAGTAAGCAACCAGCTGCTGAAAAGACAACAAAAAAAAAAATGTAGACAGTGCCAACTTTGGACAGCAGGTGGCAGCAGCTCCCCATGGCTGTGAAGATTATTTTCTAAGGGTTCAGCTGGAAGATGTTTTACTGCTGCTCAAGCAGGAGTGAAGAAGATACTAGGATGAGCAGAGTAACCTCCCTCTAGATCAACCTTTTGAAAGTCTAGTTGCCCTGAAAATCAGCACCCTTTGACGACAACTCACTACTTTTGTCTTTTCACCTCCTGGGTCTGACAAACCTTAAAAATATGCTTAGGCTGATCGTGGGTGGTCCAAAGGTGTCCACGTTAACAAAAATAATAATCAACAGTTTTCTTCTGCTCTCAATGCAAAAATAACATTTTTTTAAACATTCAAACCAGTGCTCAGCTCCTGAACACTACCCACCTTCATTAGGCTTATCAGTTTGATACAAAGTTACAGTGGAGGACTTTTTTCAGTCACATATTTGCAGTCACCAAGAACTTAATTTCCTTCAGTGATAATGGACACATCAGTTGGGGTGAAGTGTTCTGGTACAGTACTTCCATAAACGACCAAGATCTTCACGGCATTGTCGGCAAAGTCCTCCATGATGGTTTCTTTGGCAACATCCTGTTAATACACCCTTGGGTGCAGCGTAAAGTGCATACGGTATGTTGTTTAAACACCATATCCCATATTCAATATACCATTGAATTGAATTAAACGGAAGGCAGTTTCATTCTAATATCCTGGAATTATTTTTCTACAAAGGTTTGAACTTTGAAAGTGAACAGGCTTTCTCTTTATGAGATGCTTAAGCTAGTGGTCGTTCACAAAACATCTGCTGCATTGATCTTCAAACAAGCTTGTTTTTAGTTGAACTTTATGTTTGAGCATATTTCTGAAGTAGATGCTAAAATAAAATAGTTTTTGTTTAATATATTCTGTCATTTGTAATTTTTTTTAAAGAAAGTAAAAAGAGGGAGAAAAAAATCGATGAAAATTGAAAATCAAATTTTGTGTTAAAAAAATTTGAGATTTTATTTTTTGGCCAAATTGCCCAACTTTAGTCACCAATTTCATGAAGTGAAAATCTAATCAATACGAACATTTTACAAGGTCTATGACTCCACTGTGTTCTGATGATGAAAATGTGGCTGGTGCATTAAAAAATTACAATAATTTTTTTTTTATTGTTTGACCACAATGCATTGTGGTTTATATTTGCTAATGTAGTGAGCATTGATGCACACTGCTTTTTCGCAAAGACGCTGCTTTCGCTTTTTCGCAAAGACTTTTGTGAAATTTCTAGAGCGCTGGACTTTGAAATCATATTGGACAGCAGTACAAAGTAATGACGCTGAAGTTAGCTTCCAATTCTTGAGGGCACAGAAGGAACATCCCACTGTATTTTTCACACTTAGACCACCTAAGAACAGGTCCTATTCAAAAACCACTCAACCTAGACGGCTCAAACCTGTCTCTATCCAATTATGCTTTGGATAATAAAGAATACATTAAACGTTGTTTCTGTTTTGTAAAACTTGTATTTGATATATGAAAACGTGTTAAGAACTGAAGCTTAGATGTAAATTAACACAATGTATAAGTCATGAATTAATGCAAAATCTAAATGCCGTCAAAAGTTTGAAACTACGTTGTCAACTAAGCACATCTCCAAAGCTTGTTGCTTTTTCTCTGTGCTACTTTCAGTTGTGATGGTTGAATCAGAAAATTGCTTTTGGATTTCATAAACTCTCACAAAGAACCATGAAAACTGAATAAATCCCAGTATTGAGGAACCAGTGTGTTACAAAAGGATGCTTTCTGGAAGACTGCACTTGTAAGAAAATTGGGATTAGATCTTTTTAATGGCGTGCTGCAGTACCAGAATTTTTTTTGAAAATAGAAATGAAGCTGACTGATGAAATGATGAAGATGAGGTGAGATTATAGACTCTGTGAGACTGGAAATGTTTGGCAGAGGATAGTGAAATAAAACAAATCAATTAAAAGGTTCAGAAACTATGTTTATTGTTATCATTATAAAAGTAGAAAATAATATTACATGAAAAAAAATATTTTTACTAAAATAATTTGTAAAATTAATTTCAAACGTGTGCAAAAAGCAACTTGAAGACGAGATATAAAAACTGGCGAAAAAATAGTGTCACAGGAAGGGTTTTTCCAAATGAAAAGGCTGTGTGGTTTGATTTTAATTTAGAAAAGGATTCAGGAGCAGAGGGACAGAAAGTTCTGCTCCTTTTTGTGCTGAGGTGGACATAGGACACAGGAAAGCAGAGTATCAGAAGGAAGAAATTGACACAAAAATTGAAGACCAAAGTGGTGAACTGCCTGGAAAATGTCCAGAAACATATGGAATTGAATTCTGAAGGGGCCAGAGAGCCAGTGGAGTTCTTTTATGATGCAAGTGATGTGTGGGAAGAAGAAGAAGATCGAGGAGGAGGACTACTGCTTTGGCCAGTGAAAATCTGGTCACTTGGTTTGTCATTAATTTGTCAAACTTAGAATTAACAAGGTCAAAACTTAGAGTGATAAATAGACAAATAAGAAGTATTTAATGAATTAGTGAGTGTGAAGCCACCCATAAAAAATGACTTTCTTCCAGCTCCAACGAAATAGGATCAATTCAGTTGCCATTTTTCCGCAGATGCCTCCATGTTGGAGCCAAAAGGGATCAGTAAGCTGTGATTGGTCCTAGTCAGACTGAGTCATTGTATCTATGGCAACCACTCCCGCCAATCAGGGCTGGTTGGAAATCCATACCTCCAACACTTGAAAGCAGACTACATAAAATCTGTCAATCAAAAGTGTCAAATATTCAACTTGGCATCTGATCGGTCAGTTTATAAACTCTTTAGATTAGCAAGAACATGTTAAAAAAGGGTAGTAAATCAAGAATGTTTATTCTGATTAATAGAATGACTGAGTAATAGATGTTTATTTCTCAAAAGAAGTCTATGGGCTTTTGGCTTCTTGGAGACAGCAGGTACCTCCTGTTTGAAGGTATGAGCTGGGGTGGGAGTCGTTCAGTCCAGTTCTCATAAACGGTCAATGGTCGTGGCAGTTTATCATTTCAGTTGCATGTTCAGCTCCCTGCCTTTCACCATTTCCAGCACAACAAGGTTAGGATTGGTCATATGTTGACAAGTTGTTTAAGTACAGGCGTGTCCAGTGCTGCTTTGTTGCATTCACAAAAAAGGGAAATTTCCTGTCATTGATTTAAGAATAGGGAAACAGCGACAAAACTTTCAATCTCCATTTCAGTCATGAAAAGTTCTTCTAATTATTTATATATCATGATTAACAAATAATTAATGCATCAAAACATTTGTTAGACTTTTGCAAGACAACATAGACATTTGTTAATGTGAGTGGGCTTTTGTGATGGAAGAGTATGAAAAGATTTGATCTGCTTTTTTGGAGCTCCAGGATGGGAAGATGTTCAGGGAAAGGCAGGTAGTTTTTTCTACAGTGTTTGAGGACCCTTCGGCTACTGTTAATTTGGTTGATCCACACACTTGGAAAGCAAATTAGGCTCTTTTTTTTTTAAATTTATGTTTTCTGAATCACAGCTTTGCCTTTCTTTGTGGTATTCTCGCTCCATGTCTGACTGTGGTTGGTAGAACAGAGTGGTTCTTTTGTCAACAACTAAAATTGTCTAAGGAGCATTAGTTTAGTTAAGGCTAGTTGGTTTATTTAAGGCTCTTAAATATGTTTAAAGATCATCAGCTGAGAGGCTAACATGTATGTGGTAGCACACACTTATGGTACTTACTCACCAAAAGCAATTTGCATGGCATTTTCATTGCTAAGTCAAAAGTGTAGATGGGATCGGAGATTCTGTGGTGTAAATTGGGCGGCCGGTTAAGAATTCTTTGGCTTTAATAAATCAGAGGACAAGATGAAATACATAATGATCATGACACTGAACATAAGATTATTTCAGAATTCATCATAGCTTTTGCAGATCAAGCATCTAAGTTTAAAAATATGTAAAGAACTGATGATTAGAGATACATTTTTTTTAACAATCATCAATAATTGATACAGGAAGTTTATTGTTATGATTAAATGAGCAATACAGAGGTCCATATTCTGTTTTTTGTTTGTGGATTGTATTCCTTCTTTTGCTGCCTGATTAACAGCTATTCTTCTGGGTTTTGTCAGGGTCCTTGTCCCTCTGCAGCTGATATCACAGCAAGCCTGTTGTCTGCAGGTCAGAACTCTGCTGGAAATCAGGGTCAAAGTTGAGGATTAGAGATAGTGAAAGATCCCTGGCATCATGACTTTCTTGAAATTGTTCAGCTATTCTATCTCTCCATTTGTTTGTTCAGACGTCCATGATCAAACCCTTCTCAAAACCTCTCATATTGTTGACAACAATTGCTTTAGGCAGCTCCAGATGACCAAGTGGTTTACCGAAGATCCTGCAGTTCACCACCCATGAGTTTAGTATCTCTTTACGGTGTTTCAGCATTCTGGCATGTTTGGCGATTTCAGCGTATCTTTTTGTTAAGTGATCATTAATGAAGACATCTAATCCTTTTAGCATTCTCCTTTGCTTCATCAAAACTACCTTGTGCTTTTGATTAAAAAATCTGATAAGAATCGCTGGTTTGCTTGCGTCCTCCATTAGATGAATTAGCTTAGCTTGAATGTCCAGCAAGAAGTTAGCTTAGCATTGATCTCGTCAACAGCCTGTTTGATATCAAAATCACCATTTGTCACTTGGTTCTTCTTCGGGGCTATGGTACTGAAGGAGTTACTGCTTTTCGTTTGGGTAATTCTGCAATAAATCAAGTTTTAAGTCGCTTTTATCCGAAGATCGCTCTCAGAGCTTGCAAAGTGCGTCCTTTTGCTGACCTTGCAATATTTCAGTGTGTGATATTTAAGTATGCATTCTTTATGTTTAATAAAATGCAACTATGTATTCAAAAATTATTTTTTTGTGGGTAGATAGATGGTTTATATATTCTTTAATTTTTTTTTTGATGGCCTGCGATCTGCATGGAGACGTGATCACTGGTGCTTATGAAGAGCTCTTCGAAAAAAAGAAATAAACTGATTTCTAAACATCATCAGTGTCTTCCATGCATTAAACATGACATAAACACAGACACCACTTAATGTAGTGATCAGGCTAAAAACATTAGCTGTCAGCTCCTCTCACACACAGTTGGGACGACGAGCTTAGGGAACACATTCTTGGTCACACAGCGAGCAGCAAATTCGCCGCACTGCGAAAGAGGGGCAGGAATTTCCAGCACGAATCGCGTTCGGTGTGAATAAAGCATAAGCCTCTGCATGCACCTGCCTCTTGATTCTAGTCTGCGTGGTTTCCTCCTTTTTGCAGCAGAAACATCTCAGAATCAGATTTTCAGGTTTTGTCTGACAGTGCAGTATCATGCTCCATCAGCAGACCTGAAAGCAGTCATCCTGTTACCCAGCAGGCACTGGCCTGCTCTTGTCATCCAAACATTCTGTTGAAATACTGTAATACCCCTAACGCTCGCTTCTTCACAGTGACATTGTCCATGTAGAAGTTAATGTAGCCCAAGACAGCTGCAGTCTGCTCCTCCAGGCCTAGGTTTTCAAAAAACGTCAATTTTTACTTTGCAAACTGTCCTGCAGCTACTGACAGGAATCTTCAGGTCCTGTTTGGAACATTTCTCCTCTTGGCCTATAACAACATGAGAAGTAAGGATGGTCAAAATTTATTGTATTCTTTAAATTGTCGCAATCTGATATTAGAAAATGCAGTGCTAAAATGTATTTAATAATCTTTTTTAGTAGGGGTGTAACAATCTATCTTAATACCAATTTGATTCATATCATAATTTGCGGTTGATCTGTGCAGGTGAAGTTTTACAAATTCCTTGTTTTACCTTGCAAGATCATCAAGTGTTAATGAAAAATGTGTACAAACAAACAAGTAAACAGGAATGAATGGTAAATCCATTCATATTTTGGTTCATAAAGTTCAGCTCACTGTTTCTTTTCCGTATAAAAATAATACAAATGGAATATTATTAGAACATAATACCACACTGTACGGCCACGTTTTTGCTAAATTGAAAGTGTTTCCACACATTGGACTGTATAGGTGCATCCACACCTAACGAAACTCTCATGACCATTTTGCATGACCTGCCCATCTTTCGCCACGCGGAGAATTCACTGCTCCCCGTGTGGCCAAAAATGAGTTCCCTAAGCTTGCCACCTCAGCTGCATGTGGGAGGAGCTAGTAGCTAATGTTTTTAGCATTAATGCTATACGGAGCGGCGTCTATTTATCTAATTTACAATACATGGAAGACACAGATGATGTTTAGAGATCAGGTTTATTCATTTTGAAGAGCTCTACAAAAACATCAGCGATCATGTCTCCATGTTTGGGTTCATGAAACTTTTATTCTCCCGGTTGCTCCAGTGAGCTCCTGTCCTGCTGCTGTCTGATTGACGGCCGTTTCTGCGGGGTTTCCAACTCTCTCTGAGTTCAAACATGAGTGGGCAAAAATAAAAACAAGAATAAAATTAGGGGACCTTGTTTTCTTATTGTCTCAATGAAAATAAGAAAACATCATAAAGTTCAGGAGGCCTGAGCAGACTGCTTTCCCATCCAGCAGTGACCCTCTGTCTGGCCACCAGCTCCTCTCCTGGGAGCCAGCATAGTTAGCGTGTCCACTGCAGCTCCATAGGTCCTGCGACAGACTCTCTAGAGTGTACCCGCCTTCGCCCAACAGTAACCGGGACGAGATCTGGAAATCCCGCTGCCCAGAAAGGGATACAGCGGGTTAAGAAAATGGATGGAAGTTCAGGAGGGCTATGGATCCGATCCACCATAATGGATATTTTCTCTCCGCTGTCACTGAAAGCGTCACGTACCTGACGTTGAGTCCCTGATTGGTTAAGGAGAGACAGCCACCTCCCCAGAGTTCCGATTTTTTGCTCCAAACTCTGGCCAGTCACGGCAGCCACTCTTTTCGCACCACGCCGCTCAATTTCCATCTAAACCATTGACTTTACATTGAAACTGGCTGCCTCCGCTGCACAAATCGCACTCGGTGTGTAAGCACCTTAATGATGGATTGATGTTTTTTTGCGGCATCACACGTGTGCTGTCTACTGTGATAGAGTTGGTTGTTTTAACAATACAGAGAAATAAAGCTACTGAACTTCAATCCAAATAATATTTTCCATATCAATTAATTTCATTTTGAATTTTTTATAATGATGGTATATTTCAATTTGATAAACAACTTACCTCATACTGTTTGATCTGGTTGGATTGTGCGAGTGTAAAATCAATGAAGTTAGTCATTCGTTTCACCTATTTTTTTAGGCTTTGAGAAAAAGAAACACTATATTAATATTTGTTTTGTTTTGTTTTATTCTGCACCTTTATTCTGGTCCTGTCACTCAGCTGCATGGAGCGCACTGCCTTCTTGCTTCCTGGTCCCACTGTCATATTTACCGTCCTCCTAAGCCCAACAGTGACTTTCTGGATCAATTTGGAGCTCTGCTCACCCACCTGTCATCCCTCTCACTAATGTCATTGTGATGGGTGATTTCAATATTCATATTGACAATGGCAGCCTTTCCCTAACCAGAGATTTCTGCTCGTGCTAGGACAGTTTTAACTTTAACCAATTTATTCAATTTCCTACTCACATCAAAGGACATACCCTGGACTTAGTCTGCTGCTCTGGCTTAACCCCCACTAACTGCTCTGCTGATGAGATTCATGTAACTGATCATTTTCTTGTTTCATTTAGTATTTCTGTTTGTCTATCTGTCACTAAACCTTCATGCCTCATCTCTTTTCGCAATGTCAAAAAATATGAATATAGAGACACTCTCCCCCCACATTAGTGACATTTCACTACCAGATTCACTTAATCCTGATGCACTTGTTTTGTTTTTACAATAGTAGTCTTGTTGATATTTTAAACTTCCTTGCTCCTCTCAAAACTTGCTGTTTCCTTGATCACATCTGCTCCATGGTTCACCCCTGAACTCTGTAAAATAAAAGCTAGAAGTCGCCAACTGGAGTGTCTGTGCACAGGGAAATGTTTAAAACCCATCTCATAATGTGCAAAGATTTGTTGTCACTCGCGAAAAGAGGTGACTACTTTGAACTCCACAATCCTAAAACTCTTTTTTTTCACTAATGAATAAAAACATACAGGCCCCTGATAACTTTCCCTGTTCCCTCTCACATGTACAGAAGAGAGTTGCTTCCTGCAACTCCCTTCTGTCATACTTTGACCAAAAAATTCAGACTATACATCAGCACCTTCACCCCTCTTTCCCGGTCTTCATCCCTTCTGACTCTTTCTCTGTATCTCAGATATTTTCTACTTTCCAGCTGTCCGACCAAAGCAAAATTTCCTCCCTTATCAAAGAATCCAAACCCTCTACCTGCCAACTCGATCCTCTTCCAACATTCTTAGTAAAATCCTGTCTCTCACAACTTTATCTCTGCCATTATGAATTCTTCACTAAAATCTGGTATTGTCCCTTCACTGCTCAAAACTGCAGCTATGAAACCAATTAAAAAAGAACCTGGCCCAGATCCAAACATCCTTAGTAAGTTTCAAACAATCTCTAATCTGCCCTTCATTTCAAACATACTTGAGAAAATAGTTGCCTCTCAGCCACATCAGCATCTTAAACACAATAGTCTCTTCAAACCCTTTCAATCTGGTTTTTGTCCTGCCCATAGCACTGAAAATGCTCACCTGAAAATCACCAACGACCTTCTTCGTGCCGCTGATTCTGAACTTGTCACCATTCTCATCCTCCTTGAGCTGAGAGACACTATATCACATTCAATTCTCCTCCATAGACTTTCTTCTCTTGGCATTACTTTAACCCCCCCTCCGTTGGTTTCATTCTTATTTCTTAGGCCGCACTCAGTTCATCCAGTTAAAATCCTTCAATTCTCATTCCTCATCTGTCTCCTCCAGTGTTCTCCAAGGCTCTGTCCTTGGTCCTCTTTTATTTATCACTTCCCTCCTTCCACTTGGCAACATCTTCCGTAAATTCAATATGAACTTTCACTGTTTCGTGGATGACACCCAGCTCTATCTCTCCAGTAAATCCAACTCCTCTCCCACTCTCCTCCCTCACCTCCTGTTTGCTTGTAATTAAAAACTGGTTTGGTCAAAAATGTCCTAAACTCAACAGCTATAAAACAGAATTATTACTTGATGCCTCCAAATCCACCCTTCCTAAAGTTTCAAACTTCACGTTTTCTATTGACTCCTTAGTCTCCCACTCCCCCCAGGTAAAGAGTCTGGGAGTCATCCTTGATAGTTCACTCTCCTTTCAACCCCATATCAGTAACATCACTCCATCCGCCTATTTTCATCTGTGCAATGTTAATTTTCTTCATCCCTTCCTCACTGTTCCCTTCCATTTTGGTTCATAGTCTGGTCACTTCACGCCTTGATTGCTGTAATGCAATCCTCTTTGGTTTCCCTCAAAAAACTCAACAACAAACTCCAACAATTTTAAAATTCAGTTGCTCGCATTGTTTCCAGAACCCCACTATTTCATGACATCGCCCCCATCCTCCAGCAACTCTACTGGCTCACAATCAAATTCAGAATACAATTCAAACTTATTCTCCTCACCTTGAAACTCTCCATAACCTGGCCCCACCTTATCTATCTGATCTTCTCCACATTTACACTCCCTCTCATTCTCTCCAGTCTTCTTCTTCTCTGCAGCTCTCCCGACCCCCCCATCCGACTGATCCCTGAAAGCCTTCAGCCACTCAGCCCCCCGAATCTGGAACTTTCTGCTTTTGCATCTTCGTTTCCCTGACTCATCTTTAAATCCAGACTCAAAACCCACCTGTTTAAATCTGCCTTTTCACTCTGATTTTATCGCCCATCCATCCATTGGCTGACTTTATTGTGCTTTTGTTTTAATGTGTATTTATTCTTGCTGATTTTTTATACTGTACTGTGTCTTTGGGTGGCAAGAAAGGTAATTTAAATAAAATTGATTGTTATTATTGATACAAAACTACCTAACTAGTGAGAACTAATGACTTGTTTTAAGATAATGAATCTACCTACCTGCCCGTCTACCATTTGATCTTGAAAACATCTTATTTCAAGTAAAATCTCTTTTGAAACTACCTAAATGTACATTTTTTTATTTGATTTCAAATACTTGAAAATGTGTCTTATAAGGGCAGAACATTACAAATTGTTTTAAGAGAGCATACCAAAACAAATTCTACTAGTTCCAATGGTAAATGCATTTTGCAGTTTTCAACATGTTTGGAGAAGGCCACATTTTGCAGTGTAGGATTTCAAGCACTATTAAGAAAAAAAATCATGCCAGATTTTGACTTATGTGGCTGCTTTTATAGCTTTATAAGCATAACAGCCCTGCAGCTTTCCTTTTTCTTTCTGTCTATGTGCCACCTTTTGTTTCTGCCTGCTGGAAAGACGCTTCAGGGAGAGTCCAGAGCCCTAGCTGTGTCCATTAAAATGTGAGAGCAGATAGGAGTCAGATGAACCTTTTACTTGTGGTTGCCTTTTCCAGAGATCTTATTCACCTCCACAGAGAGAACATGAGGTATTTAATATATTAGGTTAAAAAAATACAGTATAAAAACAGAAGACAAAAGAAAAAGAAAGGAAAAGACACAAAAATGGAAATTGAAAGAGCAACAAAAAATAACAGATCTGATTAAAAGACAGAAGCAGAGGCGAAGAATGAGCCAGGGTGGGAGAGGATCGAGAGACTAGAAAACATCAAGAACAAAGGGGGTGGAGACAGGGGGTGAGGAAGCATATTACTCATGGCAGATTCTGTCATGGCATTAATGGGGTTTTGCCATTTCCTATTGTTGCAGTGCCTTTTGAACCGTGGCCTTTGCATACAGAAAGATCATTAACTCTCGGCTGTGCCTCCACCAGTAGTCGACATTTTCCAGGACAACTTGTCATTGAGAGCCTGCCGCCTGCCTCCCCTGCTTACATTTTAATCGCACTCCATACTTCATGAAACAACACATGTGCATTAGCAGTACAAATCATACTCTTTTGATGTGGTGGACAATAGGTTAACATTCCCCAATTGAAAAGTGATGCCTTGTTGATAGAAAACTGCTGTTTTGAGAAATCTCTCATATGTTTAATGTAATCCAGATCAGTCTTGTAACGTTAAAAGCTTTTTTAGAAGTGGAGTAGAAAAAAATCAAATTTAAAACGTGTTATTGTCACTTTTTTGTTGTCTGTTGCCATTCTAGTACCCACGCCAAGAGGCGTTCAGTTTCAAAGTTAAGTCAATGTAAAGATGTGATCACCTGACAAACTAATGATCACAGGTGTCTGAAATGGATTTCAGTGATCCAGAGAGCCAAAATTTCATCCACAAGTTTAATTGAAAATCAAAGATTTTTTTTTTTTCTTTTTGACACTTAAATACACTTTGCATAATTACTTGGAATGCACTGTACTATACATTGTAAATGAGAAATACAGATATACAGTTGAGGCTTCAATGTCGTAATGAGATTAAATATTTCCGGTGGTAGCTCCTCCCACACACATCAGCAGTGTCAAGTTTATGAACACTTTTGGACAAGTATCCAGCAGCAAATTTGATGCACATTGAAAGAGAGGCAGGAAACTCGAATTTGATGCTCAAATTGCATTCAGCGTGAATGCAGCATAAGAGGTCAGTATTATAAACTTTTAAGACATGGTTCAACTGCACATTGAAAATGTGCTTTCTGTTACTGTCCTGTACCCCAAGGAAATTAGAGCTTTAAATGTATAATTGGAAGAATAATGTCCCAAATATGACATTCAGTGCAGCTTCAGGAGTTGTCCTGGTGGGGCTGTCTGACATTTGCTTTTTAAATCTACTGAGAGGCAAAGGAAAAGGTACCTTTCTTTATAAGTCCAGAACTCTTTACTTCTGAAAAATGAATTTTAAGGAGTCAAATTGCGGTGTCCTGTCTCCTAAAATACCACACAGTTACTGATACTACAGAGTATCCTGTGTAGCACTTAACATGACCTCAAACAGACAACCCTTTTCACAAGGCCTAATTAAAAGAAAACTAATCCATCTTTGATGTGCGTACTGTTTAAAAATGATAAAGATGAATCAATGGGGTTGACAGCTGTTAAGAAGAAAGAAACAAAAAAAACCCACATTGTTACAGCACTAAATTAAAGTGTAAAGTTTCACAGAGAAATGTATCATGTTTACTGCTGAAAGGATGACAGTTTAAAAACAGTAATTCAAAAAGAAAGATGAAGAAGTGAAATGTATAATCGTTTGACTTTTTCAATTTACGTAGATAAAATTTGAACAAGATTTACTATTTTAACTAGTGTTTTGAACAACAAAAATAAATGTACAGTTTTCAATCTGTGCAAACAATAATTTTATAACTGCCTAAACATAAATGTGAGAGAATATAAAACTGGCAAAAGAAAAAACTTTGAATTGGTGGCAAATACAGTATTTTTCAGAGTATAAGTTGCGCTTTTGCATAGTTCTGCTGGGGGTGCGACTTATATGGGACTTAAAAAAATGCAACAGCTCCCAGAGGGCACTGTAGGCGTGTGTATCAGTATTACTTACAGCAATGCAGCAGAAAAGGCGCTGCTCAGTCTAACACCGGGCTTGGTGGAATGTTCAAGAGCAACACATGGGATGAAGAATTCAATGGATTTAGTGATTTAAAGTGAAATGAAGAGTTCAGTTTATTTGTTATAATGTTCTACATGCTTTTGTTATCTAAAAAATTGTTCATATGTTGTGCTAATATGCAAGATTCCTTCTATGTTTCATGAAGCATTAGTGTCTAATGTGAGTGAAGGGTGTATTTATTCAGTTTATTATTGTTATCTGTAGCGGTCTCAAAATGTTTTATTTTGTAAATTTGTTTTGACATTACATTTTTGTGAGTTGTTGCTGATCTCTTGTGGTGAACCAAAAATTAGCATTTAGAGGAGAAAGGCAGGTTTTTGCTGATATGCAACACTGCAGAGCAGTGAAGAGAAAAGCACCGTCTCTGCATCAGTACCATTCATTCATTCATTTTCCAATCCGCTTTATCCCTTTCGGGGTCACGGGGTTGCCGGAGCCTAACCCGGCTACTCATGGGCGAAGGCAGGGTACACCCCTGGACTGGTCGCCAGTCTGTCACAGGGGCCACAATCACACAACCATGCACACTCACATTCACACCTACGGACAAATTAGAGTAACCAATTAACCTATGAAGCATGTTTTTGGACGGTGGGAGGAAGCCGGAGTACCCGGAGAAAACCCACGCATGCATGGGGAGAACATGCAAACTCCACACAGAAAGGTCCCCCAGCCAGGACTTGAACCGGGAACCTTCTTGCTGTGAGGCAGGAGCGCTAACCACTGCGCCACCGTGCAGCTCATCAGTACCAACTGATTCAAAAAAAGTCGAAAAGTTACAGTAGCCTATGTCAAAGACCGTGTGTTATTTTGGTGTTCCCGGTTACACAGTTGCCTGTCTGTAACTGTGAGTTACAGTCCAAAGCAACTCAGCCCATGCTGTACAGTGAGAGCAGGGAGAAGCTCAGATCAGACAAGGTGGAGATGTTGGTTTTCATCAAGAAAAACATACATTTTATTCTTTAAGCAAGAAAAGGACAGTAAGAATTACCTTGAGAGTGCATTTTTAAAAAGCACATAATTATCCTTACTTCGTGACACTGTTGCACTTCTATTTGCTTGTTTTTTAAATTACTGTTGGGCATTTTAGTTGAGCTGCTGCATTTATTGAACTCAAATTCATCTTTAAATTTGCAGAGTTTTCACAAGTTAATTGACGCGTATCGTTTTAGTTGATGGTTACACTATTATTGCTTTATTGTTCAAGCTACTTCACGGTAGGGAGCTGTTTGTGTGCTGGATGATGAAATCAGTTAAAAAAATAAATAAAAAACAGGGGACAATCTGGATCTGGTTATTTTGCACTGGTTCATTTTTTTTATGGATTACAACCGTATCAGATTGAGAAACAGAAACTTTAAATTAAATGGTTTAGAAGCAGTTGGGGGCAATAAAAACCTTATCTGGACATCCCTAGTAATGATGTAAGTGATGCACAACTGAATGAAGCAATAAACTAACAATAAAAACATTATTAATTAAACTTAACATATTTCCTTTATTTAATATATATAAAATTGTAATTTATATATACATATATATATATATATATAAAACATATAAGTGAATTAGGAATTTTATCTAAAAAATATCTGGTCACTAAACGATAAAATAAAGTTATTCTGATGCAACTTAAATAACCATGGTTACACAATCAAGGGTGATCAATTACACTAGGGTACGTCTCATTTTTTTGTGAAGACAGAAATGCCCCTTTTTGTTTGTCAGCATTGAGTAGTTTCCAGTTGGCCTTTAAGGTCAGGCATCAAAACACAAGGCACGCATTTTAATTGGGGGCAACTCTATGCCATGTCCAGTGGTTGATTTGACAGCATCAGCGCTCTGACTGGTTCAGTTGTGCTGTATCCTTCAACATTTACAAATGAGATCCTGGCCATCTGTGTTACCAGCTTTGGTTTTGTTTTTATACCTGCTTTCTTCGTTAATTCTAGGTTGACTGCATAATTCAGAAATACTTAACTCAGTTCCATTTCAGCCATGTTCCTTTATTATATTTGCATCAATAAAAACATGTTTTGCTCCAGTTTAAGTTGCTTTAACAGTTTTCTAAAGTACAGAAACAATATCATTTTAATTTCTGCGAGGACATGCTGATAATTTGATCATATTTGTAAACAAATACAATTTATATTTCTCCTTTATATGTACACTCACTGGTCACTTTATTAGCCACACCTGTCCAAGTGGTCGTTTACGCAAATTTCTAATCAGCCAATCACATGGCAACAACACGATCCATTTAAGCATGTAGATATGGTCAAGACAATCTGCTGGAGGTCAAACCAAGCATCAGAATGGGGAAGAAAGGTGATTGAAGTGACTTTGAACGTTATGTGGTTGTTGGTGCTAGATGGGCTTGTCTAAGTATTTCAGAAACCCACAACCATCACTAGGGTTTACAGAGAATGGTCAGGATTAGAGAAAATATTGAGCAAACAAGGCTAATTTTAAATGGATCCACTGTATTATGATAAAGTATATATAATATATAATATATATATAAGAAAATCTAATATTACAAGAAATGCAAAAACAAAGACAAATAAAGATTATTTACTGCTTGGCTTGCCGCTTCAACCTGTCACGTCCTCGTGAGCCTGCCTCACTAGTTCAACCTGCCACGTCATCACAAGCCTGCCTTGCCGCTTCAACCTGCCAAGTCCACGTGAGCCTGCCTAGCCGCTTCAGCCTGCAACGTTCACATGCCAGAGACTTCCTTTGCCCAGACCTGCAAAGCATCACCAGCGGGTGCCACTCTTTCCTATTCCACCACTCTTCTCCAACCTCAATACCCAGCCTGCTCGCTAGCGCCATCCCCCCCACTCTGGAGAGCATACCAAACTGCAGAAGACTTATGGGTAACAAAACCCTTTAAGCTACTCTGGTTCTGGTTCATTGCATTCCGGGGTTGTTGTCAAGTTCCCCTCATTATGCTGACAGTAATATCATACTTTTTATTAAAAATGCTTGGCGGTCTGGATAAAAGCGTCTCGGGGTCCGGACTCCTGCTCTTGTATGACATTTAAAAACAAACTGTCATGCTCAGCCTGTTTCTCATTGCCAATCTCCATTAGTTAGGGGGTGGGAGGTCTGACAGGGTTGGGGGGTTGTGTACGGATCTGGGGGAAGGGACTTTATGTTAATTTATGCTTATTTTTATATTATTATTTGTTTTTTATTTGCTTATTTAGTATCACTATTATTTTGTTTTATTTTGTGTAAAGCACTTTGTGTTATGTTTTATATGAAAAGTGCTAAATAAATAAAGATTGATTGATTGATCATGATTTAGGTGTCACCCACAAGGAGCGAAAGGCAGTGCCTCAGAGATTGAGCCGTTTTTCTTCCTGGTGTGAAGAGTCCACAAAAAAAACTAGTTAGTTAAAACAATTGTTAAGCTTGTAATCAGTTTACTAACATGGACTTTAATCACACTTTAGATGAGGTACTGCAAAACACTCAATAAACTGTTAACAAAGTTAGTTAACACATTATCAAGCCTGTAAGCAGTTTACTAACATGGCCTTTGAAGACAATGGTCTGACTTTAGAAGTTAATGAATCTTATTAACACTATCAGGTATTTGCAAGACATCTATATTGCTAAATGCTAGATACCAGCTCAGACGAGGAAAACGAAGACACACGTAGATCTGTTTGTCTACTAGTGAATGAATCAGAATGGAGTACAGCAAGGAGACTTTGACCCACCCATTTCAGTGTCGATGTCACAACTGAGATCTCTTTTAAACTGCATTTTTTAAGCTGCTAATGGTTCACACAAATTTAAATAAAGAAATACTCAAAAATGCACTTTTAAGCTTAAAAGGTTTTTATACATGGAATCCATCAGCATAAAAATGCAACTAGAACATGCTAAAAAAAAAAGACAAAAACACAATTTTCATTGGTGTGGGTCTTTAATGCTTTTATCCAATTACAAAATAGTGTCTTTTAAGTTATTTTTTTTACATTAGTTAACTTACTCTACCGATTAAAATGAAAAATGATTAAGAAAAACAACCCACTGCAGCAATAGTTGTCTTGTGTTTTCCGCGCTGCTGGGATAACTCCATGTTTTCTTCCTCTTCTTCTTCTCCTTCCTGTTGTTTACATGGTGTGAGGCCCCTAACTCCATGTCATTGGAGTTAGGGGCCTCGCTAACGGGACCAGTAGCTGTCACTCAGATACCTGAGGGCTTTGCCAGCTATGTTACCAACTGTGTGACAGTGCGCTTCAATGCTAAGACCTAATAGCCTAATGCCAAAAAACATTGCATTTTTTATTTATATTTAGTAAACAGGGGCTTAGCAAACACAGATAGTAGCTACAGGTAAAAAAAAAAACCCTGTCATTTATTTTGTCTCACAAGAGGCTGAACATGCAGCTTGAGGGGCCCCTGGTGGCTTTGGGAAACTAGGCAAATGCCTAGTTTGCCTGTAGCAAGAGACGGGCCTGATTTAAATAACCACTGGTTACAACCTAGGTCTGCAGAACAGCATCTCTGAATGCACAACACTTCCAACCTTGAGGTTAATGGGCTACAGAAGCAGAAGACCACACCGGGTACTACTCTTCTCAGCCTTAGAATAGGAAACGGATGCTACAATTCACACATACTCACTGAAATTTGACAGAAGACTGTAAAAGCATTGTCTGATCTGATGAGTCTCCATTTCTGCTGCAACTGGTTCAGATGGTAGGGTAAGAATTTAGTGTCAACAACATGAAAGCATGGATCCATCCCGTCTTGAATCAATGGTTCAGGTTGGTGGTGATGGTGTAATGTGTGAGGGATGTTTTCTTGGCACACTTTGGGCCCCTTAGTAACAACTGAGCATGGTTATAACGCCACAGCCTACCTGAGTATTGTTGCTGACCATGTCCATCCCTTTATGACCACAGTGTACCATCTTCTGATGGCAACTTCCAGCAGGATAAGGCTCCATGTCATAAAGCAGGAATCATCTCAGACTGGTTTCTTGAACATAACAATGAGTTCACTGGACTCAAATGGCCTCCACGGTCACCAGATCTCAACCCAATAGAACACCTTTGGGATGTGGTGGAGCAAGAGATTGGTATCATGGATGTGCAGCCGACAAATCTGTAGCAACTGTGATGCTATCATGTCAATATGTACCAAATTCTCTGAGGATGATTCATACACCTTACTGAATCTATGCCACTAAGGAGTAAGGCAGTTCTGAAGCAAAAAGGGGATCCAACCCAATACTACCAAGGTGCACCTAATAAAGTGAGTGTCTGTACATGTTTTTCCTTTCATAAGAGTGTCGAAGAAGTTTCAGATTTTCCTTATCCCATCCTACTATCTAACAGGGTTACACTCATGCCCTGGGAGACGCCCTCAGTATTCCTTCACGTCCGCTAAATAATTGCTTTGCCCTTGACTGCATCATTTATCATCACCAAGACCTCACCTGCCTTCATCTCTCCCTTCTTTGACACGTCTTTCATTGCTACAATAGAGGCTTGTATATTAATAACAGACAGGGGACACAATAACCACAGCATGGGTTTCAAACTAGTACGCATCTACTGTATGTTGTCGTGTGAGAAAAAGTCTTGAGCATAATGAATGCAACTGAATAATTAAGAACTAATTACAGTTGTCTTTAATTTACAAATAAATTATTATCTTGTTTTCACTGGTACATAGCTGAATTGACATTTCGAAGGTTATAAAAATCTTACTGAATGATCCATCAATGCATTTTCAGCATATATTGAAACAATAATAAAGGGTCTCAGTGAAATATATGCAGTGTCACATGTGTACTGTAAAATGTCACATAACTTGAACTGTTCACTTCCTGTTTGTGCCAAGAGAAGATGATAGTGAGAAAGGTCTCAAAGAAAAAGTTAGAAATGTATGTTAACATTAAGATAGGACATAGATTTTTGGTACACATCACGTTTCAGGTGTCTAGTATTTGGCTTAATGTGATCATGGAACTCACATGCATGTCACTGGAAACAAGTGTGGAATTAACTACTGTAAATGCTCATACATTTAGGTTAACTGCTCTACCTTATTTTCTGCAGCTACCTACATTTTTACCTAATGTTGCACACACATGCACTCACAGGACCCCCCCCCCCACACACACACACACACACACACACATTGTGTGAATGTGTGTGAATGGGACTGTGACTGTAAAGCGTGTTGGGCTTCTAAAAAGGTAGTGCACTGCTACATAAGTATACGACATTTACCTTTTACCACACACAGATACACACATAAACATAAACACACATCTAGATACCCTAATCACACACACACCCACACACCCACAAAAACACACAAACACATTGGACTGGTCAAATTACCTTTATTCAGTCTATCCAGTGGTTAATGCAAGACAGTATCGCACTGGTTACAGTTGTGACCGAACATAAAACCTACTTTTTCCACACAGATTTCCATGAAAATATCTGAAAATTATGATTGATTGTTTCAAAGGGATACGAATGAGAGACATGATTTAAATATTTTGATGTCTGGGAAAAATTTAGGAATAAATGGTTTAAAAAGATCTCACTTCATTAAACTGACCAATTTCCTCTTTTGTTTGTGGTTGTTGGGGTGTTTAATTTTTCATTCATGTTTATTCAACTCCTCCAAACATTCTTGCAACAATGCATATATTCAGATATAATGACAAGCTACAATCACTATGAAACGGAAATATAGCACAAAAAAGTGTAGGCTGTGTGATGACTGATATGGGGAGAATAGTAAAAAAAAACTGAAAAAAGAGAAATAACTGTTCTGTCTTCTAAGGTGTCACCAACACAAAAAAAGCTCAGCCTAACTAGCTTTGAAGTTTGATAAGATGACAGCTACCGCTGTGTGTCAACTGTGAAAGTCAAGGGCAGCCAAGCGAGTGGCAAAATTAATACAGCACTCAAAAACACAGCATTCACCAGCAACACAGCTGTTAAAATGTTAACTGATGTTTCAAAACAGATTTGCAGAAAGGGCATTGGCACAGATTAGAAACTTTGACTTTAAAAAACAGACGTTTTTTTATGTATTATGGGTAGAATCATGGATGGAAAAAAGTACAGGAGTGAGAGAGTGATAGCAAATGAATGCATTTCCAGGAAGAATCTTGCATTTGGAGAAATGCATTTATTTTAAAATGAAAAGGTAAAGCTTCATCTGAAGCCCCAGCTTATGCCTAAACCCCTTCACAATATATTGCAAGTCATGCATCACTAAAAGGAGAAAGAATCCTGCATGTGTGCCATATTGTGCCCATATGTGCCAGGGACTGTACTGTACGCATGAGAGTGTTTGTTTCTTGTCGAATTGGTACATTTGTGAAAAAGTGTTTTTAGAGCAAGTGTATAAGCAAAATCTGCACAAGTAAAAGAACCGCTAGTCATGCATCTTAAAAGGATTAACTGAAATGTTTTAAGAGTCTACAAACAAAAAACCCACATTGCTAAAACTACCGTAGGTAACATTTTGAATAAGGGTCATGCCAGAATGGGATTTTTCAAAGAGGAATCTACTTGTTTTAATCCAAAGTCTCATTATTTTAAAACTACCATTATTGGATGAAGAACAGATTATTCTATCTACATATTACATGAATGAATGCATACCTTAGGAAATGAAAAATGTATTGGATATTTGGTGTGCATGTCAACCGACTCTAGACTCTGGGGTGTAATTGAGGACTTCTTTGAAATGCTGTTTTTTTGGGTATCCGGAGTGACCACGCATTCAGTACAATGTCCTTGCTGAATTGTAAACGGTTTATTGTTTAGGTTACTAGCTAAATGCCTGCAAAACTGCCTAAGGTCTTAAAGTCTCGTAACACAATGGAAACAATTTGAATGTCTCCTGCAAGACCAAATTCACTAAAGACCCAAAGAATAGACGTTTCAATGTATAATATACAGCATAATTTCGCTTGAATGGGTTGCATAACCTCCTTAACATTAAGTAAAAAATGACTCCCTTTAGAAATGTTACAGAAAAGTGCAAGTCATGGTCCCTTTTCATCAACATGCTATGATAAAAATGTAAAGGGCTAAAAAGTTAATTTGATTAAAAAACATCTTCAGTAATATATGGTACCAAAATTGTGGACACGCCAATTGTCATTTTTGCAGCTCATGCTTTTTTTTTAATTAACTTGTGTGGGAAAACTGGGGACTGCATGAGACGATTTTTCTTTTTAAAATGTTCAAATATTCCAAGTTTTGTGTAAATGAATAATTGTGTCAACTCAGAGTTTGCAGAATTTACCATGTGATTAACAGAATTACTCTGTTTAGTCCAAAAACAGGAATGTCTATAAGTTAATTATATATTGATGCTCACAGAGGTGTTTTCAAGGCGACAATGTAAAATAACTCTTGGTTTTGAAATCACTGTTTAGAATAGTGACTCTTGGAACGTCACAACTTGCTTACACTTAAATTATGTATAGTTGGGCAAAGAAGACTGGGGACCACTGATATACCACACTGACCCATCATTAATGTAGATAACCCAACTGTTGTGTAATAACCATTGACTGTATATAGAGAACTGGACCGATCGAGTGCGTCACCCATAGAAAATGACTTACCTCCAGCTCCAACAAAATTAAACCAATTCGGTCGAAAATTTTCCAAAACATGGATGTCGCCATGTTGGAGCCAGGTGACAGTGATTGGTCCGAGTTGGTCTCAGTCATTGTTTCTAGGGTAACTACTGTGGCCAAAAGGAGTAAGGTTGTTCAAAGTCCATACTCCTTCAACTGAAAACAGGCTCAAGAGAATCTCTCAATCAAACGTTCGAGGTGGGAGCCAGCGTGACCACATGCTTTTACTGAGGCATCTGATTGGACAGTTTATAACATGAATAACTTGCAAAAAAGAAATAATATCATGAAAACGAATAAGGATTAGCACAAGATGTTAGATAGAGAATAAACAATTATTGCTCTGGCAAGAATTTTTTTTTTCTGATAAATATAATTGAGAAATAGTTGTTTATATCTCAATAGAAGTCTATGGGATTTTGGCTGATTGGAGCCAGCATGCACTTCCTGTTGGGAACGTGATGGGGAGAGAGTCACTCAGTCCAGTTTTCTATGTACAATCAATGGTAATAATAATGTATCTGCATTGTTTCTCGGTGCCCAGTGCAATTATGTAATTTTGTTATGGACTATCAGGACAAATAAAGCCATTGGAGGATACATGTCAGTGGCTCATCATTAGTTAAGACTCTTTGGTCAGACTGCAGTGTCTCATGTCTGCGGCTTTTCCTGAGAGGACACAAATTGCACTTTGTCTCTGTTGTCTCTCTCTCTTTTGTCTTTTGTCGTTTACTTTCTCTAGTTTCCTTCAACTGTTTGGTTTGTTGCATACTCTGCATTTTGAAGAAAGATGATTTTGTCTTCTACACCAGAGTTTAGGTAACTTATAAAATTGTAAAACTTAAAGGACTATTGGTGAAAGAAAACTTTGGTGCAAACCAAGCAGCCCAGTAAAAAGGATTAAGTTAGTTTCCATTGTGTTCTACCAGTAAAATAAAGGGGTGTAAATGCAAAAGTCGTAGTTTTTTAACAATAGCAGTTGCAGTTACATAATTATATTTGGCTTTGCAGATGAAATTACTGCGATTACATATTTTGGAAATGCAGGGCTGCCTCGTCTGTGTGCTGAAGGGTCTCACCAGTGAGTCAGAGCCCCCGTTATCTAGCTCCTCTCCTCTGCAGCAGCGTCTTTTCAACAACCCAACAGATGTTTTCTGTTAATTAACAAGCTGACATGACGTGTGGAGTTTGAGCTTTTGATGCTGTAAAAATATACAGTTTCCCGAAAGCAATGGCAAAGGGCTCCAGGTGCTGGACCTTAGAGGTTAAGGTTGAAACCATGTAACTTTGGCTTTTTCATGTTCAGAAAAAGTAAGGATGAAACAGTGCACCCAATTAGTGGGGTCTTGTGCCCCATCTGTATCGGAACACCATCAGGAAATGTGGTGGAAGTTTGTTGACGGGGTGAAAAGCTAAAAAAAAAGGACTAAAAAATGTGGGACACAAAACTTAAAGACCCACTCCAATGAAAATTGTGTTTTTAACATATTCATGTGGCATTTTTCTCATGATGAACAGCATAAATAAAGAAAATTAAGCTCAAATGAACATTTCTGAGTATTTCTTTATTCAAATAATTGTGCATCAGGAGCAGCCAAAAAAAGGCCATTGGAATAATCTTGTAGGTGTGGCGTAGGACATGCAATGGCAAGCCACAAGCTCTCTGCTCCGCTTCATTCTAATACATCCACTTGTTGACTAATAGATCCATGTGTGACTTCCTTTTCCTCATCCTAGTTGGCATCTGGCTCAAAACTGTACTGCTGGATAACTCTGATATTGATATTTATGTTCCACAGGTTTGGGGTGTGAGGGGCTGTAAGCTAGAGGGAGGGAGTGTAAACAGATGGATGATGGAAAGTGGGGGAGGATTGCTCTACACCAATGCTTCCACCCACAACTTAGAGGTCTAATGAACTCCTGCCACTCTAAAAAAACTATGTCTTAAAAAATGAAGTTTTTTTTTTTTTTTTTTTTCTTTCTTTCTTTTCCACTGGAAATGATTTTAAAACAGATCAAATGATCAGAGTGGGACTTGGAAAAAAAAAAAAAAAAGTAGATTTTACTTTTTACAAGTTTGCTCCCAACCAGCATTTTAGCTTCTTCTTATATCTGCAATAACCGGTGGAGAAAGTGGGGCTTCATGCTGTGCTTTCAACTTTCTGTCCCTGCTTTATTGATCTTATCTTTAAGGTGAATGTCTTCACGGATGATCTCTGACAATGAACATGTTAGCAAACCGATGGAGGCTGTCCACAATGTAAGTCTTTTTAAGTAACAGCTGTGAGAAAAAAAAACACAGCTTTGGTCTTACCTTATGTGAAGAGGAAGCTAAATGTTTAGGGATATTTATGGTGGCTTTTTACCCTAAAATTAGCTAAATGAAGTCTTATTTTTTTAGAAGGATTTTTTTTTCTTATCTTATTTTTTTTTTCTGGTTTGTTTCATAGTAATTCATTTCTCATTATTTGCAGATGCAGTCTTTCGTGTGTTCTGTTTAGATTGGCTGCAGGAAGGTTTGAAGGAAGTGTTTGTCTGTCTAGGGAGGTTTCAGAATGCTCTCAAGGTTACAGATTAAAACTAATTTGCCCAATGGCACCTTTTGGAGGTTGGCTGTTTTTTTGTGGTTTCTGTTTTCACCTGCTCAATCCACTTATAACACTTTATGGGCTCAAGCATTTGAGTCCTCGCAGAGATTTGCTTATGGAATGTATTGAATCAGTGATGCAAGAAATGAAAAAGAAACAAAAAAGACCTAATGCAGTTTTTAAGTTATTTGATGAGGAGTGAGACAGTGAGTAAAGCAGATGAAGGGGATCAGGTTTTTAAACTGAGAAAATCCAGAGTAGAGGAAAACTGAAATTTGATGTCACTTTTGTTTTGGAGCTGTGCACAAGAGAAGATGTCTTGCTGCTTGCAGAGGGAAAGCAATTCTTCAAACAGTATAAAAAAAATTGGTTCTGCGGAAAGTAGATCTCTAAACTCTTCATGTCTCTTCGTTTTTTTAACAAACCAACACACGTCTGCTTTATTCCCGCTTTTTCTCACAACAGGTCTTCAAAATATTAAAGGAAGACTTTGAACTATCACATCATTAGGAGTTTCAAAATCGCTCTTGGTGCTAACTTTGTGGTGATCTGATACAGACCTTTTTTTTTTTTTTTTTTTTTACCTAAACAGACACAATCAAGATATTTATTATTCATTTAGCATTTAAATCAAAACATGAAAATGCCTTTTAACAGAGAAATGTTTTTTTTTCTCCCTGACACTATTTATTTTAACAACAAAAACCAGATGTCTGACAAAGATCTGATCATAAATTATGATTCGGATGATAACACATAAAGAAGCAACTCATAGCTTGATGCTGATTGATTGCATTGCACATGCATTTTTTTTTTTTTTTGCTTTATTGCTTGAAATAAGACATTTCTAATCTAATCTAATCTAATCTAATCTAATCTAATCTAAAAACACAACTGCTTCAACATTAAAAAACTGATCTTTTGGATCTGTTAGACTGTTTTGTTCTTTTTGGTTAAAAAAAAGTCTTCATAATAATTTATACGGACATTGTTTGCAGTGCTGTGGGACATGTGACTTATCTGATTCACCTTCAGCCAATTGTAATTGACGTGACTTGGTAGAAACAAGCTTATGAAATTACGTATTTTTGTTTGCACCACACAAAGACAATGAGCTCAACAGGAAGAGAAACTGACAAAGTTTGTCAGGAACCTAGTATTTACTTCCTGATGTATTTTCTACATTTTACCAGCATAGTCTGTTAGTATCTGGGGTCTAGAACTGATACTGCTGTTTCTCTCAGTGCTCAATCAATTCTTCAATACTTATCTGTATCTTTTACATCCTGAACCACCAGAGATAAGTGGGTCACGAGGTGTTTGGCACAAGGTGTACTAGGGACAAACCCAGTTGGATTCTACAAGTGGAACCTACTACAGGAGTAGAAACCGTCATGAAAAAATAAAAAAAAACTTAACCAAAATAGAGGTTGAAGACGTGATGATGAAGGGGCCAGCTGCTTTCTCCAGCACCGATCCCACCAACCTCACCTCAGAACAGCAGTAACATCTGCAAAAGGACCACAATAATCAACACCTCTGATTACCACCCAAACATCTTTAACCCTTAAAGAAACACGGACACATACAAAAATCTTAGGAAACCCCAATAGCAAGTGCAAAAATCAGCCATCTCAAACACCCAATGGAGAGTAAAGACTCTTTATTTCAACCTGTATGCAGGAGATGCCTTCCCATTTATATGGACTCACAAAAAAATCAAGGAAGGAGTCCCCCTGAGACCAGTTTTAAACATAGTCACCAACAAACGCCTCATGACCCTCTTATCTCTGTGGGTGTGAAAACACTTTACTGCCCTGTCGATCAACAAAGAAGAACAACAAGAGTATTTCCTGGCTATTATTATGCATTAAGTGCTTTGAAAATGGATGAAAATATAAGCTTGAATGCAAATGTGAATACAAAGAATACCATCTTTTTCAAAGACCATGAAAGGTTGGAATAGGAAGATTAACTTCTAAACACTTTCATTTTAAAGAGTGTTCTTGGTTTAACACAGAAAACAGTTGAAATTAGAGTGATCCATTTGGTTGATCCCATTTAATCATGTCATTTTAAAATGTATTGACTTGACCAATTAAACACTAAAAAACATATATATTCGACATGTTATTATTAGCCTGTTGTACAAGTTGAGCTGTACGAGTGCTGCAGTTTTTTTGGTTGTTTGGGCCCTGTGGAAGGTTGTAAAGAGGACTGGCTGCCTCATTAGGAGAGCACAGGTGTGTCTTGCAGTTCCCCAGAGGCTCATGTGACCACCTTAAGGGACATCACGAAAGTGGAATGTACCATTGACATGCGAGTGGTAAATACATTGTGAAGTATTTGTAAAGAAAATGTAAGTTACACACACCTATGACGTACGAGTGATTCTGTCATTCGGTGCCCTCTGGTCATTATTGAGGTGCAGGTACCGGCTCCTTTTTGACCGCGTGCAAATGCTGAACATATAGGGTGTCCAGGTGATCCTTAAGATGTAAGATGCCCACATAAACCACACTCTCATTGTCTAATTTTCTTATTTGTTAAAGTCGGGCTTGTCACTTGAACTGCCCCAACAGGCCTCTTGCGTAGTGTGCAGGTTTCACCCTTATTTGCTCTTTTGTGTAGTTTAAGTGTTGCCCTTAAAAATCCAGTTACATTACAAATCATGATAGTTCTTATTTGATTTGAATGTTGCCTCATAGAGGAAAGCTATGGACACTGACCAAACAAAACATGATTCATTCATTCATTCATTTTCCAAGCCGCTTTATCCCTTTCGGGGTCACGGGGCTGCCGGAGCCTAACCCGGTTACTCATGGGCGAAGGCAGGGGACACCCCTGGACTGGTCGCCAGTCTGTCGCAGGGGCCACAATCACACACCCACATCCACACCTATGGACAATTTAGAGTGACCAATTAACCTGTGAAGCATGTTTTTGGACGGTGGGAGGAAGCCGGAGTACCCGGAGAAAACCCACGCATGCACGGGGAGAACATGCAAACTCCACACAGAAAGGTCCCTCAGCCAGGACTTGAACCGGGAACCTTCTTGCTGTGAGGCAGGAGCGCTAACCACTGCACCACCGTGCAGCCCGCACAAAACATGATGCAAAATTAAAAAACATGACATTTGCTATTCACTCTCTGTTGATCCACATGGGTAAAGCTGTTTCTGCGTCACTCTTCTAATTACCAAACTTCAAAGTTTTTCAGTCAGAAGCTCATCAGTAGATTGTTCTTACTTTTTTATAATTAAGGAATCATGAAAAGTTAACCCTCGAAAAAAAACATAAAAAAAGAAAAAAAAAACTGAATCCGACAGAGCTGAAAACATCTGCCCACACACTAGCATGTGTTAACAAGCAAAGACCACAAGTAAAAATTCATTGTTTCTATGATTATATCCATTTGCGTGGCTGTCACAGATGCAGTTTTGTTGTCTACGATGACTTTAATGACCTGAGAATTCAGATTAATTGGAAGTGTCTGATATAAAACGATGGTCTGCAAATTCTCGTGCATGGCTTGTGTAATTGCCTTACTTTGTACCCATAAATGTGCATTTACTCATTTTATGTAGGACTGAGTTTTCCATTTGAGACTACAGGCCACCCCTCATCCATTATTTCATGTTCAAATTGACTCCAAAAGCAGACTGATACTCCAGGCAGCACACATGCTTGTCATCTCTAAAAAAAGCCCATTTTTAAATTCCTAGTTCCATTGTGTCCTTATGCTCTCAGGTTGAGTGCAGCTTTAGTGGATGCTTTATGTTAAACCTTGGTCAAAGACACAACAAGAATGCACTGGAAATGCTTGTCATTCTCTTTTTATGTATCTCAATAGCCTTATTTGCAAGGTACACAACAGAAAACAAGGAAACAGATTAAAACCAAGTTGATTAAACTAACAAGAAAAACCCTTCCGTTGACTTCCTTTGGACCAAACACGTGATGAAAATGGCCTTTTTGGTGTTTTAAACATGTTGTTGTGGTATTTTTTTGAAGATGGAGGGCATAAAGAAGATTAAGCATTTCTGAGTATTCCTTTATTTAAATTGTTGTGAATCAGGAGCAGACAAAAGATGCAGTTTGAAAAAGATTGTATTTGTTACATGGAAAATAGAATAGGCGGGCCACAAGCTCCCTGCTCCTCTCCGTTCTTCTGCATCCACTCGCAGATAACTAAATCCATGTACGTCTTTGTTTTCCTCATCTGAGCTGGGATCTGACTCAAAACTGTATGGCTGGATTGCTTCAATATTGCTCATCATTTTTGATGCAGCAGTAATATTAGGTTTTGGGTGTGAGGGGCTGTAAGCTAGTAGGAGTGCAGGTAAACAGCAAGCTCAGAGCCAAGGGGAGGGGCAGGGGTGGGGTTGCTCCATGGCTCTATGCCAACAGTTCTGCCTACAACTTTGAATTTCCAATGAAATCCTCTGACGTGATCGTTGACGTGATCTTCAGTCATGTGCTTTTGTTTACCAACTTTAGTTCGAAACAGAAGAGTCCGGCAGTCTGATTGCAGACCAAGCGCAAAGGTTCAGGAAAAAATCTGGACCAAATTAAACAAACTCTGTCCGGACCAACAGACTTTTCCAGCCTGAATACACCCTTTATAAATACTAAATAAAAATGTGGGGACTTATATTTCTTACATTTCTTATATTTTTAATTCTTATGAAAAACAATGTCAAATATTTTGAAAAACACTTGGACGTTTTTGTAACGAGAATTGTTTCTTATAAGGACAAGTCCCCTACATACATTTAATGTATATAAAGCCACCAGTTGCCTTTTTGAATTTTTTAACTGAGGGACCAATGCTACCTGTTTAGGCATGATTCATGCCATCTTCTTTCCAAAAGATGATATGAACAAATTGAGGGAAGTCTCATTACAGACTGCTTTATCATATCAGACTTCCATGCCTGCGAGATAGCAGCTCAGTTACTTTTTTTTCTGCATAAAGCATGTTTAGATGTGCACACTAGAGGGGCCTGAGCATGGAATTCTTTTAAATTAATAATACAAAGGGAAAATTCAAGAGCTTACAGTTGGCACAGGTTTTAGAAGAAACTTCCACCGAAAAAGACATGATGCACAGTATCTTTAGTTAACACAAGGAGAACAAGTTCTATTCCTCCTCGTGTCATTATTCTTTTTTATTATTTTTTTCACAAGGCATTTGATATCAAGACTTTCAGATGAAGACCTGATTAAGCTTTATGAGGTGACAAATAATAAATAAATAAAGTGGAAACTTGCAAGAATTGTGAACAAAGAGCAAATGTGCATTTTGTTTAGAGGTCTTGATTTAACAAAAGCTGCCAGAGGATTTGTACTCATGTTCTTACCAAAGATGGACACTACTCATGGAGTAAAGAATATGACTCATAATAAACTCCACTCTCATTGAAAGACAAGTTCAAATACTTTGCTTTTTAAAAGCAAAAAATGAAAGAGAAAATTAGATTTGAGGTTTATGTAGAAGGTTTTGTCAAACACAATGTACTAATGGCCTGTCTGTCAGACATTAACGCGTCTCGGAGTAATGACCCAAGCCTGAGTTCAATCAGTGGGAAAATTAAGGAAGAAAAAGTAAATATCCAGTGGACCATTGTGTGGATTTTATTTCACCTGGGAGAGATGGGGAGAGCAAAGTGGTAAAGGCCATGAAAAAAAAACCCATGAAGAAAGGAAAGACCAGAGAAAAAGCTGTGTGGTTTTCATGCACTCATAAGAAAATAGAAAAAAAGTAACAAATGCAACCATAAGAAAAAGGCAAAGCCATGCTTTATTTCAAGATTTATATGGATTTCATTGGTTAAATGTTTAGCATATTACAGCAAATGGAACATTCTAAATAAATAAAGATAATCTCATCCATATAGAGTGTCATCAATTATGCAGGATCCTTTATGACAAAAATTAATCTAAAACAATGGGTGCAAAACTAACTATGCTGGGTCAGTGATTGATTTGGAAAACCTCTTAATATTACAGAAATCTTTTAAACACATGCACACCTTGTCTTTATTTTTCCTCTGTTGGGATCTGTGACTTTTGTTAACTTGATTTCATTTGATTTTCATCAGGTTATTGTGTGTCTGTGTTGTTTTGTGAATTTGAGTTTTATTTTTTTTCTCACTGACATTTTTGAATTGATAGTTACTTCAGCTGTTTCCACTTTGTTTATTTGTCTCTTCACTCTTCTTCTCTTGTTTTGTGGCAAAACGCCGTGTTTTTTTCAGATATAAGTTTAGTTTTTTTATTTTGTTGGCTTGGTTTTTATTTTGCTGGACTTTCCCAGTTTTATTCTCTGTAATGTTTAGAAGTTGACTTTTCTGCTTCATTGATGCATCAAGATATCTTTATGATGTCTTTATGAATTATTAACATGAATCATCATTAGCTTTTTTTGCACAGCTTGAAGCATAAAAAAAGACAAAGGTTCCTCCTCTTGATTTGACTGTATGGGTGGTGCTGCTTGCACATTCTGATGAATTACGGCCTCAGACACCTTTAACTGGTTTAGGAAACCCATTGTTTTATAATCTGGCTTCAGCAGTGTTGGCACGGCAACTACCGTATTTTTCGCACTATGGGGCACGCCAGATTATAAGGTGAACCAACAATATGAGGTATGTTTTCAAACTTATGTCATGCAAATCACAGCACGCTATTAGGCACTTTAATGCACTTTAAGTCAAGTTTATTTGCCGCCACCTGATTTTTTTTAAATCTTTGGTGTGGTGAACACAAAGGGGAAGGTATCACTCAATCCAGTTCTCAAATACAGTCAGTGGTTTTCAGTGACTTTGTCTTTAATGGAATGGTAAGATTCTGCGTAAAAGTGGCAATGTCCACATGTCTGCAGCGAGACTGGCTGCAGCAGCTTTGCTCATTGGCTCATGGCTCAATGTTCCATACTTTTCAGCCACCATCAACTTTAATTCCTTTTTTAAAATCTATGTTATAAGTTTTGTATATGGGTAGCTTAATCAATTGTTTTCTTTTTTCCTGTGGTAAATTGTAGATGGGATCATGTTCGTTCTCAAAGCCTCTCAATCCCTGATGTTCCACCGCTGAAAATGCCACTGATTTGGATAACCATGTTAAACAAGGTTTTTATTTTGTTAGCCCAACTCTGATCGTCTTCTGAATTATTGTAAGTGTTCCCAGTGGCCTTCTGTTACAGGTGGAGTTCAAAAACACAGACGCAGACGCAGAGAAGGCTTGGTCACAGAGGGGTGAGTTTGGAGCTTGTTTTAATTACAGGACCACCAGATCACCTAAAGCACACAAAACACTCCAATGCAGGGAACAGAAATACACTGGCTTAAATAGACAAACACACAATCAACTAAACAGGATGCAGCTGTGAACACCTCCAGCAGGAGACACAGGTGAGAGGGAGGAGAAAAGGAACACAGACCTGCCCAGAACAAGCAGTGAAAACAAAACTAGAATTACAACAAGCAGAACGTATCAGTCTTCTAATTTATGATTATGCTGTTTTTAGCCAAAATAAACAAAACAAAATAGGCTGTATTTTTTTCCAGGGACATAGTTTCTGCAGTGGCAATAGCTTCTCAGTATTTCACCTCTGAGTTTTGCGAGACTGTTGGTGCAGAGTAAACCTCAGCTCAATTTCTATCATCCCTTTTTTAATTTTCTCTCCTGTTAGCTTTCAGCCCCTCACAACCACAAGCTAAGATTACCAGTGTAACAAAAATGGCGAGCAATATTGGAGTTATCCAGCCATACAGTTTTGATCCAGATGCCAGCTCAGACGAGGAAAACAAAGATGGACATGAATCTCATCAGCAAGTGGATGCATCAGGACCTTGTGGCTTGCTGATTGTAGTTTGTACATAAAAACTACAAGCTTTCTTCAACTGCATTTTTTGGTCTGCTCCTGATCCACCACAGCCTGAATAAAGAAATACTCTGAAACACAGTTTTATTATCAAATTTCTTTATATATTCCCTTTATCATTAGAAAAATCCTACGTTAAAAACACAATTTTCATCTGAATTGGTCTTCAAGATTTGTTTTCTGAAACTTTAAAAAAGAAAAAAAATGAATTCATCCTTGTTTTCTGCAAAACAAAGTATCATAGTGTTTAAAATTCTAGGTTAGTACTACTTACAGTCAAAGATGCTCATTTTCTTTTTGCCTTTACCACTCATCTTTCTACTACTATTGTATGAGCAAGCATGGTTTTGCACAACAGACTTTGTGCAACTTTTAAAACCATGCTATCATTTATTTGAAAGAAAAAATCTCATTTTTGTTTACTTAACTCAGGGTCACACTCTTGTACCTTCAAAACGATGTAATGGAAATGCAATGTCACACCTTTGCAAAATCAGTACGGATCTTTACAAGGGGTCAAGACTGGAATAATAATGATATAATCAATGTTCTTTTATTCTGTGTTCTTTTTGCTCTGTGTGAAAGGGTCAAGAATTACTGTAGTATAGCCTGGGACAATGTGTGCTTGGCAGGCTGACAAAATGTGAAACCTTTTGGTTTAAACTGTTTACTTTCTATAAGCAGTGTCTTAAGGAAATAGTTTTTTGTACGTTCTTTATTTATTGAATTCATTTCTTTTACTTGTTAATTTACTGTTAATGTGTACTCCTAGGCAAGAAATTACACATGTAATAGTTTTTGTACTGGTTTATTCAGTAACAGGTGAGTCATTGTTATACAATAAAACCAATTTACATGTTCACAATTTTTTACATTACAAACTGATTTGCATAACCACTGTGTGTGTTTATGCAGCTGTGTGGTGATATAACAGAGCCAGCTCTTGTCTGCTTTGACTAGTACCTTCCCTGTCAGGCATTTGATCACACTTTGGCCATTTAATGATGTTGAATGGAGAAGTAGTGACCTGTTTTCTAGTGTGAGTGTTTTTTCTACAGTGTTTTTGTTTTATTGTTTCTTTGATAAAGGATGTGGGGAAAACAGTGTGCTACCATGCTGTGCTTTATCCTGCAGCCCGTCTTTCTGAACACCGTCCAGCTCAACTCCCCCTCCCCCAAAAGCTTTCAATTTCATCTCTTCTATTTATGAACCCATACTTGTCAATAACATCTTCTGTTGCTACAATACATTAACCACATTCTCGAGAACATACGGCAAACACACGCTTTGATATTTAATCTGTTTCAATTTTTCAAACTACATGCTTGCAATGGCTGTAAATTTTGTACGTTGGTCCAGAAAACTGACTTAAAAACTTTCATAGCGACACTCAAATGCCTGAAACACGCTTTTACATAGACTTTTCATTGAAAGTGGTCACTAGAACACATGTTTTCGAGGGTATTGTAAAAGAAGCATCAGATGACCTCTCATTTTTTTTACCTTTTGTTTTGCCGCACACCTCCATCAATGTTTCAACCTTCTGCAGTTTACCGGCTACGGCCTCTACGTTTGCTCCAGTTTTTCTCTTTAGCATTCTGAGTCTGTGTGCTTCTCCTTCATGTACCCACTTTCTAATTCAGGTTCACCCACTGCTCCTCGGTTGCCAATTTCTGGACATAAAGTTTTAGTCTGACCCCATGTATAAGTTTTTCAGGTCTGAGATTTTACATGTATTGGATCTGAACTTTAAATAACTGATACTGGATGTGTTACTTGTTTAAAGGATTTTCTGTCCATGACCCTGTTTAACATTTACTTTTAATTTTTTTTTACTTATTTTAAGAGGAGCGTGTGAAGTAAGGAGATGAACTCAGTAACCAGAAACCTGCTTAAGGTTAAAAGACAGATTCAACCATGATCCTGTCTCTTTGGATTTCTGCCCTCACCACCAACATGGCTGCTGCTTCCCCTGCTCCATCAGCTCTCAGGCCTTATCTGTATTCCTCACAGTGTGGCTCGTCTTGCTCAAGATAATGAGACACCAACAAAAAGTAGCCAGCCTGTCTCCTACCTGTACTCTCCTGCATGCCAGATAGTTTAGAGCTCCAGTTGGGTTTTTGTTTGGCCAAAAACACCAAGTTGCTGTTTAGTCATTGACTCAAGTTCTCCACATCAAATCCTTAAAAATCTCGGTCCCACCTTTCCCACAGTTCAGTCAGCAGGTGAACATTGCCACTGGAATAACAACTAAAGAGGGTGTTTATTATCAGCGTGTTCTTCAACTATAGTAGCCATGTAACTGTCCATAAGGCCTTAGTCACATGCACTTGTATGGGGGGTTTTACCCGTACAGGTGCTGCAGGTTTTTGGATGTCCGTGCCCATAGGGAATTGCAGATAGGTGGAAGCGGATATTAGAAGGAGCTCAGGTGTGCCTTTGAGACTTGTATGCCATGAGAGGAATGTACCTTGTTCTTTGTGTTGCAAGTGTATCGTGAAGGATTTGTAAGAATAATGTAAGTTGCATGCACAATGTATGTGCATAAACAAGTTATGTTGCCGTATTGTGCACCTTTTAGTAAGGTGCAAATACCGGCCCTTTATTGACCGCGTGCAAAGGCTGCATGTACAGGGTGTGAGCAGGTGAATGCCCGTAGGACGTCCACACAAACAACATTGTCTGATTCTTACTGAATTGGGGCTCTTTTTTTCTTCTCATTATTTTTGACATTGGGATTTTTTTGTCATTTGTCAAGACATTTAAAACTGCTGATCTGAATATTTAGCCACAACAAGCAACTTCCAGATTGCATTTTGCCACAAACGCAAGCCCACAAACAGCTGATGAAAACAACAGAAGCCACAATGATGTGCCTGCTGATCAGCGAGACACAAATCTGATAGTCTTTAGGGTCTTTCACTCAAATAGCTGCCTCTCCTAAACAGATCAGTGGTCGCACACCCACATACATCTTTCAGGGTTTGAGCTCACTGGGGAACAAATGCTTGATGCAGCACTTATGTGACTGCATGTGCTGAATGTGCTCAGGGCTGCTTATCCATGTTGCTTTAATGAGGATGAAAGACAGAGAAAGCACCAGCGTCACTGTAGCTTCAGCAGCTATTATGTAGAGAGAATATCTGAGCAGAAGCTCCTCCACAGGAAGATGTCATCAGGAGGGCTGAAATCTATAACCAAATGTAAGAAAATATCTGTAGTAAAAAGAACATTGAAATAGTTGATTTTAGTTGATTTTGTGCTTTAAACGTTTCATTTTTGTTCATTTTATTTCAGAAATGTGACTTTATACTGTCACAATGACAACACAACTCATGGTGGAATCTCCCTGGGCTCTAAAATGTTCTTCTTCTTGTTTTTTAAAAGGGACCCTATCCATATCTCACTGACAAATCCGAGGGCCTGATTGGTCAAAGTTCGACCTGGTTTAACTTTCAACGTGCGTTCAAAGGACATGCCTTTTATTCGTAGAGCCCAAAAACAGTTGTACAAACTTGCGTAGCTACACGTGAACGCAAGTGTTTGGCACATGGAAGCCTGAAACGCGCGTTGCACAAACAGATGGGAAAATAGGCCTGACAGCTACGAGAGCAGAACAATGTTAACCAGAAAATTTGACACACGGTAAAGTTAGAATTTCACACACTGCTATGTGATCATTTTATACCTCATACATATAAGGAAAACAATTTGGTTTGTTAATGTCAAAAACGTTTGTCAAAGACGTGGAATCTACTACAACAATGACCAAAATGTCAACATAATTTGGTGAACTTTGGTGCCTTAGCTCCAGTTAATGTTTTGTTTTGATACAAATATTCTGAATTGTACTTGAGTATGAAATGTGCAAAACAAACAAACAAACAAATCTACCTTGCCATTGTTGATTACCCCACTCCAGAACAAACGATAAGTAAGTGCTTCTTTTCTTCATTGATTGTTTTGGCAAAAACATATAAAATATTTGATCTATCATTTACTACAACATAGTATGTAATGTTTCACCCTAAACCAATGAATAAAGAACAATCTGTTTTGTGTAGATGTTGGAAAAGAACACCACCAAGAGTCAGAAGTTGAAAAGCTATCTCGTTTTTTTATACGACACAGAAATGACATTTCAAACAAATAAAAGTAACCCACATGCATTTCAAAAGAAAAAAAAGGGAAAACAAAAGGTTTGGGGAGGTGTAGCTCAACAGTTTCCACACACAATTTGAAACAAAAGGATTACATCTTTCTCCTTCTGGTGACCTTTAAATTTCAATGACATTTTATTCCATTACATATATTCATAAATATAGTTTTCTTTTCACCATATTGCCTAGCTATACAAGTGTCATACATCTTACTGTACATCTACTGCACATATTGCATATCTCGAATAGAGGTGGGGCAGTCAGTTGCCATTGAATCCTCTGCCTTCCTTTAAGAAGGGAGATAATACAATTGAATTAGACAAAGACTTCAACGCTGAGATTTTCTCATGTCTGATGTCAAAATACCGTAGGATATTTCTGTGGTTGTCTAAGACCAAAGTGTCAGTTAGTGAGCGTGATAATATATCTGTGTTAAGTGCATATAAGTCCACCTGAGGTCTACCTGGTTGGGAATCCAACATTTTTTTTCTTTTTTTTTTTATCAAAACAGCAAGTGTTCAAAGTATTACATTACACATCTGAATGACATTCTTTGCCGTAATTGAATTTCCTAAATCATGCTACAGTCAAGAACACCTGGCTCAAGTAAATGTTTGTTACTCACAATTCCTCACTGCAAATAGACATACGGGTATCATCCTTTAAAAGTTCCAGCTACAGAGTCTCATGAGACTATTTACCGGTACTCTTGTTTTAGTTTGGCAAAAATATAATTTAGTTTAAATGTGCTGGTAGTTTTTTGTAAAAATAGAAGGTATAAGTTCCCATTAGTTGTGTTCCCACCTGGGTGTGTGAAGTTTGTTGTCCACGTTTGACTCATCCCCTGGTGGAGCGGTGAGCTACAGACACAGCCGCAATCGAGAACCATTTGGTAGTTTAACCCCCCAATCCAACCCATTGATGCTTAGTGTCAAGCAGGAAAGCATTGGGTCACATTTTTATGAACAAAATGTGCGGCCATTAAACACGCATTAATAGTTCAATTAGGCTGAACTTTGACCAATAAGGGAGTCTCTTGGTGTCCCTCTCAATTCATGGAAGTTACAACCATTTGAAAAATTATCATGGAGAAATTAATAAGCATGTATTATCTCCAGACAGAATTCTATGAAACAAGTCTTTCATATATTGGAATAGAGCTTTGAAAGAAAAAGACTGAATCAAGATTTGCACCTATTTATCATTTCGTAATTCATAATTTTGTATCATTTGCACCTCTTCCATGCGCTTGAAATCAATAGAACAAGAACAAGAAGCCCCTTCCTGCTTGTCCAGTGTGAACACCATGGGCTATACGCGCGCTCAGGAATGCGTATTCTTGAACATGTCATATGTTCGGCGTGTCCATAGCTTAAGAGGGGCTAAGCCTTCCAACAAACTTCCCACATTTAATCTAAGCAGCAATCACATGGTATTTATTGATTTATTTATCTTCCAAAAAGCCATTTGTCAGTTTTCATACTTGTCTGGGTCTCTTTATAATCATGGAGACAGACCGAACCAAAAAAAAACCCAAAGAAAAACCCCCAAAAAACTTTTTTTTTTATATTTCAATAACCCACCAAATTTGCTAAAGTGGAGATGAGTAAATGCTACCGTTAATCATGGAGTTTTGGTAAACAAACAAACAAAAAAGTCTAGCTGTACAAAAATTAGATTTTTCGCAAAATGAGCTTCAGAGTTTTCCACAGGTCCAACACTAACAAGTATTTTTGCACAAAGGTTGAGGGCACATCAAGTCAAGCAAGCCCTATGTTTTTGTTAGTTAACATCACCCTAGCTATATTTGTTAGCAAATTTTACTGATCTTTCCAATAGCTTTTTGAATATTCTGCCATAATAGATCAAATACAAATTACCATGGTGATCAAAGCTAAATTGTGGCTGTGCTAAAAGCCCCCCCGTAACAACTGTTGAACCCATGGGAAAACAATCAAATGTCCTGTGCAAAACGGGAGTCAAAACTCTGAAGCAGCTGTCTTTTAAGACGTTTCCCGAGCAGCCAAATCTGAGGAGACAAGAGAAACAACAGGGCACTGAAAACAGAGAATTGTTTCACAGGAGACATGTTAGCAAGTCTCTCCCTGCTCTGGTCAAGGTTCAGAGATCCCAACGCTGGAACAGTTCAAGTACAAAGAAGCAACAAGTTTTTCATCTTTTTTTCCTGGAGCTTGAGTCTGTTGGACGATTCCTGCTTTCCGTTTCATAGCCTGTCACATCACTGTCTTCTTCTGTTCCTCTGGCCTTTCCCTCTGTCCAGGGGTTGGATAAGAAACCATGGGCGTCAATGCCGTAAAAGTGACATGGACCTTCCCTTTGGGTTGAAAGATTAGACTGGGCCAAAGAGCCTGTGCTGTTGCATTTCTTGATTAATGTGGGGGCCAAGGAACCGGGGATGAACAACGATGTCAAGGAGAGGCTGTTCAGCGTCTCTGACAAGTGTTTGCTATTGAGGGTATGGCAGAATCTTTGACTGCCATTCTCCACTCTCGCCACCTCGCCTGAATGGTTTGTGGAGTCATGTTGAGGGCATTCAGCACTCACACTGCTGTCTTTAGCACTGTTCTGGTTCTCCTTGTGCCTCAGAGAGGCCTGGAGGCTGGTTGTGGTGCTGCGTCTCTTCAGCAAAGGCTGGCCCTGGTCTGCTGCAGGTGCTCCTGGTGGGCACAAGGAATGTCTGGGGTTGGTGCAGAGGAGGGACTCGCGAAGGTTCAGGTCACGGAGCCAGGAAACCCCAAAGCGAAGTCCTTCTTCCATCGTGGTCTGTAGGCTGCCCTCTGAACTGCCCGTAGCGAGAGATGACTCACTGTGAGACGGGTGCTGCACAGAAGACAACCATCAGTTGAGGTTACCACTTTAACGCATCTGTTACAGTTATTTAACGATTCTAGACTGTGTCATAAATTAATCGATGCGTGCTCCCAATAACATTTTCTTTGTATTTATTTCTAAACTCTTGTAGATTTTTGTTACTGACAGAAACACATCAGACATCACAACATATTTAAAATGTGTGACATTTAAAGTGTGATCGTTTTGGTAAATGGCGTATACTTTTGTAGTGCTTTTCTACTATCTTACAAGGCTCAAAGTACTTAAAATCCCGTTTACCCATTCACACAAACATTCACATGCTGATGGCGGCTCCGGTGCTTAACACTGGCGCCAAACAAAACCACTAGGAGCAATGTGGAGTTCAGTGTCTTGCCCATGGGCGCTTTGACAAGCGGGTGAAAATGGCAGGAAATTAACCTGTGATCTTTCAGTCGGAGGCTGCCCTCTTTAACATAAAAAATTTAGTTTATAAAAATGAAGCCTTTGAGCTTTAGATTGGAAAAAGAAATTTTGATTCTAAACTTTGGTGAAGGCCAAACAAGTAAACATTGGTCAACCTAAGAAACCGGGATTTCAGCAAGTGAATCTTGATGTGGTTCAATGATAGTGTGAATGCACATAGACTAACCAAAGGGTAACAGTAAACTAAGGAGAGCAAGCGACATCAGCTGGATGCATCCGGAGTAAAAAAAGAGACAGCCTACAGAATGAATGTATAGAAGCAGAAGTCATGGAAATATTGTGTTTTTTTAAATTCAGTGTCCCCTTGTTTATCGTGGAGTTACCTTGTAAAAAAAAACGATGATAGCTGAAATCTGAAACGTGGAGTTACATATGTTTTCAAGGCTGTAATACCCTGCACTATATACTTTCTCAGATGGGTATTTTCACACGTTTCTCACTCGTTTAAACTCTCTAAGATCAAACCTTCATAAAAGAATTAGTCCAGTGTTATAGAATGAAAACATGTGGTCGAAGATTTGTGTTAATGTGGCAAGCTGTACACACTTGGTACAAGAAACAGGGCACAGAAGAGCTTGATTGACAAGGTCAACAGCCAATCAGGACGCAAAAAAAAAATGCAGTTTAGAAAAATAAGCATGCAAACTGGCAGTAAAACAAATCTGCAAAACCAGTCTGCAGAAGGTGAACCACAAAACAAAACAAAAACGTTGAACTATTTAGTTTTTTTTTTTTTCTTTTCAATTTCTATGGCGTGACAATGATAGACACACCCTTTTGTGTGATACAGATGCCGCCATGTTGGAACCAGAAGTCATCAGTCAGCAGGGATTGGGCAGGGGCTACATAAAAGCTGTCAGACATTTTGAATGTTCAACGTGGGTGGCAACACGCACCACCTACTTTTAGTGAGCCATTGATTGGCCAATTTAAAACTCAGTCCAGTTCTTATATACAGTCAATAATCTGAACAAAGTTATGATGGACAACGCAGGTAAGTGCACTTAATCAGATGAATACACTGTTAAAGATGTTATCATGTTATATTTTACAAATGAAAAAGATTTTATAAACATGATGGTGCGGAAAGAGCCGAGGATAACCATTCACATGACGGAACTGAGAAAAGAGACACAGGGAGACAGATCACCCCCGAGAGAGAAAAAGGAAACAGAAGAAAGGCAACATGGAAGAATGCAAAAAGCCTGAGCCAAGAACAACAGTGTGCTGAATCAAGCTCGGGGCTGGCTAGGGTAATTAGCTGAGTGCCGCAGAGCATTACTGTAGCAGCTGAGGATCACAGAGGCACTCAGGCTTGAGCTAAACAAACCAAGCAGGTACAAGAGACAGGAAAAATCTGTTTCCATGGTGACAAAAAGACTAAAAAAAAAGGGTCTTTTTGTTCTTGTTTGTTTCATGCAGGAGCTGAAGCAGGGGGTGGGAGGGTTTAAGACGGTTGACATTCTACTTTTAATTATGAGCCAAAACTTCTTCGGAGTTTCAAACTTTATCCGTGTGTGACTGACGAGGATATCAAGATGAGATTTAATCCACATTTAATCACATCACTAAGCCTTGATTTCGATTCAGTTGCTTTGTGTCAAAAATGTCGCACACGCTCAGATGATTGTGCCCCTGATTAATGCAACTGAACTGTATTTAGCACATCACCCACAGGCCTCTCCACATTCTGTTATCTGACCTATCGCATCCATAAATGCGGGTGAACACACTTCATCCAATTGAGCTCTTCCACAGAACAATATTTTTATCCACTCAGTGTTAGTTGTGTAACACAGATGTCAGATGTCCTCCCTGAACTGGCTCGTCCATTCATTTGGCTTTGATACCTGGGAGCTTAGAGGCCGGCTGTTGGCGCCAGGTGACTGGAGGGAGGCCCAGGAGGCTGGAGAAGCCAACCTGGAAGGCTCACGCTCTCCTGGACTGACAGTGTCCCCGGGACTGTCAGCATGAGCTGCAGCAGCTGGGTGAAAAAACTCTGCTGGCAGGTGAAAAATGGGTGAGGACACATCACCAACACCACTGCTGCTCCCTCCTTCTAAAACAAGAGGGTCACTGTTAAGCACAACTGGGTCATTACTAATGTAGACAGTGTGTATTTATGTATAGCAATTACTCTAGTTTTTATCAAAGTTTTTGGAGAAGAATATAAAAAAAGTTGTCTGATGTTGAAGTGCTGTTGCACTTGTTTCTGTACCTTTGCCCTGTCGAGAGTTTTCCTGTTGCAACTGTTGAGGGCTCAAATGTGGGTAGATGTCGTCTTCAAACACTTGCTGAACGCAGTCTTCGCTTCCTGAGCTGGAGGGACGAAGCCCTCTGTAGCCTTGCTCAGTAGATAATTCCTCTGAACTGTGCGAGTCGCTGCTGCCCCTCTGAGAGCAAAATAGAAAACATTAGGAGGCGAATTGAAGATGGAGAAGTCTGTGGAAGAAGTGGAAGAGAGGAAGCGCAATGGTGGAGGGAGAGTAAACAAAAACATCCAGGTGTGCTAGTATGAAGCCCTCCATTTCTCCTTGTCATAATGGAAATCAATTTGAATTCAATTTTCAGAAAGCTGCCTCATCATGTCCCTTCTGTTATCCATCCTCACAAGTCTGATTTGAAAAAGCGGTTTGAAAAAAAGAAAAAAAATAAATAAAGTAACGGCACTGCTTTAAAATGCCAAATTGTTCAGTCATTGTCGTTGGTTGTGAACTTGATCGAATAATTTTTGGTCACAAAACTCAAAGTAACCTTCATAAAAACCAATGTTCAACAGAAGATGGAGACACATATCTGCACGTCAATGCACATATAAGAAGAATGCTCCCGAAAGGACTCAATTGAGATTCATCCAAAAAGAAAAAAGTGTGGTAACAAGATTTCCAAGTGAAAACCTTGAAAATATAGCAGACTTTGAGGACAGTTACAAGCAATCTGGAATTTCACAGGCAAATGGCAACCTGGAGCAGGCAACAAGGAAAGCCGCAACGGACAAATACCTCCAACGAGTAAGTCCTGAGAAGCCAACTCAATGGAAAGAACAAGACCCGGGCATTAAACAGTTACACAATGCCAGTCATCAGATACCCTGCAGGAATAATATGGCCAAAGGAAGAGATCCAGACCACAGATGTTAAGACACGGAAGCTCATCACCCTACATGGAGAGTTCCATCTCAAATTCAGCACCCTGAGACTGTATGCTAGCTGCAAGGAAGGAGGCCGAGGACTAGTGAGCATAGAAGCCACTATCCAGGAGGAAACATTCAAGATCCTTGAATACATCAAGGTCAAGGCCCCAACTGACAGTGTGCTCAGTGAATGTCACAGACAATGGACAGCAGAGGATGCGGTGCTGGAGGACAGATCTTCATGTGAGGACAAGCCTCTGCATGGGATGTACCAACGAAACAATACTGAAGTGGATGATATCAAGAAGTCCTACCAATGGTGAGAAAGGGTTGGCCTACAGGACAGCACAGTTCAGCACATCAATGAGTATTCATCTTTACGATGAATCACAAAGAGATCTTCATTGTTTTTGTACAAATATTACAATTTCTACTATTGATTCCACATTTTAATTTGGATTAAAGTATAAAAGATGTACGGATAGAGTATTTTCAATAGTGTGATGTCAAACTCTATGCTGTAAGAAACTGGATACGTGGTATAATCTCCAGTTTTAGCTTGGATTACAGATCTATTAGGCAGTTTTCTCTTATCCTCTAAGAGGGTTATAAAACTTAACCTTGATTTGCTAAAAGTGTTTGTACTCTCAGTGTATGTGGAGGAGGACCTACCTGACTGCCTCTGAAAAGAAGCTGGTAGCTGCTGTGATCATCCAGGCTGAGGTCATCAGGGAGAGCCGGAGACGATGATTTATCCGACAGCTGCTCCGACATCAGCGACGCCTGCTCCACCTCTGCCAGCCGGACCTGTCTCACAAGCAGGCAGCAGTCAGTCACGCTGGAGCAACAATTATAGAACATCAGGAAGAGAGCAAGAAACCCATGTGTACATTTGATGACAAGGACCGTATATGTAATTCAGTGAGCGTTGAATGTTTTATCCAGGAAATGGAAATATTTTTATCACAAATTCATACTATTTGTAGGATTAGGGGTTACGAGCCTTTAAAAAGAAATAAAAGAAACACTTCAATTTGTAATCATCTTGGGCTATACAGAACCTTTCTGAAAGATTAGAATATTATAAGGCGTTCTTCATTTCCATAATTCCATTCATAAATATTACACTTTTTATAAAATATAGATTCAGGGCACACTGTTTAATTGATTTCAAGTATTTTATATGCATTTTTATGTATTTATTTTACATAAATTGGGGTTCCAACTCATAAAACCAACAAAAACAGGATTTCAAAAAACTAGAATACTGTGGACAAATCCCCATTTACTTCTCAGATTTAGCTAGAAAGATAAAGACACTATGATCACATCAAATCAAAGTATTCTCCAACAGCAATACTTCAGTTGTCTGGTCAGGCACCATGCCCTGCTGGTAGATGAAATCTGCATCCCCATCCACATCCTCAGCAGAAGGAATCAGGAAGTCCTCTAGAACATCCTGTTGCAGGGATTTTGGATTGAAGAAAGCAGAGTTTACCAACACCAGCACTGGACATTGGACCTCAAATCCTGACTGACTGGGGATTTCACAATAGATCTAAAGCAGCTTGGGTTCTGCTCCACACCAGTCTTCCTCCAAACCCTTGGACCTTGGTTCAGCCAGCCTCCTTAGCTATAGCCTTTAATGGCTTACCCAGACTATGGAGGGGATCAATGACGGTCTTCTGGCTGGTTGTCAAGTCTCATCAGTTGTCATTTTGAACGAAACCGAGACAATTAAACAATAATGAACCAATTTAATGACATTGGTGGAACCTGTGCAGGTGGTTTGATCAGATTTCTCCATGGTATCAATAAAAAAAGCTGTTTTTGTGGGTTTTATGGGCTGGAACTTCAATTTATGTTAAAAAAAAAAGAAAGCAAAAGAAAAAAATCAATTACATTGAAAGTTTGTTTTTTTGAATGGAATTATAGAAATTAATAATCTTTTCTATGATATTCACATTTTTGAAAAGGGTCTGTGTGTGCACCAAGGTTCAGTGATTCACAGAGTTCCACTCTCAAGAGATTTATGCAATAATCCATAACGGAAGGCAATATACAGCATGAGATATGATTTGATGGGAAAGTTTTTTCCTGAATCTCTGAGAGACTCAAGGAATAACTGTCCTGGAAAAGGAAAAACCTTTGAAATAAAACCACTGTTAAATCTGATACTTTTGACATGAAGGTATTATATATTATTGTTTTTAATGACTACATTTTCTTTAAAATGAATGAAAAAAGCTTTTTTTTATTTTATTTTAGATTTGTCTTAATGCTTTTGAATCTTCCAGACAGAGAGAATGTGCACATATATTTGATCTTTTTTTTAATTTATTATAAACATGCAAAACAAAAATTGTAGAATAATACAAAATAATAGAAATAAAAAAAAATCAAATAAAACAAAAAAAAAATAAATACATAAAAAAGTCTTAGTTAAACTAAACTAAAAGAATACATGTTTGCATCAACCAAACAGTTTTTTTACATTTTAGATCCAAGATGTCTGTCGGAAGAACTTGTAAAGACAATTTTTCATAGATAGCTTTTGGAACATTCAAAGTGCATCATTTTATCTAAGAATTTACAGCTGCAGGCTTACACTTTCTGTAAGCTACTGAATCAGTGCAAACAATCTGAAAGACTGCTCAAACAGCAGATTTGATTTGATCACTTTTATAGATACACGTTTACTTTATTTTGCACATTTTTCAAGCAAACAAAGTTCTCAGCACTCCAGACAAGCGGATAGACTGGGTCAGTAACGCTTGAAGAGGAAATAGGCTGTAAACATCCACTCACATCATTATGTCATTTTTAGCAACAAAAGAGCCTTAAATTGCAGACAATGTGATTTTCTTTTGGCCTGCATGGACGGTTGGCTGTTCTCCTGGTGGTCCAATTAGGAGTTGTGCTCAACAAACAAGGAGCACTTTGAGCATGCACTAGCACCAATCTTTGACAACTGCTTCATACAACTTCAGGTCAAGAGGAAAAACGAGGGCAAAAGAAAACAAAATCCTTAAAATTGTTTGTACTTTTACCAAAATACAAAACATATTAGAAATTCCACAGCTAATAATTTAAAACTAATAATTGTGGCTAATATGAATTCAAAGGAGGGTTGGGTATGTGTTCATCAGATATATTGACTTTCATCCATCCATCCATCCACTCATCCATCTATCCCTCTTTTCAACCCACTGTATCCCTTTTGGGGTCAGAGTTGTTGCTGGAGCCAACCCAGCTACCGTTGGGTGAAGGCAGGGTACAACCCTGAACATGTCGCCAGTCTGTCACAGGGCCACACACCCACACATGCACAACTTGGGACAATTTAGAAAAAACAATTTACGTATGAAGCATGTTTTTGGTTTTTGGGAGGAAGCCAGAGTCCCTGAGGAAAACCCACATATGCATGAGGCAAAAATGTAAACACCAATATAAATAAAGTTTAGTTTTAATTTACAAAAGGGGTTGATACGAATATACACCTTTTGTGTCTGATGATTTATAACCCCTGATTGTAACACTAAAATTTGTCCAATACAAGAGGTTCTCAGCTCATATTTGTTTGCTCAGCTGTTTACAGGACAAGTTACAACAAAACAAAAACAACCAAACAGGTAAACTCCATACAGAAAGGTCCCGCTGGGATTTGAACCAGGATCATTTCATGCTGTGAGGCAAGGGTGCTAACCACTGCAACACTATGCCTCAGGATTTACACAAACTGTGCTAGTGAAATAAATCTACTTACATCCATATACATGGCAACAACTGAACATTTATGCCTCCTAATTTACAGCCGAATATAGTTTTTACAGTTAGTTTAGGACAACAAGCATAAAGTTTTCTTGCAATGTAATAACTTTTTTTCAAATGAATGTTATTTTATTTAATATTTATTTTTCTAAAAACAAGCATTCTTTCTCAGTGATATATGCTATTTATTATAAATGAAGAGCGGGTCCATTTTATGTTAAGGACGCGTGATAGGTTTTCACCAGATTGTTCAAACTTTACAGGTATGGTCAGGGTTTGGTCTTTTTAGTCTTGATTGATTCAACTTCAACAACTTCATTGTAAGTTTTAATCCAAAATTAGCATGTAAGTCACTTTTCAATTCATCCCTTGGAACATGGGGAGCAGCCAAAATATCCTTATAATGAGATACATCTTAAACATTTGTGTGTAGAGCTTCCTAGTGTTTTAATGGGAGACAACAGGCAGATAGGATTTAGTCAGAAATGAGAAATTGAACATAACATTTCATAAAATATGACTTGGTGTCAAAGAATTCTGGCCGTGCACAAAGCACACATTTCCATTTTTCCTTCAAGATCAATTTTCAAAAAGTTGGCATTTTTGTCAAGTAAAATGGTTATTATCCAATGGCGTTTTGTATATAAAGCCCAAAAATGGTTTTAGAAATGAACGCAGAAGCCAGAAACGTTTGTCACCATTAAAAGTGGTCGCTTTAAACGTACATTGCACTGGTAGGTTAACAAAGGTTAACCAAAATAGGTTAAGGTTAAACAAATAATCAATTGCACACCAACTTTATAAAAAACAGTCATTAAATACATTTACTTTCAATTCACACTATATAATCTAGCAAGCTTAATTTAATTAGAAAAAAAAATCTCCAGAACTGTTCTTCTTTTTGCTCGGTTAGGTTTCAAACGCTGAACTTGGTCAACAAACCTGGCAGAAAAATAATTAAAGTTTAAAAAAAAAGTCAGAGATTCAACAGCTGCTTGTTTGGAGATGGCAATGATCTAAATTAACTATTATTCCCCCTGTTCTCTGCAGATTCTGTTTCCTGCTGAGACGGTTTCCTGGTTTGTGCTTCTTCTGATTGCTGCTGTGGGCTTTTTTTTTTAAATCAGCTTTCATCCGTTACTTACTTTGATTTGAATCCACACTTCAGCCTCCTGCGTAGTTTTGTTTGTTCGCACTTTGTAGATCTTTCCCCTGAATGTCTCATGAGCTCCTGCTGCCGTTATGCATTTCAATGCAGATACAGTGATAATAATGAAAAGGAAATTCCAAACACATGGACTGTGTTTTGGGGAAAAAAGCAGCGATTCTTCCTTAGCATCGCCGTCGGACTAAAAGCAATTTAGCAGATCACTGCTAAAGAGTGGGGTCAACAGAATGAAGTGTTTTCTTGAGAAAAGGAAGAAAGACGTAGAGACAGAAAGGAAATGAGTGTATTTGTATGCTCTGCACTCACCTCTTGTGGGTGACTCTTGCAGTCCTTGCATACAGGAGAGGAGCAGTAGTGGTGAAAGACCGAGCCGGAGAGATTGTCAATCATGTCTCCTTCCATTGAATCCTTAATAAGCAGAGACACGCTGTCCAACCACAGGCTCTCCTGTGCACATTCAAACACAATACGCATAAAATTACTGCCGTGACCTCTGGGGCTGCACTTTTAGAAGACCTAATACAAAAGTTCTTTTGATTGCTATTCTTGTTTCTTTATACCTTTCCAGGAGAAAGCTTGCTCATGCTGACTCAAGCTACGTTCACACCGCCTTCAGCAACGTGCATTCAAGCCAGCACTTCCAATGAAAAGTCGATGTAAACGCACAGAAATGTGTGTTTTGGGCTACTGTGTGTAAAACTTTCACATTCATATGCAAGTTTTTATGACTGTTTTTGATGTCTACGTCCAAAATGCGCGTCCATTGGACACACGTTGAAAGCTATACCAGGTTGAACTTTAACCAATCAGGGACTCGGATTTAGTAGTAACTTTAGGATGGCGTTCTTTTTAATTCATGGAAGAGCCAATCGTTTGAAAATTGATCATGGAGAAGAAATTCATAATTGTTGTTTTCATGACACCAAGTCTTTCATTTATCAAAATAGAGTTGTGAAACAAAAAAGCCTGGAACGAGATTTGCAAAAAGTCTCTTCCAGCTGTAGGTGGCAGACATGCGCTAGTAAACAGTAAAAAAAAAAAAAGAAGAAGAAAAAGCCCCCCCCTTGTGTAGTATGAAAAACCATCGACTAAATACGCGTTTAGCGCATTCTTGAACCTGCGTTAAATTCCCAGTGTGAACATAGCTTCAAAAACTAAGCAGACTGCCTCAAGTAGAAGAGCAAAATGAGGTTAACATGCTACAAATGTTTGTCTTTCAAAGTAAAAGTCTGCTTGTGAAGGCTCTGTACTTTCTCCAGCTTCTATTTCAACTCATTCTTACTTTTCTTATCTGGGAGCTTCCTGCTGTACACTTTGCAGCAAAAGCCAACACTGACTCCATGTCCAGTGCGTTGTTCTCATTTGCTGGGCACCGTCAGCTAGTGTTATTTTCAGCTGCTGCTTGCAGCTGCAAGACGGATATCACTGACTTTTGCCTTCTTTAAGTTAGGCCCAGGGAGAACAAAAATGTCATGTTGTAATACTAACTGTGATCCTTAATAAAAGCTGCATGTCTGTTTCAGAAGAGCTAAAGGTGTCTCAGGAAGCCCACAGAACGTTTTTAAGACAATGACAAATCAATCAACTAAAAAATAAAAGTTTTATTTTGCATCCATTTCTGTAAAAGATTTTGTTCTAGAGGTAAATCTAAAATGTAAGAATTTTCTTAACTGACAGAAGCAGGTGCAATGTCATTGTTAAGGATGTACCAATCACATTTCTTTGGCCCTGATCTGATTTTAAGAATCTGCCGATACCAAAACTCAATCTGACAGTTTTGTAACACAAATAATAGTGTAGTAATCTTAGAAAAACATCCTGGTTTTCTCCTAATTTTATTTTATTACATCTTTTTTATATCTTATAACACTTAAACAGTGCAATTCTGTGAATTATCTTGAACAATCAAGCAAAATATGGCAACTCTCAACCAGGAAAAATAATTAACTATTTAATAGTTCCAGTATTACATATTTTTTAATACCTTTGAAAGTTGTTAGAGTTAAGACAAATCAAACGAGACACTTGCTGTAAGTTCATTAAAGGAGTTATGGAGCCTGGAAGTCTGAATCTGTGAATATCTTGCTAATGTTACCGAACTGTTTTTTAAGGCGTTGTTGCTACCCAATTTGTAACAGCTACCCGATCCGTTCCCCGTTTGGGGTCTCTTGAGATGCTAACAATAACAATTTCCTCTTAAAATGTTTAAATAATAAAAAGGCTTGTTTTAATGTTGACAAAAACAAACAAACAAACAAAAATTAAGGGTTTGGGACTACATGATCCTTATTACAAGTAATAAGGTAAAGTAAGGTAAATGCTACCGGGAGCTAATTTATTCCCCTTATTAATAAATAACAAATAATACAATCTTGGAGGAACACACACACAAAAAAATGTACGAATTACAGGAGCTTAAATTATTCCAAGTGCTTAACCGTCGCAATTTTGGTGACATGAGGAAGTGACAAAAGATTTGCATATGCAGGGTACTCATCGGGTAGCTGTAGCAGATCAGGTAGTGACATGCCTCCTGTTCAAACTGGGGCCATATTCGGTTGTATTTAATGGAAATAAAATTTTGTAAATGATCCATTCATGATGTGCAGATTTCTACTGGGGCATTTGTTTGAAATAATAAGCTCATAATATATAACGCTGATAAAAATAATGAGAAAATAAATATCCAATCCCTAATCACGAAACAACATCCAATTCCAATCGAGTCTGAAACTGCGTGATCTGGCCCAATTTCCGATCCCTAGTCACTATATTGTTTTAAGTTGGTCATTCAGTAATTACTGTCTTTCAGGAGAAAATGCATAATAAAGACAACAGAATTGTCAGGGGCTACAATGGTGATTTCCACATTCCAAAGCCCTGCAAGTATTATGCCAAGTAATTAAAGGCAGAGTGTATCCACAGACTGCATCTAGTAGAAATCATTGCTCACTATTTCTCTAAATATTTTGTTCACAAAACTCCACGGAAACTAGAACTGTAGCAATTAGCATGGTGGGTCTTTAAAACAGAGAGCACATTTCCTTTGTAATCATCACTTAGTTCTGATCTGGCTTTGCTGGCTGTGTTACAAATTGACTTCCTGTTAAGTAGAGTTGCATCTCTGTTAGGGCAGATTTATAGATTTGGCTAAAATCCCACATCTGAGCTCTGGCTATGAATTTGAGTACTTTGAAGGAGCTGTATCGTCAGCCCGCACAGAACCTTTTTGTAATGAACAAAAATGTCAGTATGGGAATATAACAAGTTACCTACAAAGAAGATTAGGTAGATGTTTTATTAGGTGCATAAAAAAAAGAAAGAAAAGATTGTGGTTTTCTTGTCTTGTTTTTTTACTTCTCCAACAGAAAATATTTTTCAGCTCAGGGGGGTATAAAGTATGCAACCCTTTTTTGCTGATTTCTGCTTTTATTTGGAGCTCTGTGAGACCAGGAGGCTTTAATGTCTGGTTCAATGCACTGGGGCTTCTTTTATCATTCTGTGCTTGCTGTAGTCTAACGACAACTTCCTTAAAAAGATGCTTGAGTTGATTTCTGGAGAACTTATGAACCCCTTTTTTGTTAACAACAACTTTGACTTAATTTATGCATCCACTTGTAAACGACTAGATCCATGTAGGTCTTCATTTTCCTCGTCTGAGCTGGCATCTGGCTCAAACCTGTATGGCTGGATAGCTCCAATATTGCTTGCTATTATTGTTGCACCGGTAATGTTAGATTGGCGGTGTGAGGGGCTGTAAGCTAACAGGACAGAGTGTAAACAAAGAGCTCTCAGCAACAGAGAGGGGAAGGTGGGGTTGCTTTATGCCAATGGTCCCATCCACAACTCACAACTTTTAATGAACTCCTGCTCTGCTGAAACTATGTTCTAGAAAACAACACTTTTTTTTTTTTGGCTAAAAATGACATAAACATAATAAAAAAGAAAAAAAAAAACACTGGGAACACATTTACAATGGAACAGTAAATGGTCAAAGTCATGCTTTAAAGCTAAACACCATTTCATTAGTTCTGGACTTTCATTCCCACGAGCTGGCATCTAAACCAATATTTTAAGAGCAGAATGTTTTATTGGATTTGTACAAAGATATTTTTTTTAAAGCAATCTGTAATAAGATTATAATGGGTACGCGTGAGAAAAACTCTGGAAGAGTTTCTTTGTAGGACAGAGAGTGGCTGAGGTGTGGTGATAGTATGGTTGAGAAATCGGATGTTTCATTTTGGTAAAAAAATACTCAAGTTGATCCACTAAAGTGGCGTGGATTTTTTTAATATGCATCAAACTATTAAGGAAAAAAATCAATGGCAAGGAATCAAAATATAGATACCTTTAAATCACCAATTTTGTTATTTACTCTTAATATACATTACTTATTAATACATTTGAAAATACAGTGTCATTTCTAGATGTGTTTGGTTATAGGTGACCACCCGCCAGCCCACAACATATTGAACTGCTTCATCAGTCACATGACCAGAGGAGCCGTGAGTGGTGTGTGTTACCATTATCACCAAGACAAAATGGCATGAGCAGCTGATTTTAGAAAGAATGATTTTTTACTTTTAATCTTGCACATTAAATTTGTTCCTGACAGTCACCAGATCTCACTCCAATAGGAAACCTTTGGGATGTGGTGGAAGGGAAGATTGGCGTCATGGATGTGCAGCCGACAAATCTGCAGCAACTGTGTGATGTCATCATCTCAGTAAGGACTAAAGTCTAATTTCATACCAACTTTGTTGAAGATGCTGGAAACATTGCTTTTAGCAACAGTAAACGTTCTTAGATATAACAAATGACAGTGTCATCGCTCACTATCAATCTTTATGCAGCGTTCCATGTTGAGCCTGTTGAAAGACACTCTTTTAAGTTATGAATTCAGTTTCCTTGTATTCTATGGATGTTGGCCAATTACATCTTTTAAAACCCTTCAAGGTTTTTACCTAAGACATTTTTGGCATCTACAGTTGCTTTAAATTAAGCTGAAATAAAAGTTAAATGTTATTTACTGCTCTTAAAGTAATAGCATAAAGATTCATTTTTTTTTCTGAATACATTACAGGCATATTGTGCTGTTTCATATCAATTAAAACTTTGCAGGATAGTTCCATAGTTCATAGTTTCCATAAAATAATTCATGAAAGATTTACTAGTTAAGTAAAAAGTCCTGGAACCTGTTGTCAAAAGGGGCAGGACATTTACATTTTTCACATTAGCAAAAGAACACATTTTGTCACCCAGATTGTATTTTATGCTTGTACCTTTTCCATCATTTTGTGCACATGGTGTTGTTTGGCAGCTCTCTGCTCCTTGGGAAAAAAAAAAGTCTCGCTATAAATGAAATATATATTTAAAAAAATGCTGCCAATGCTCATGCTTTGAATCGCAGAAAGCTGTTTGCTGGGTAATAAGAACAGAGATAAAAATACATTACAGTTGGAAACGCACATTGAAAGAAGACTTGCCTTTCAGCTCACATTTCTTCTTTTGCTTTCTTGGTTAAAAATACCAATGTGCCTGTCAGACAATGAGTTATAAACACAATGAGCCTGAGATGGAGTCTGCCACCTACTCAGAATTTTACTTAGTCCCTTACAAAGCCAACAAACCTCCTGTTCCTTCATTTGTTTTGAAGCCCTATTTGATACGGAGTCAGAGGCTACTGGGTACATAGAATATGGTTTGTGTTATCTTGCTGATAAGAGATGAATGTCATATTTTCTACTATACTACAATGAAGTATGTATTACACATATGTATGATGATGTCAGGTTGATTGTTCGAGATGAATCATGTTAAAAACCTAGTTGTGAACAAACTTTTTTTTTTTTGTTGGAGTCAGCCTTTCCCTATAACTGCCTAACAGGAAACAACAACAACAAAATAAATAAAAACCCAAATAAAAAGTCTCTCACATTTGGTCAACTTTTTTATGAATCAATTTCTATTCCTACGATCCATCGGATCAATCTGTCTGAGGCAAGACGGTATCAGAATCAACCTATACTACTATGAAATCATTTCAAAATTAAGTATATCCATAATATTCAATTAGGGCTCAGTGATTAATCCATTTTATTGTTAAGTTGATAAATTGAATTTGTTGTTTTAGGAAATGTATTTTATTTTATTTTCCCAGCTCTCTTGGGCTTCCGTTGTTCGGAGTAGGGTTTGCCTCGCAACAAGCAGACATGAAAATGGCAGCTAGCAAAGAGGAGTTTGTGAAGCAAGGGAGATGAAAAAAAAACAAGTAAAGCATAAAGCACCCCCATGACTTCTGTACACTTCTACATGTAGTCTTTGTCTGTTGAAGCAGATGTGACAGTTTTTAACAGGATCCAGACAGAACTAGAGGATGAACCTGCTGGACTTAACATCAGCAACAAAAAGTTGAATAAAAAGTGTTAAATTGGAGATAGCATCGGTGTGTATTATGCAATGATGCTATGCTAACAAACTGCTCTATGTGTCGTCAGTATGTGACCACAAACTGGTTTAATGTCAGACAATACTTTCTCCGAGCGGAATTTAAGGTGTGATATTTAGTTTTACAACAAAAATGACACCAAATCTTTGTCATATGACATTTCTTGAAAAAAACAAAAACACTGGGTTTTCTAAATAATAACTGACATGAATCCACTGTGAATGAAACTTAATTAGCATGTTCCTAACATTTCAGAGCTGGTACAGAGCTGAAAAACGACAACTCCTTCCTTGGTAACAAGTCCAAAAATGGACTTGTGCTAATTCTTCTGAAAATTACATAGATGTATTTGTCACCCCCAGGCGACCAAAACATATGGTTGGTGAGGAGATAAAACCAACAGAAAAGCCGCCATTTTGAAAAAAAGTTTCTTTTAATGAATTTGTGACGTAGCTGTGACCAAGGTGGCCACACAAAAGGGGCACGTAGCAGTTGCTCAGCCAATGAGAGCAGGTCAAAAGGAGGCGGTGAGAGCAAGGGAGGGTAACGCCTGTGAGTCATACAACGCCGCTAGCAGCTATAATTTATTATTCTTTTCTTTCTGAATGTATTGACTTTAGGATGGAACCCTAAAATGTTGAAGTGACTGAATCAATTTCTTTCTCAAAGGATTTTCCAATCACATTAATTTACCCCTCTTATTGCCAATTTGTTGATTTTTGTCATTCAAAGTTACCTGTTTTTATTGACATTAAACTATTCCATGCATCCATGATTATAAAGAAAAACATAGCTGGCATCCACCTGCTGCTTTAGTTGCAACAATCAGACAGTTGAAGAATGAGAGCCAATCCAGCCACTGCCTCCACCGAGGATATTTTTAGATTGTTGGAGACGGCAGCCATTTAATAACTTTGCAAATGTCTGTACCGGGGTGCTCCGTGTGTGTCTAAGCGGCGCTTCTGTGTGTGTCTTAGCTTGTCCTTGAGTATGTTTGTACGAGTCATCAACACTGCCAGTTTACCCCAGTAAGCCAGCGGTATTTCATGTCAATAAAACAACTTCAGCTGCTGTGCCGTCCCGCCATACGTGGTGGCAGCACAAGGACGTCATTCCAGTCATGTTATGCTCAGCTGGATTTCATGTATTCATAAATCCTATATTTAGATAATCATTTGGCTTCATCTAGCTTAGGTTTAGAAGTCATTTAAAAAAATGTTTTTACTGAGGACATCTCAATAAACCAGTAATTCTATAAACGCCTCCTTTTATTTCCCAATTCTTGCTAAAATTGAGAGCCCTCTGTCATACATTGATGCAGACAAACTAGTATATACATGCAACAACCGTATTTTTCAAACTCTGCATCCAAAAAATTCATGATAAAACAGCAAAAAACATTTACAGTAAGTTGTACTGCAGTATAAGGATGTATTCAGACTGGAAAAGTCCGTTGGTATGGGCCGAGTCCACTTCTTTTGGTTGCTCTTTTGGGAAAAATGTATGTAGCAAAAGAGTGGACGGTTTATCTTGAAAGGCAAATCATATTTATGGATTAGATAACAATACTAGGCTGAGGATCTACATGCTTCACTACCGTAACACAGTGACACTTATTTCGTTTCATGAAACACATGAGGAATCTAGTAACAACATTGTGCAACATTTGAACCATTATCTAGATAACCACAGGATATACAAACATGCTAATAAGCAAACTAAACTGTTTTTATCACTTGAAATCACTAAATCCATCAAATTCTTTATCTGTGTTGCTTCTAATCAATTCCTCCAAGCCCGGTGTAAGACTGAGCTGCACTTCTTATTCTGCGTTGCTGTCAGAAGCAAATACTGATATACACACCTACAGCCCCCTCTAGTGGCTGCTGCTATTTTTATTTTTTTTTTTTAGAAAATGACATACAAGTTGCACCCTTAGCCAAACCATGCAAAAAATACAACTTTTACTCAGAAAACGACAAGATTTGACATACTGCTATTTTTTGAAGCTGTTCCGAAAGCTAAAGGTGAAACACGTTAGAACCAATATTCTAGTTGAAACTGATTTATCTCTCTAATTTTGGCTACCTTATTACACAAGATAAGCATTCAAAAATCTTCTTCTCGTGTGGAAAAAACCTCTGAATGGCCACGTTTATCTTAAAGATGCTATAGTTTCTAGATTTTTGTTGAAAGAAATATCTAAAAATGCCAAAGCTATAACAAAAAGGCACAACATTTAATTAAAAAATATATTAATAGTTTTAAAGGTCTTAGAAATATTAATAGTATTTTGTTCCAGTTCTGTTGCTGTAGGTATAATATACCACAAATGCAGTACTTCCTGTTTCAACCAAACACAGTTTCAATATTATTTCAACTTTGGCCTGTTTTCCCACAGCAATATTGTTACAAAAGCACTTCTTTGAGTCACTGCCAAAGTATGTTTAAAAAAGTATTTGACCTGCTATTTGTGAATTAAGATTGTTTTTAGATATATTGAAAAATAATAAAGTTGACTGGGTGTAAGACTGTCTTACAGGACACCAGGGTTCGTTTCCCAGGGCGGCAATGAGCTAAAAAAAAGTCCAGTGTGGGTGCTTAGACGAAACCCTTCATGCTGCTGCCTATATGGGTCTCCATGTATCTTAAAAATACAGGGTTGTGTCAAGAAGGGCATAACTCTCTGTCAAACAACTTGTGCGAATCAGGGAAGCTGATTCGCTGTGGTGACCCCTAACTGGATATGAAGGAAAGGTGAACAACAACAACAACAGTTCGCATTATAGTAGATGATGGCACAGTTGTTAAGGGGAGAATTTTGAATTGGCACTCCATGTCATAAACGTTGCTAACCCCTGGTTTCTAGTTTATAGAACGGTAAGACACTATGTTATCTGTTTTTGTCGATGAGGGAAATGTGTTGATCCAAAAGTGCGGACATTCGTCCATCTAAATGCAGCGACTGAAAAACAAACCCAACTCTGACCTCATCTCCTGGGAACCCAAAGCAGAAGGCAGAAAATCCTGTGTGTGTGTGTGTATCCAGAGCAGTTTAACTGGCTGATTTTTGAATGCACCTTCAGTGTGCAGATTGAAAGTAACAACCTTCTGTTTGCTCCCTGCTGCAATTACAACCCTAAAAGATACCTTTTTGACTCATGGGTCTTATTGAATCTTTTGGCTTGTCAGGAAAACTGGGTAACCACATTTCTTTACAGTACGTTTGATAAAAAAGTTTCCTGACAGACATTTTGACAGAAGGCTTGTACCTCTTAAAATTGCTTTAACATCAGTAAGCTCAACCAGAGTTAATCCATATAAAAGAAGCTCTGGATTAGAAGGCGCATTGCTGTTTTTGAAAAAACCTAAGGCTTTAAAGTGCTCCTCATAATGCGGAAAATATGGTACTTGTCATCTTGCTGGTCCAAAATTGGGCAGTAATAACAGGAAAAAGTCAAGTGGACCTACCTGAGCAGGAGAGTAGTGCTGATATCGGTGCTGTGTGTGTCCATCATGAGGAACCCCTCCTCCTCTGCCTCGCAGTGCTACCACCCCACCACCGCTCAGACCCATGCCAGTCCCAGGATTGATTGTTCCAGAGGCCGTGTTGCCCACACTTCCCCCTGTAGCAGCAGCGCCTGTGGCCCCAGCAATGGCGCCGATGCCTCCCATCATGCAGCACAGACCTCCCTGCGCCAGCTCCAGTTCAATTTCTGCATCCATTTCAGCATCCTCCTGCGCCTCTTTGTTGGAGTCGTCCAGATGCTTCATGAGCACAGCAACCACCACGTTTATCAGAACAAACTGAGCCGTGAGCACAAAGGACACAAAATAAAGTGGAGAGATGAACTGCAGGCCAGCATGGCAGCCATAGTCATTGCCCGGACGATCAGGTGGGCACTCCCTGAGGGTGTCCTGATGGAGAGAAAGGTAAAAAAATCAAAGCCAACGTAAATGTAGGACCAGGCGGTGATTTAAGAATAATTCAGAGACCATCAATCTGAAAAAGACAAAATAAGATTGAAGGTTCTTGCATTCGTGTATGGGCACATAATAAAAAAAAGTAATTTTGCCTGACAAAAATACCTTCATGATGCCATTCCAGTTGTCTCCTGTCGATACCTGGAAAAGTGTCAGGAAGGCCATTCCAAAGTTTTCAAAGGTGGCATGCCGGCTCATTCCCTCACAGGGGTAGTCAGCGTTGCACACTGCATGGACAAAAAGCATTCAAACGAAAGATGCCTTTCTAGTGAGCATGACATTTCACAATATTCAGTTTAAAGACAATTCGGATTGATTTCTCACTGACAATAACCCCGTGGGAGTCACAAGGTTTTATTTTACCCTTTAAAACACTGATTAGTATTGATGTTATTTTTCAGTATTATGATAAATATAAAAGAACTGTTGTTTTTGACAGAAATAAAACATATAGAAAAAGTAGTCTTTTTTTCATTATACAAATCCTTTAAAAATAAAAGACTCTCTATGTCACTTAGGATCATCTAAAAACAGCAAATGTAGGTGTAGATAGTTTAAAAAAAAGGTAATTTTTTTTACCATTTGTGGTAAAAATTTGTCAATCTGACAAACTAAAATTTAATCAGAGCTAATTAGATGACCCATAACATATTGACCTAAAATCATTCCATTTATTCAAAAATAGTCTTAAATCTGGTTGTGCTTACTTACCTGAAATTGATTTTTTGTGGTACACAGGACAAAAAAAGCCATCAAAAATATTTGACTTGTGATACTGCCCGTCAACTGTTTGTGAATGAATTGAATTAAGTTTGAGTTAGTTTACTTTTTTTCACTGTACTACTTAATTTTTACTTTACAGTTATTTTTTTAAAAATTCAAAAAGCTGTTATTTTCTTCAACCAAAGACCATCAATTGAAGATTAAAAGAGAGACACATGGTTCTGGAGCTGCAGGTTGCAGACCCCTGACCTAGACAAACTACAAAAACTACTTCTTCAGATTTTGATTCTGAACAACATCATTGCACAATATAATTTAAAGCTGTAATCTTGTATAATATTGTAAAATGTTGACAAAAAAAAAAGAAATGTACACCAACCAAGTTCTCCAAACAGCTCCACTCCTAGGGCAGCGTAAATGAAGAACAGCAGCATGAACAGCAGTCCTAAGTTTCCAACCTGGCACACACACAAAAAAAAAAAAAAAAAAGAAACGTTTTGCAAAATTCATTTGTCAGCCACACAGTGCAGAAAACCATTTTGGTTTGATATTTTTCTTCTCAACATCATTTGATGAAAGGATGCAAATTATAATTTCAATGGCATACAGGACTTTTTTCGTGTCGATTGCTCTTGCACTTTTGAAGTGCATGAAAAATGCATGAATGTCAGAAACAGTGAGAGAGCAGTATCACACACTGAAACAAATCACTCTAATGCAGAAGGTTTAGAAAGATTTTCACATGTCCTGAGTTCTGATTTCTGACAGAAAGTAATCAATTTCTGTACGAATCAAAGTATTCATAAATATGCAATGCAAATGGAGAAGACCCTCAGGGGTGCAGTGACACGCACGAGCTCTGCACCCTCTGATCAATCTCTGTGCAGAAAACTAGTGTGGCGCTGCTGAATCTGTTTCTGTTGATATCTTTTCTGCAGGAAATAAAAGTGACAGTGGAACGGAGAAGAGTTAGAGCCAACGTTTGCTGGAAGAGAAGGTAAAAAAAAAAGAAAAGCCACGACAAGACATCATGAAGAGGGTTTAGACCAGGAAAAACTGGTGGTTGGGAAGTCTGGTGGGAAGTTTCCTTTTCTTTACAGCTGTGACTGGTGACTTTTCCTGGTGAATTTTCAAAGCTGGGATATAGCCCAAAGCAAATTTGTGACATGCAAAGCTCTCTGTGTTTGCATGGATCCCTCAGCTGGAGGGTGACAGCAAACATCTGGACTGAGAGTGCTGGGATACGCAGACTACATAATTCCATGGGAGAATTCAAACTGGCGAGTGGGCAGCTGATGCTATAGTGAACATCAAAGTTGATTAAATTATTTAAATATATTTTAGTCATTAAAACAAGAATAAAGTGAAACTGGCAATGAGGCTTAGTGCTGTTTTCAAACTGCCATGACATTTTGGTCAAATTTCAACTGTGAATGCATAAAAGCTGATGGCAAATCTATTTAAACATATTGAATGCTAATCTATCTATCCATCTATTGTAAATAGAAGACAGTAGACTTATAATAATTTCAATAATCTCCTAAATCACCTATTGGATACTGATGATGAAAATGACCTACGTGTGTGTGAGGCTACGAACACACCGGACATTTGACCCATGGTGTTCACACTGGGCAAGCATGGAGGGACTTCTTCTTCTTCTTTTTCTACTGTTTACTAGCACATGTCTGCCCCCTACAGTGAGAAGAGGCTTGATGTGAAATGTCAAAGTGGTGCAAATCTTAAGAATCGTACTCCAGGTTTTTTCTTTCACAGCTTTATTCTGGTACATGAAATATTTGGTGTCATATAATTCCTTTTGGCATAAACTCCAATTAGTAATTTCAAATGGTTGGTACTTTCAAGAATTAAAAGAGACGGCATCCATATCCATATGTCAGATTTCTTAAAGTTCAACCTGGTTCAACTTCTAACGTACGTTCAGTGGCCGCACCTTTTGTACAATGAGCCCGGAAAACTGACTTAAAAATGTGAGTAGCTAAACATTAATGCAAGAGTTTTGGACTCATATTTAAACTGTTCTTTAGCCGCAATGTTAGAGGTGGAGCAATAATAGATACAAAAAAATTGTCTGTCAGATACAATGGTAAACAAGAGACAAAAAAAAAAGCTAGTCATCAAACTTCCACCAAAAAAAAAAAAGGCAAAAGTCAAAGGTACAGATAAAGGTTAAATTCCCCTGAGTACGGCCTCAAGTTGATGAAACAAATGTGTTTTCTTTTTTGTTTCTTCTTCTTTTTCTTAAACCCAAGAACAAACATTGTCTCGTGAAAGTTACTAGCAAAGACAGATATATCTCGACTTTATCAAAGTCAGAATTCTCATAAAGCTTATATTGATGGCAGCCATTAAGCTTTTTTTTTCAAATGTTAATTAACTCCTGACTGTCCTTGTAATAAGCACAAGGTTGATAACCATCGTCGGCGCATGTGTTACTGTGGGGACATTCATGATGACACATACCTGAGGTAGAGCCTGGACCACTGTATCAAGCAGAGCTCTCATTCCAGTTGCCATTTTGAGTAACTTCAGCACTGGGGGGTATCAGAGACAATCAGAAGTAGTCAGTGGTTTTTCTACATTGCATACACATGTAAAAATATTTGTGATATTCTTAAAGACCCACTTTGATAATGTTTTGATCTTTTTTCAAAACATTCCCAGTTTTATTTTTAATTATGATCATGCTCTTTTTAGCCCCCAAAAATGTTATCTTGGACATAGTTTCCGCAGAGCAGCAGAAGTTCCTTAGTAATTCCCCTCTAAGTTGTGGGCAGGGCTGTTGGCATATAGCAAACCCGCCCCCTTTCCCTTTCCAATTGAAGACCTACATGGATTTGGTTGTTTACAAGTGGATGCATCAGAATGGAGTGGAGCAGGCAACTTGTGGCCTGCTCAGCTTATTATTTTTCTCACAGATAAGGTCTTTTTCAAACTGGTGCTTTTTTGTCTGATCCTGATTCACAGTGATTTGAATAAAGAAATACTCAGAAATGCAGTTTTAAGCCTAATTTTCTTTATACATGTCCTCCATTATGGGAAAAAATGCCACAAGAACATGTTAAAAGCACCAATTTTCATCTGAGTGTGTCTTTAAGCATTAGGGATACACCAATTGGCATTACCAAAAGAGGAAAGAAAGAAACACAAAGAAGTAAGACACATAAAGGATAAGACACATGGATGAAGGCAAAGAGTCAAGACTTGCTCAATAGATGTCATATGTTTGCCAACTCTTCACCAGAGACCCTCACTGTTCCCAGAGGTGGGATTTTTTTGGAAGAACCAGGCTGATGATGCAGCCAGGAAGAGAAAATAAAAACCACATGTGTATTTTTCAGCGGAGAACACTCGAACAGAGAAAGCTCCAGGGATACAGAGGTCCACATCAGGCATGTTTGTGTAAGCAGGAAATATGGAGGGCTTGGCAGTGAAAGTCTGTGGTTACAGCAACCTTATTTTGGTGGAACTATTACCCAGAAACAGCAAAGTGATACTCTTGTGATTTTCTTTTTATATATATTGTAGCAGCAGTCATTGGAGAAGAAAGTCAAGCATATTTTCTGTTGGAAATGCTTTTTTTTAAACTTATTGACAAACAAGAATGAGTTTTCATAAATGTCTCTATAGAGATACCAGCTGTTGAAGAATATCTTTCAGTATCTTTGATCTTTAAAACCTTTGATCTTCGTGGAACAACTGATTCTGAATTTAGATTTATTGTCTTGTATCTTTTAGAAGGTATAGTTTCAGAGGTGTAAGTCTGGAGCTGGAGCCAGTTGGGTTCAGTATGAAAACACAGGTTGTTGTTACCCTGCAGCACAAAGTTGCACGTTTGTGCCTGATGCTGCATTCACACCGCCCTCGGCAACGTGCGTGAAAGTGACAACTTTTAATGAAAAATCTAAGTAAACGCAACGTCACTACGCACCTTTTAAAATCCATCTACAGGCTCTACAAGCAAAATTGCTAAAACTTGCATTGAAAGTCAACCAGTTGAACTTTGACCAATCAGGGACTTGGCTTTGGTCGAGAGGTTCGGATGGCGTCCTTTTTCATAGTAAACGTGAAAATGTGCGTTTTGGGCTTCCACATTCAAAACTCTTGCATTCATGCAAAGCTATCTACGTTTTTAAGACCATTTTCAGGCTCTATGTACAAAATGCGTAGCCACTGAATGAGCATTGAAAGTTAAACCAGTTGAACTTTGAACAATCAGTGACTTCAGGTGATTTAGGAGTGATGTATGGATAATGTCCTTTTTAATTCACCTAAGTGCCAACCGTCTGAAAATTGATGGTGAAGGTGAAATTAATAATTGCGGTTTGTGCTGGAATTATATGACACCAAGACTTTAATATATCGGAATATACCTGTGACTTTTCGCACCACGACTCTTTCAACTGTGAGTACAGGCATGTTCTTGAATGGGTGTCACTTGCCCGGTATGAATGAAGCATGACAACAATTTTTTTCTCAAACTTTCTTCAACTAATGATCCATAAACATATGTTGATACTGTGGGACAGCAGTTGTTCCCAAAATAACATTTATTGTTGAAGTTTTCCAGTTGGCCATGTAAGCCAGGGTCACTATTATACAAATGAAATTCAAAGGGTTTAACAAGGATCAACAGCAATACGGTGAAAAAACTAATTAGACATAAAAATAATGCAATAATGATGTAGGATTGAAATTTACAAGAGTGCATATGCTGCCATGTCTTATTTTAAGATGCTAAAAAAACTATGTTACAAATTATTATAGATTATTTTTGTATAAAGTTAGGACACATTTGAAGCCATGGTGATCAATGTGACCTTTTACCAGCCAACTAGTTATTTGCAGATTTCAGGGCTTCGCTTGTTTTTGCACCACAACCATGCCTCTGTTTTGGCCCAAATGACATGGTTTGGTTTACTAACAAAAAAGAGTTTCTTAACCCTATATAACTATTTGCATCATATTTGATACTCACATCTTTAAGACCCCTATCTCAATAGAATAACCAAAGCTTTCCTTAAAAACCCATTGGATAAAATGTTGTCCATGTTTTATGCCTTGTAGTTCATTATCATTCCACTAGGGGCAGTAGAAGGCTTTTTCTGTTGAATTAAAAATGGCTGCTTCCACGAAATCTAAAAAAACATTTCTAAAAATCTAGTTTTGAAATATTTAGGTTTAACTTTAAAGATTAATTCATCTAATGTTATTCATTGTTTTAAATGACTGCTTGCTGTATTAAAAGAATGCCACATATCTTCTTAATTCATTCTTTACAATACAGTAACACCATGTCAAAAATGTATGGATCAAATTTGAGACAGTGGGCAACTAATGAGCTATTATCCTGAAAACTCATGTCAATATTTTTTCATCTTAAACTAACATTGTTGTGAGCAAAAGTTTACCAATTAACTTAAGTATCATAATCAGTAATATCTGTGGCTCATTTAGAAAATGACATTGCATTTTTGTGTGGATTTCATCAATGGGTTTAAAAACCTCTTGATTCTAGAAAATGTGAATTTTCTGTTAATTCTTTGATGTAGTGTGCTTTACAGGGTTAAAATAAATTCTAACCCGTAACACATAAAAGCATTTCTACCCAGAGGGACATGTAAGTTCAAACATAAACTTAACATATTTTAGAAATATTAGTTGCAGAGGAAAGACTACAAATCACTGGTGACTCTCACGCCATCAAATAACCTGCTTACATTTTAATTACCAGTTTTTTGCCACTGTTTAATTAGCATATTGCACTTGGGCCCATTGAGCAGCAAGCGTGGAGGGCAGAGGGTGGTGGTAAGAGGGCGAGGATTAGGTGAGATTGATGTAATTAGTCTTTCTCCTACTCAATGTGGACTCAGAACAAACCACTGAGACCCAAACTGCTGCTGAAATCTCCCTTAAATAGAAAGTGAAGGCCAAAGGAGAATTATACAAAGAAAAGATAGGAGTATGTTTGCTGTCCTGGGCTTCAGAGACTATGAAGCTAACACAAGAAGGAAAACATGTAGGCTAATGTTTGGTGTTAAGAATCCAGTTTCTACTGAACTTTTGACTGTATACAAAAACTGGAATGAGAAACCCCTCCCCCTCGCATTCCAAAGAGGAAGTACCTTCAGTTTTCAATAAGCTAAAATGCCACAGACTTTTACTGAAAATTAAACAGCTATTACTCAGTTATTCGATTTGTCAGAATAACCATTCTGTTCTCTTAACTTCTCAACATGTTCTTAATAATTCTAATATTTTTCAGGATGTTTTTTTCTTCAGGGCAGGTTTTTCAAGTATAAAGTGGCCAATCAGATGCCTCAATAAAGCAAAAGTTTGAAAAGTCTGATTGACAGATTCTCCCAAGTCCTGTAACACCTGTGGACGTCAAACAAGCTCACTCCTAATTAGTGAGAGTGGTTGCCAAAGACACAATGATTCAGACTGACTCAGATTAATCACTGCTCACTGACGCTGTCTAGCTCCATTGTGGCAGCATCCGTATTCCAAAAACATGGCAACGTAACTGGCTTCATTTCATTGGAGCCGAACAAAAGCCATTGGCTATTAGTGATGTCACACTCAGTCGGTCCAGTTCTCTCATACAGTCAATGGTGTGAACGTCTTTTGATTAAAAAAAAAAAAAGCTGAGGAAACATTTGGCTTTTGACTAAAATTGATTGGTTTGTCTTGACTTTCGCAACGCCTACCATCTTGTGCGCATCAGAGCCGGTGACGAATGGAAGACCGCCTTCACCACTCCTCTAGGACATTTCGAGTACCTGGTTATGCCGTTTGGCCTCTGTAATGCTCCTGCTGTTTTCCAGGCTCTGATCAATGATGTATTGCGTGACTTTCTACATCGTTTTGTTTTTGTTTACCTGGATGACATTTTGATTTTTTCCAGGGATGCCAGCGAACATCGGCGGCATGTTCGTCTGGTGCTCCAGCGGTTACTGGAGAATAAGTTATTTGTGAAGGCGGAGAAGTGTGAGTTCCACTCTCCGTCTGTTTCATTTTTGGGGTTTGTGGTAGCAGAGGGTGAGGTGAGACCCGATCCAGCTAAGGTGAAAGCGGTGGTGGAGTGGCCTACACCTGCTAACCGGAAACAATTACAACGGTTTCTGGGGTTTGCCAACTTCCTCCGTCGCTTCATCCGTGGCTACAGTTCGGTGGCCGCGCCCCTCGCGGCTCTCACCTCTACCTCTTCACCGTTCATCTGGACGGAGGCGGCGGAGGCCGCTTTCAACAGGCTGAAGCAGCTTTTCACCTCTGCACCTATCCTGGCCCAACCTGACCCTTCCAGGCAGTTTATTGTAGAGGTGGATGCCTCTGATACGGGGGTGGGTGCGGTATTGTCTCAGCGAGGGGGATCTGACGGTAAACTGCGCCCTTGCGCTTTCTTCTCCCGCCGGCTTACTCCGGCGGAGCGGAATTATGATGTGGGTGATAAAGAATTGCTAGCCATTAAGCTAGCTCTTGAGGAGTGGAGGCACTGGTTGGAGGGGTCAGCTACACCGTTCCTTGTCTGGACAGATCATAAGAACCTGTCATATCTGCGGACTGCCAAACGGTTGAACTCCAGGCAGGCACGGTGGTCTCTATTTTTCAACCGATTTAACTTTGTGGTGTCCTATCGTCCAGGTTCTAAGAATATTAAACCGAATGCCCTCTCCCGACAACAGGAATCGGCTGTGCAAGACGGCCAACCAGCCTCTATTCTTCCTCCCTCCTGTGTGCTGGGCGCTCTCTCCTGGCAGCTGGAAAGGGACATTAAGGCTGCCCAAGTTCAGGAGCCGGACCCGGGAGGAGGTGGTCCTAATAAACTGTTCGTCCCCAGCTCACTCAGGTCCCAGGTTTTCCAGTGGGCTCATGCTACGCGACTCACCTGCCACCCAGGAATCCGCAGGACTGGCTCTTTTCTGCGTCGCCGTTTCTGGTGGCCCAGTATGACCAAGGACGTCCGGGACTATGTTTCAGGTTGTCTGGTTTGTGCCCAGAACAAGGTCAGCACTCACCCGCCTGCTGGACTCTTACACCCATTGTCCATCCCGGGTCGGCCTTGGTCACACATTGCTCTGGACTTTGTTACCGGCCTACCTCCTTCTGCCGGGAGAACCGTTATTCTGACTATTGTGGACCGTTTCTATAAGGCAGCTCATTTTGTGGCTCTGACCAAACTCCCCTCTGCTGCAGAGACGGCTAGATTGATGATAAAACATGTCTTCAGGCTGCATGGCATCCCCACGGACATGGTGTCGGATCGTGGTCCTCAGTTCATCTCACAAGTCTGGAAGGCGTTCTGTGGGGCTTTCGGGACTACTGCCAGCCTGTCTTCTGGTTTTCACCCACAGACTAATGGTCAGGCAGAACGGACTAATCAAGACTTGGAGGCCGCTCTCCGGTGTATCTGTTCCCAACGCCAGACCTCCTGGAGCTCCTTGTTGCCATGGGTGGAATATGCGCACAACTCCCTCACCTCGTCTGCTTCTGGTATGTCCCCATTTGAGTGCTCTCTGGGATACCAACCCCCCCTGTTTCCCGAGCAGGAGACGGAGGTGGCCGTTCCGTCGGTTCAGCACCTATACCGCTGCTGTCGGCGTGTTTGGCGGGAGGCTCGGGCGGCCCTGTTGCGTTCGGGGGCTACCAACAAGAGGCTGGCTGATCGTCGACGCACTCTGGCACCTACTTACCTACCTGGCCAATCCGTCATGCTATCCACCTCACACATCAAGCTTCGGACAGAATCCAAGAAGCCGTCCCCCAGGTACATCGGTCCTTTCGAGATCCTGAAGGTCATCAATCCTGTGGCGGTCAGGCTGCGTTTGCCCAGGTCCTTGCGCATCCACCCGGTCTTTCATGTATCTCAGCTGAAGCCGCATGTTACGAGTCCCCTGCAGCAGCCTTCCTCTCCGCCACCCCCTCGCCGCATCATTGATGGCCAGCCGGCCTACACAGTCCGTCGCCTGCTGGACGTTCGGCGACGGGGATGTGGTTTCCAGTGTCTGGTGGACTGGGAGGGGTACGGGCCTGAGGAGAGGTCCTGGGAGCCTGCTTCGCGGATTCTGGTTCCTGAGCTCATCAGGGACTTTAATCGGCGGCACCGGGACAGGCTTTCCCCTGCGCCAGGCGGCGCACCTTGAGGGGGGGGGGGGGTGTACTGTGGGGTTATGGACCTAGGACATTTGTTTGTTTTTTGTTGGGTTCCACTTCCTGTTTTATTTTGCTGCTGGTTGTTACTTCCTGTGTTCTCTCCCTCCTTATTGGCACACCTGTTTCCACTTACCTCATCCCCTCCTCCTGTTATAAGTCTTCGTCTCCCCTGCACTGGTTGTCGGATGGTCTTTTGTACCTTCATGAGTTTGTGTTCAGTTTTTGTGAACCTTTCTCAATTAAACGAGAGACTTTGTATTTACAAGTGTCGTCTGCATCTGTGTTCACACGTCAACCCTGACACAAATTTAATAAAAGGCTGTTCTCAACATTGTAGAAAATGTATTATTACATAATTAATCCCTTCTGTATTACTTTATTAAATCAAATACTCATGTTGAGTCATACCACCTTCATTAAACCATTATAAAACAGTTGGTGATTTAAAACAACACAAATGACGACTAGCTTCTGAACAAATGAAATGAACAATTTCTTGTTTTAATTGAAATGATTCTGTTAATATTCCACCAACTGTCCTAACTTCAAAAAATACTAGTACAGGTATTTTCAGTGATCGCTCACAGAAATATGCACATGTGATCAGACTTTGTCCAAAAACAATATGTTGACTTGGGGCAATGCAATATAGGTTTTTTTAATTTAGACCTTTCAAGAAGTGCTACAAAAGTATTCTGGCTTATAAAAGTGCTTGTAGTTTTTGACTTTTAAATTAAATGTCACCTCTTGCTTTCAGCCATCATGTCATTTTGTAGCTTAACCGTAATTGGGTTCATCTGATTTCCCTGATTTCTGCAGGTCCAACACACATGGACCACCTTTTGGAATTGGAAAAAAAAAGATTACTCATGTTTGAAGCTTTTAATCAAAGGCTAGAAGAGGTATGAGAGGGATGGCAAAAGAAAAGAGTGCAAGTTACAAAAACCTTTAGCAAAAAGTAGTGCACCTGAATTTATTTTATAAGCATACATGAGAATAAGTATAAGTACAGTAAGTATACCATAGACCAGGGGTGTCAGCCCTTAAGACCTCAAGAGTAGGTGTCCTACAGTTTTCCAAGCAACCTGCCGTTGAAGTTCCTTATTAGCTAAACACACTTGATCCAGGTAATTAGCAGCAGATAAGGCAGGGTTTCTGGAAAACGAGCAAGAGACCAGCCCTCAAGGCCTGCAGTTGGAAATACTCGCATAGTATAGACCAGGGTTTTCATACTCATGGCCCACGGGCCATTTGCAGCCCCAAAGTTTCATGTTAGTGCGGCCCACGAGTTTTGTTTGAATGGCACTTTTACAATGATGTCTGTATAGCTGACAAACTGACCAATCATGGTGGGGTATACATATACCGGGCGTTGTCGGACTCCAATCCATAACGGCTTACCAGATCTCTCTGATCATGTGCAATATGCCGTCACTAATGAAAAAGTTTACTTCAATGTTTAAAAAAACAACAGAAAAAGCAAAAATATAAGGACCAGGACCACACAATCCTGAACTGAACTACAAATGGATTACAATATATTCATATCTATACATACTATGTACATTATATATATATATATGTATATATATATATATATATATATATATATATATAGTATCTCTTTAGTTTGTTTATATATTTGTTTTATTAGTAATTTAGTATAGAATATAGTTAATAATAAGGTAGAGGGGAACGTAAAGTACATGTTCCATACAAATTTAGGGATGTACCTGAGGAAGTCACACACAACTAGTTTACACAAGGGTCCTTGTTATTTTATTTTGTGTTAAAAATACAATTCAAGAAACTGAGATTGGATTTTTTTTTTACATTTCAGATTTAAATTGGCATTGGTTCCTAAAGACTGTACCAATGATTCAGAAGCAGATGGATCCATATGTAGTGTTTTTATTTAGAAAGCTTGGAGAATTTGTGGTGAGCTTGGCGGGGGTCAGGAACGGCAAAGGGTTTGTTAGAAGCTGAGGCAGAGTGGTGGTGAGGGTCAGGCAAGAGTCAGACACGGTGAGGAGTTTATAATAATAGCCTGTCATAGCAATAGAATGCTCAGCATTGCAGGGAGAAGCCAGAACAAGACTTCGCACCGAGCAAAGCCCCATGCCTGATTTCAATTGTTTCTAGTGATTGCTTGAATGAGAAACAACTGGCGAGGTCTGATGGGAAATGGAGTGAAGATGAGGCTCAGGAGACCGCCAATACTCTGGAGATGGCTCCCTCTGGTGGTCAGAGGGAGAGACAGGAGACAGATTCTTGAGAAAAAACTCACAAGCTGCGTTTGCGTGCGCACTGAGGTTGCGGCCCAGCCTCAGACTGACTCAACCTTCAGTGGCCCCAAAGTAAATTGAGTTTGAGACCCCTGGTAAAGACCATGTACGTGTAGTGTAGAAAGTATACTAACTGAATACTTCTTCAGACTAAATTGGAACATTTTCAGTTTACAATATGAAGATAATATATATAAGTAGTGTTGTCATTCAATTGAAAATTTTAAACAAAGTTATGTTTTAGGAGTTGAATATTATACGACAATATGCAGCTTTCAAACAACAAAAAAGGCAGAGAAAAAAACCTGTATCACGTTTTTTGCACTCTAAGAACAAGTCATGTAGACTCAACTTGTGACTTGTAGATAAATATTTGCTGAAGAGGTTTACACATTCTGCAGGATTTAGTTGTCAGCCAATCGCATGTAAGGCAAGAGAAAAGTGTGTGTGTTGCCGAGTACCTCTTGCTATCCGGAGAACTCTCATGATCCTGATGATGGTGGGGTTGATGGGAAGAGAAGCGTTGATCTCGATCTCCTCCAGAGTGATACCCATTACAGACAGCAGCACTATGGCCAGGTCTAGCTGATTCCACCTGCACACATTAGAAGGGTCCTCAGTTGCATTTCAGTACAGGAAATTCCAAAGAACTTCCCAAATTAAGGTGTGCATGCACAATTTCAACTTCATGGAGGACCTCTAATATTGCATGCATGAAGGTCTGTACAGTAATGAATATTCATGATTTTCATGAATTTGGGCATCATTTGCATCACTCTTTCACATTAAACTTGGCAGAGGAATGGTTAACTGCCCACCCATGACCTGCATGCCTGCTGCGGGCATGAACATTTATATAAATAATGAACTAGGTTCTTCAATCATTTAAATAAGTTACAGCCTTGACATTTTCCTTTTTTGAATGAAACAATTGACTTTATTAGTAAAGTTTACCTCTACCTCCCAACTCAGTACATACCAACACAGGTTTCTAGCAGGAAGAGTTGTCATCTTTTATTAGGTGATCCATGATTCACTGTTAAATCTGATTTCAAAGTATTCTGTGCACAGGATGCACACAAAAATACTCTATATTTATGTGTGTTTAGTGCTACTTTTACACCAGCGTATGCAAAACAATGTTCAAGCGACCACCTTGATATGAAAAGTCTATTGTAAATCTGCTTAAGCACACTTTTCTGGATTCTGTGTTTAAAACTCTCATATTCATGCATTGCTCCATATGTTTCTGCGACTGTTTTTGGGCTCTACATTCAAAACATGTTGACAGTGAACACACGTTGAACGTTTAACCAGTTGAAATTTGACCAATCAGGGACTCACATTTGGTAGCGATGTATGGGTAGCAAGCATCTTTTTTCATTTACAAAAGTGCCAACCGTTTGAAAATTGATTATGAAGGAGAAAATAATAATCATTTATAATAATAATTATAATTTGTGCCTGGCTGAAATATGACACCAAGTGTTTCGCTTATTGTACTAGAGCTCAGAGCCAGATTCACAAGATTTGCGCTGCTTTGACATTTCACACAGTCTCCTCCGGCTGCAGGTGGCAGATATGTGCTAGTATCAGTTAGTGACAGTCCATTATGAACACATTATTGCTCATTATTTAAAAAACAGCAGAGTGGACGGTAATAACAAATGAAAGGATCAAAAATATGTCTTTTAAAAATGTTTTGTTATTAATAATATTATATAAATTAAAACTGTGTTTCGTTCAGCTGAAGTTTGGTCCAAAAGTGGGTGGGCAGGACTTTTTGCTGGGAAGTAGCTCCGCCCCTGCATACAATAAAGCACAGCTTCCCAGCTAATCACAGACAAACACATTTTCCTAGCGGGGAGAGCTGTCCTTTTTATTAGAGGATCCAAGATTCGCGGATCCGTCTGCTGTCAGTCTGTGTACAAGGTTCATATGTAAAAAAAATCAGTTTTTTGTGCGTGTAACAAGGAGCATCGAACTCATACATGGTAAAAGACTTGACATAAACAAGTTTGAAAAAGCCTCATATGAGGATATATTTAGCGTTTGAAATCTCATTTTGAAGTAATATTTTGCCTTATTTATTGCAATACAGTGCAAGTAAGAGATCTATAACAGCACTGCAGTAACTGAGAAGGCCCATATGTAAAGACTGAAGAAAACACTGAAAAAAACTATAAGTGAATTTCATGCTCACCTTATTAAAACCTTTTTATTTCTTTCATTATTTTAAAACACGGATTAGGGAACAGTAAATGACTAACAGTTACAAACACACCAGGACATCTCAGCACAAATCAATGAAGCGTAATTGTAGCTGGAAGCATACCTGTCTTTGAAGAAGCGTCGAAAGCCAAAGGCCACCAGCTTTAGAGAGGCCTCGATCACAAAGGTGGAGGTGAAGAAGTAGTTGCAGTACTTCAGTGCTGTCTCCAAAGACTGCAGAGTAGCAGAGGTCATAAAGGGAAAAAGGACAAAAAAAAGAGAAGAATGCAGCCATAATAGATCCCTGTGGTACCATCCTGTCTGATTTACTCCTTTTTTTATTTTTCACTCATATTTCAGTCTGATCATTTTTATTTAATGAGGGGAGGCAAAAACTGACCAGTTCAAATATTATGACAATCTTACTTTGTAAAAAAAAAAAAAAAAAAAATGTAAGTATTTAAATATCTTACATTTTCAAACAATTCTTCTGGTAGTAAAGTGATGACAACATCTTAGGTTAGCATAATATTGTTTCTCAGTCAAACAGAACAAACGGGTATCCTCCCCAATGTCATTTCATTTGATTATTGACAAACCTGCAACATGGTGTGAAAGAAAAGAAAAAAAAAACCAAAACATAACCAAAAATTGAAAAACGCATCATCTGAGTCATGTATTTCTTTTTTTTTTTTTGAAAGAGATAAAAACAAATGCATTTCTTTTTTAAAAATTATACATCACTTGTGACGATTTCTCAGTATCACTGGTGGGAAGAAACTGCTATAAAAAGAAACTGCTATGAAAAATTTGAAGTCACTTTTTCAGTGGGCTGTAACTTTAATAACCATCATCTATTCATTTGACAGAATCCATTGAATCAGTGAAGAGAATTGCTTTTATGAAATTACTGTTTACTAAATCCTCCATCTATTTTATAAAGCTGTTTCAGCCTGTTTTCCGACTGAAGCTTTTTTGCTGTGGTTAGACAAAAGCTGGGCTGCACCCAGGACATCTATAGATGATAACAAGACACACCGTGGAGATGTTCCCAACCACAAAGGCTAACATTTAAGTATCATTAATCAATTTATCGGTCACATGTTTGCTTTGTGGGAATAATCTGGAAAACTCCACATAAGCTTGAGGAGAATGTGCAGAACTCCTGTGTGCAAGGCTGCAGCCAGAACTCAAACTGGGAACCTTCATGCTGGGAGGCAACTGTGTTAACTATCAAAACACCATGCAGCACTTGCAAGTTAATATATTGATGTAATCTCTTTAGGGGAAACGTTTATGCTTTCCTCCTCAAATGAAAGAAAAAAAAAACTCTTTGGATCAATTTACAAACCCACCATTCCAATCTGTTCCTGCTTAAGGGTTTAAAACATGTTGTGCAGGTTAGAGCCACATTTTAAAGTCCCACTCCGATTAGCTTTTGATTGATTGTAAAGGCGTTCCCAAAATCCAAATAGGATTATGCAGTTTTTAGCCAAAATAGTAAAAAAAAAAACCAGTGCCATTAGGACATAGTTTCTGTGGAGTGGCAGGAATTCATTGAAAATTCACCTCTGAAGTTGTGGCTGTCGGCGCAGAGCAACGCCACCCCCCGTTCCCGTCATTCCTAACTGAGAGCTCTCTGTTCTCTAGCTCTAGCTTTGAAATCTTTTCAGTGTGATTTTCAATCAGATTCCATACTTTAAAAATAAAATCAAATTAAAATAGTTATTCTAATACTTAAGTTCCCAAAGGGCCTTCTCTTGTCTTTACCCTTCACATTTTTAAGCTCTTCTATGTGCTCTTGATATCTCTTCAGCTTCTCAGACTCCCTCTTTGTGATGTCACTAGTGCTGAAGATTATTTCATTTATCACTCTGACCTTTCTTCTGGTGTTTTTCTGTCCTCAAAATGTCTGATTGGTTTGCAATCACCATGTTGTTGGATTATTTCTAAAAGTGCCACCTGGCCTGAACTAATCATTTTCCCCCATTTAGGGACTTTTTGTAAACGAATCTTGAGATTTTTAACCAGTGCCTAGCACGGATTCTGTTGTAGACAGTATTTTTGCTCAATGTGCATCTTTCATGCTTCTCTTATGGGGTGCATTGTCTAAAATGCACCTTTGCACATTAGTGAATCTTTCTTGTTTGGTCATGAGCAATCATTAAGGTGCTTACACACCAAACCCGATTCGCGCGGCAGAGTGGGCCAGTTTCAACGTATTGCAATCTGAGCAGCGGGCGCAGCGAGCCAGAGTAAATAAAAGCTAAACTCTGGGGAGATCGCCACGTCTGTGTCAACCAATCAGGAACTAATCTTTGGGTATGTACGGTGGCCGACACGCCTCACATAAATGAAAAAACACAATACAACGACAAAAGCCATAACACAATGACAAAAGCTACAACACAACGACAAAAGCTACAACACAA
>BSAI01000119.1:2446178-2470997 GCA_036245035.1 Adrianichthys oophorus | reverse complement strand
AACACAACGACAAAAGCTACAACACAATGACAAAAGCTACAACACAAGGACAAAAGCTGAAGCACGACGACAATGGCTACAACACAACGGATTTAAAGTAGGCAGTCTATTGTTGACTTAAAATGACTTAAAAAAAACACTCTTTATGTTGAGCGATACTCCATTGTACTTTAATAAATGTTTTACAAAGCATGACCAGTACAGATCGGTAACGGACATTCTTTGACTGTGGGCAGCTGCTCTTGTGGTGACTGTGTTTAGTCCCCATGCGTTTTTTTTTTTTTTTTTTTGTTAAAGAAAGAACCCCAGGTTCAAATCCCACACCCGGCTTTCGTAGTTTGTTGAATCTTTTTCCTTTTTTTCCGCTAAATTACTTAACACACATTACTAAAAATATCCATTCAAAACATCAGGATAATTCTTTGGATTTGAATCCTCATTGGAATGTATTTTTATAGACCTGAGTTTTTCAGGTAATGCACAGTTAACACAAACACATGTTGTGTATGAAACCTTTAGTTTAAATTTTCTTGTTGGTTTTAAAAAGATGTTCATAGTAATTTAGTTAAAAAAGTGATGTATTCTTTATGCTTAATAACGTAACTATGTATTTAAAAAGTAAACACACAACAATAATGAGATTTGAACCTGATTAGATCTAGAATGATGGTTTAACGAATGCACGACAAACTGTCTTTCATGCATTTTAAATGAAATACAGACAACGCTTTGTGCAGTGATCATAGTGAACATTAGGCAGTAGCTCCTCCCACACGGCAAAGTAGGCGGTGAGATTTGGGAACACATTTTTGGCCACGTGGCGAGCAGCGAATTTGCAGTGCGGCGAGAGAGGGGTGGGAAACGCGCAGGCCGCGCGAATTGCATTTGGTGTGAACGCACTTTTAGACTGCTTCTATGCAGCCCCTTAAATACAACCTTTTAAAGTCCAATGGTACCACTCCCTATCCACCAGTTCTTGTATCTGTTGGTAAAACACTCCACGCAGAAGTCTGTCCTCCCATAACGGTTTACCCACGTCCTCCTTGCTATTCTGGTTTTTACTATCTGAGATAGTCACTTAGCGTTCCACTTTTTCTCAACCATCTCACTGCTGTACTGAAGGAGTTTTATCTAAACTTTACCTTGTTGCTTTAACCCAGTGATCCCAACCTCCTTTTCAGTCGTAACCCTTCCTGTAGTCAGTTCAGACAGTTAGTTTAGTTAACTCTAATTTCAGAAAAGGATGCTTTGCTTCTTGGCTATTCTAAGCATTTACTTTCCTTTCTCTGGAGCTTATTAACCATTGACTGTATAAGAGAACTGGACCAAGTGAGTGTGATATCACCCATAGAAAATGGTTGTTGTTGGAGCCAGACAACATCAATGAGTAGGGATTGGTCCGAGTAGGCGTGAGTCATTATTTCTATGGGAACTGCTCTCGTCCATCAGGAGGGAGCTTGCTGGAAGGTCACACCCCTACAACTTTATAGCAGGCTCTATCAGTTGTTTAAAACATTTGTGATGGGGCCTAACAGGCACCGCATACTTCTATTAAGGCATCAAAATAGTTTGTTTCTTACTTGAATAACTTGCAATAAAAATATGAAAGTAGGATTATCAAGAACATTTTAAAGTTAGAAGAGCAAGGATGGCTATCCTGACAAGTGAAATGATTTTGACTTTATTTCTCCATAGAAGTCTGTAGGATTTTGGCTTCATGGAGCCAGTTGGTACTTCCTTTTTGGAATGTGAGGGAGACAGATCACTCAGTCCAGTTCTCATATACAGTAGAGTCAATATTCAGATTCAAACAAGCCTTACTCTTGTTCTCTAGCTATGTGTTGATGGCAGGAAGTTAATGTGTTAAAATAATTGTTTAAGGTTCTTTACTGGATCATCTATCAATGGAAGCACAAGAACTGAACTAAATCCTGTCTGTGCCAAAGTCAGATGCCATTACTACTGAGCGATGCGCTTCTATATAAAAACAGGTGAATTTTCTTTTACAATGTGAACTTTTACAAGCTTTTAAATTGTTATAAAATATATATTGTTACTCCCGCTCTTATTTTTGCCACTAAAGTCAAAGTAGATTATTTAGATGTATTTAAATTAAAAGTTAAATCTGAATATTTAAAATAGTTTTAATTGAATGCTTTCCTTTTATTGGTTAATTGAAGAGGTTTTTTTCTCTTTCATTTTATTTATACAGTATCTTAAATATTTTTTTAAAAAAGTATAAAAACACAGCGATAAGTGAGCTATCAGTATGCTTTTCTAGCTCATAGTTGTTCTTTCAATGACAACGCTATTCAGGCTATAAAACTCCTCTTAACTTATCATTTTGATGCAAGTCCACTCACTTAAGAGGTCAAGGATCTGCCAAGAAAAATTTAATTTGCACTGGATGCACCAGTGAGTACATCATGCCCCATCTATAAAGCCTGTATGACAGAAAGACAATGGATTTTTTTAATTGCATTTTTTCTCCTGATTAAGCTCAAACCACATCCTATAGTTCAGCACCATGCAGCCAGAGAAAAGGGCTTTGAAAGGAGAGTTTCTCCGGCTTCTGACAAACCATTTATTTCAGAAAGTGGCCATTATTTAGGGGCAAATTAAAGTCAGACTTTAAACCTTAACTTTATGCTTCAGTAATATTCCAAAAATAATAAGAGAATGCTGCTGGCCACAATTCAGAAATGACCAAATGGTCTACTCAATTCTGGCATTTCTCCATCTGATGTATGAGTGGGATCACCTGTGGCTGACTGTAGTGCTCCAGGGACATAGTGATTACGTTAATGCAGATTATAAAGGTGATTACAAGGTCCAGGTAGTGGCTGGTGCACAGTGCATGGATGGCCAGGCGGATACGGCCATAGGAAGCATAGTATGGCAGCTTCTGGGCCTCTGGGTAGAAAAAGGGTGAAGGAAAAAAAGAGGAAGAAAAAGGCAAGCTAAGTTAAGTTTTGCTGAGGAGGTAATAAAAACGCCAAACAAAGTACGGCAAAGATGATCAGAAATGAAAGCAAAAAGACAGGATTAATGAAAGAAAAAGAAAAAGGAAAGTTAGACAGGATAAAAAACAGGCAAATCAGTTACAATAAAACAGATAAGAAGAATTGCAAGGAGGAAAAAAAATTACCCAGGATGCACTGAAAGAGATGCCGGTTATTTATTTGTGCCAAAAGAGATGAAATGTGAGGAGCAGGGAACAATACAATAAGACAAAGAGGTTGAAATAGATAAATGTATGGCAGAGGTTAAGTAGTTTTAAATGAGATAAAAATATGAGTCATTCACAATAACTTCAGAAGATTCAAGCATATGCTGTATGGAAAAAATCCAGCATGAAGTATTTCACTCCAATGTAACTATAAAATACACTTTAATGAGTAAAAAGCAGAAATGCTCTTTTCATCAATAAAGTGATAAGATCGAGAAAAATAAAACCGCTGTTAAATGTGGCAATGGCCTTTCATAAAAACATTTTAGTACCCTATTTTCTGCACTGTAAGGCACACTCAAATCCTTGAAAAAAAAAGACAGTGGCTTAAAAACTGGAGCACCTTACAGTGGCTTACAAAGTATTTACACCCCTTAAACTTCTCCACATTTTCACATTATAAACACAAACATAAATACATTTTTTTGGAATTTAATGTGAAAAACCAACACACAGTGACATACAAATGTGAAGCAGAAAGAAAGTTAAACAAGAGGTCAATTATTTTTTTTTTACAAATAAAAAAGTGAAAAGTGCAGTGTGCAAAAGTATTCAGCCCCCCTGATTTTTGTCACTTTTCCTCTCTCGATTCGATGATTCCCTGCAGACAAGACTGTTCTTTTTCTATTCAGTATTTTCATCATGCTTTTTTTCTGCCCACTGCTTCCTCGCTCCCACCTTTCACCTTCCTTTCTCTGGGGTTTATTTCTGTGCAGCTCTCCATCTATTTCTATTTACCGTTGTCAGTTTGTCTAAATATTTCACCTCCTGCTATTTCTGAAGACACCAATGTCTTATTTGCCGTACATGTTCTTCCACAGCGTTCTTCTCTTCTGCATTGCCTTAGCTCCCTCCAACTTCTATCCTTTCCTGTTACTCTGTTTGTCATTCACTCTTACTTCTCCTCTTCTTTTCCATGCGACGTTGTCGTTTCTCCTCTCGCCGCCTTGCCTCCTCCACCTCCTGATGCTGACGACACTTGTGGAAGTTCTCCACCACCACGCCCACAAACATGTTTAGGACAAAAAAGCTTACGATGAGCAGGAAGGAGATGAAGTACAGCAGCATCCACGGGTTGTTGTTGGTCATCGGCTGATGGAAGGAAAGCAGAGGAGGACAAGGAGAAAAAAGGACAAGGCAAAAAGTTGAGAAATTAGATGGTTATCTTTGCAGGAGAGCAGTGAAGATATTACTTAACAAGTCTGTGAGCTGCAGAGTGAAACCAAAGTACACGACTGCACAGGCAAACTACACCTTCAGGCTAAAAAACTTTGTATGAAATTAAAAGAAACTGAAGCAGTCTTAGTATTTTAAAACAATAATATGATTGAAGGGTATTGGAGCTGAAAGTACACATTTAAAGTTATTGTTGTTAAAACTACATCTAAATAAAAGAATGGCAGTTAAAATATTAAGACATTGAAAAAAATGATATTTGGACTAAAAATATCTGTAATAAAGGGCCAACTTGAAAATGAAATGTTTCATCTCAAGGGGCCAGTCTTCCCTTGAATCTAACTGTAAATACAAATATAATAAAATGAAATGTAAGAATAATTTCATAAAAAGGTTCAAATTTGATCAAATTCAGTTAATTCGTTAAGAACCAGTTCCCAATCATCTTTTGATCTATTGTAAAGGCATTCACAGTGGTCTTTTAATTATGATTATGCCATTTCTACCCCCCTAAAAAAGTGTCAGTTTCTATGACAGTTTCAGCAGCACGCCAGTAGTTCATTAGAAATTAATCTTGTGGGCGTGACTGTTACCTCAGAAGTAAACCTTCATTGAAATCCGGTGTTCTCTTTGTTTCCACTCTCTCCCACTAGCTTATGGCTCCTCACAACTCCAAGCTAACGTTACCGGTTCTACAAAAATGGCCATCAATATTCCAACTATCCAGTTTTGAGCCAGATACCAGCTCTGATGGGAAAATACGTAAATGGATCTAGCTGTCTGCAAGAAGATCCATAGAATGGAGCGGAGCTGGGAGCTTGTGGGACGCCAAGTGTATTTTCTATGTCACAAAGACCCTCTTTTTCAAATGGTTTATTCTGCTCCTGATTCACAACAACTTGAATAAATACTCAGAAATACAATTTTAATTTTCTTAATATATTTTCTCCACCATCAGAAGTACCACAAGAACATGTTAAAAGCACCTTTTTAAATCCATGTCAAATAATGACAAAACGCTTTATTAATTAGCACTGTTCTAGTATAATTTGCTCCTAATGACTCCAATAACACTAAATTTTCATAACTGCTGGCTTAATATGATATATAATATTCTTTATTAAAAGAATATTAGGTGTAATCCTCCTTGCTGTTCATGCATTTGGGTGACTGAGGAGACAAATTACTCCTTCTAAAAGGACGAAACCCCCAGAGGAGAGACAGTATGACCATCTGATGTAACCAGTTCGGGATTCAAATTTGATTTGACAAGGCCATGAGCTAAGTTTGCGTAATATTTATTAATTACATAACATTTATAGAGTCATTTTGGCATTTATTCAGGAAAAGCTACGGCAACAGCAGTTCTTTTTTTTTGAGATGTGACAAAAATGCTTGCACACTGACAAAGGGACTGAAGTGCAAATCGTATCATCAAGTCACTTCAACTCAAAAACATACAGATCACAATGACAATTAACTCTTAGTATTCTGGGATCTTTTCAAGCATTTTTTTTATAACTTGCTATTTGCTTTATTCATTTATCTTAAAATGGTCATTTTAGTTTCTGAAGGTATTTTTCTAACGCAATGTTTTTTTTTCTTGTTTTCTTCTGTAATTGTCGTTGTGGTCTTTAAAAGGTTTTTGTGCTGAGTGATTTGTTGATGTGATTTTAGGAGCACCGTAAAATACAGACTACAGTTGACTACAAAGAAACCACACTGAAGTTTGCATGAACCACAGTCATCAAGCCCCCAGAATTCAACGTTTTTAGCACATTCTTTGCACCACAAATGTGGAAAGAAGTAACTTTTCCTTTGGTGTTGTATTTTGCTGCTGTATTAACACTAAACTTTTGTCAGCAGTTTTTAAGCTGCCAACAATAAATAAACAAAAAATGCATTGCTTTTCCATATTTTGCTAACTCCTCTAATATTTTACCCAGGAACCAGAATTTTAATTTGAAATCTCCTTTGAATTTGTCTGTAGGACTGTCTGAGCTTCACTTTTGATTCAAAGCATGTGGCAGAGCTGTGTTCAGCAATAAGACATGCACAGACAAAACCAAGGCTTCTACTTTAGCCCATGTGGGGCTTACTCTGTTGTTTCTAGTGATGACACATTTTGATTGTGGTATTTAGATAAAGAACACCTATTCCAAGGAACTAATGTGACAACAGAAAGATGCTTTTCAGTAATAAAGCACTTCAAGGTCCATTAAGAAGTGGCAGCTTCTCTTTTTTTCTTTTTGTTTTCTTCATGGAAAAAAAAATGGTGATGTACATCTGACCTTTTCATTGTTTTCCAACAAAGCCGACAATTGCGCATCCACTAAACTCTCAAAAAACGTGAAGTAGCCAGCGTTCACAGAAACAGAAGGAAAGGCAGAGGCTGAAGACAATTTGAAGGAAAGCTCTGAATGATTAGGTAATTGAAGAGTATCATTAAAAAAACACAAGAAAAAATCAAGTGCACGTGCAATCAGAGCGGAGATGAGAGTTGCATTTCAATTGGAGTGTGGAGTGTAAATGGGATTAACCACTCAATGCTGGACTGCAGTGAGGTTTTTCTGACACATCCACAGTGATGACTACTTCTGCTAACGTGTTCTACAAAAATAAATGAAGTCCAGTGAGAATGTGTTGAGCTGGTCAAAACACTCCACTAATTAGTGGATAGAAATGTCAAGAGCGTGGATGTTTTTGGATTTGCTATTTTTGTATTAAGCACATTGTAATCATTACATTGGCTGGGAAAAGACGTTTTACCATACTAGCAAAATAACTTTGTTTTTGTTTGTTTTGCTTTTTTTAATTCAGAAAAATTTATATTTACTGTATATGACACTAAACTGGAATTTAGTGGTCAACTGGAATTCCACAACTACTAGAATGACCAAGGCAGTTATTTCAGATACTTGGACAATATATGTATATAATTTAGATTATATTGACCTTTATTTTATATTAACTTTCTAAGAGTATTTGGGAAAACAGTTAAATCAGGACACTAAATAGAAATTATAATAATTGTTCTTCTGTTACCAAAACACAATGACTTGATTAGCTTTAGTTCATAGAATATTTATCTTATCAGACATGTCATTTTGCTCTCTCTTGGATTTAGACTGAAGCTATACCTAGGTTTTAGCTCCAGAAAGCATCCATCCATTGTTCTAACCCAGTATATCTCTTTCTGGGTCAAAGGGTTGCTGGAGCTTGTCGAGCGAAGGCAGGGGTAGACCCTGGACAGGTCACCAATCTGTTGCATGGAACACACAAACTCCACACAAAAAAGTGCTGGCCGGGACTCAAGCCAGAGCATTCTAACTGTGGTTGAGAGCATAAACACTTCGCCACCAGAAAGCATAAAAAACAAAAAGAAAAAAGCGCAGGAGAAAGCAAGGAAATGTGGCAAAAAGTGAAATGAGACCCCCTGTAAAAAATCTGCATTTTTGACCAAATTTCACCACAAAACGAACCCATTAGCCATCATCATTCTGTCTGTGATGGAATAAATGCAGGTCTCCAATAGACACTGGTCTCTAATAAACGCTGGGGTTACTAATAGAAGATATACAGTAAGTCTGAAATTAGACCATTCATTGATGGCGTGCCTTATCATCCGGTGTGTCCTAGAATTGGGAAAATGCTCCGTAAAACATCATGTAAATAGGGGCAAGGGCCTATTACAAGGTTACCAGCCAGGAAATTCTAGCAAGGAATTTTAGCACCTGAGTGGGTGGAGAAAAGAAATGATCAAGCAGCATGCGGAAGATGCACCTGCAACTGTCTGCTACAACTGAAGCAGAGACAGCAGGAGAAAGGAAAGGGTACACTGTAAAAAGCAAACATTTTTACTACCTGTTGGTCAATTCCCACTGCATCCAGACCATGGTACATTATGTTGACCCAGCCATCTTTTGATGCCAGTACAAACAGGGACATGAGAGCCTGATGGAAACACAATAAGAAGGAAACATGTCAACAATTTTTTAAAAACTATGCACACTGACTCAGTGCTTGCCTGAAAAATACTTGTTAATGCCTTAGTAACAACTGCCCTTACGGGTGGATGCAGGCTCTCTCTGGGAGGAAAATGGGCAAACCTATAAAGGGCACGCAGATGGACCGCACAACATTTTAAGATCGTGAGTCTGTAAAGCTCACCAAGGTCAGTAAGGGGCTAGTACTCACACTTTACCAATGACTAGAGAGGGTAGCGTAGGGGCATCACATCACACTTACGTCATAAGTGCATGCAGCTTACATTACATTGTGCCGCACCTGTCTACCAGCCTCCACAAGAATGAACAAGCCAAAACCCGCAGCACACGTATGGCTGAAAACCCGTACGGGAGAATGTGACTTAGGCAAAAGATCAACAAACTGATGCCCTAATTCAGAACAAAGGCTTTGCTTTAAGTTAGTCATTTTATTTTACCTGACGGTAATAAACAAGGTAGTGATGAGCGAGAATGAATGTCTTAAAACTTTTTTTTTCTCCATCATTTCTATTTTTAAAAATCTTTCGCTCTTTCAGGCAAAGATTGACGCTGTGCATCATTATCACAGCAACATTTACAGTTTTGTGCATCTCTCTTGTGGTAACAGAACATTTAAACTTGTGAGATGCAAATGATGCTTGGGAAGCACACATTTTCATGTTCTCCTGTACCTGCCCAAGGTTGTCAAAGTTGTATTTGTGATGAACCCATTTGTAACTGGCAGCCAGGCAGTCAGACTTGTTAGTAATGTTCTTCACGTCGAAACCCACACAGTAGAAGAACTTGCCTTTAAAGAGCTTGGGAGGAAACACACACAAAGAGGAGAATGTGAGACACAGACATGCAAAGATGCGTGTTGTTAAAGCTGGGATAGCACTTGTGAGCACTGCCACTCGTTCCACTTGGGTTTTTCAACTAATCTCACAATTAGCGTTTGTAATGAGTGTGTGGAGGGTGCGCAGCTGAAGAGTCCAATAACACTTGATATCAACAGCGTGAGCCTCCTCTGTCTAAAAAAAGACGTGTTTAACGCTCGATCATAATGAAGACACATCAAAGGCAGAAGAAGTAAAAAAAGAACAAGAGCAAATGTAGCAATTATTAACACCAAAACAGGCTGTTCAAAAAGTAGAGCAAGGACAGTTAGATGAAAATAATACAGACAAAAAAAAAGACGAAACAACCGTACATAGAGGTGTTGAGCTATAACTTCATGTACATTTTTATTAGGCTGTTTTGAAGACCAATTCCAATGAAAATCATGTTTTTGGTCTTTTTAACGTGTTCTTGTAGCCATACCACTTGAAAAAAATATAGTTGTGACATAAAAAATACACTGCGAAGGCTACAAGCTCCCTGCACCCCTCCATTCTGATGCATCCACTTGCAGACAAATCGATCCATGAACGTCTCTGTTTTCCTCGTCTGAGCTGCCAAACGATAAGACTGGATAGCTCCAACACTGCGCGCCATTTCTGTTCCACCATGAATGTTAGGGTGGGGTGTGAGAGGCTGTAAGCTATAGCGGGAGAGAGTGTAAACAGAGATCCCAAGTGAGGACAGCAAGGAGGGGTGGGATTACTCCACCCAAAACTCAGAAGTGAATTCCTAATGAACTACTGCTGCTCTGCTAAAAACTATCTCCTAGAAAACAACAATGCAGTTTTTTTTTTAATGTTGGCTAAAATAAGCATAATCACAATTAAAAAGACCACCGGGAACACCTTTTTAAAATAGATCCAAAGATGATTGGAGTGAGTCTTTACTTTGTCACTTTTTGTGTTTATTGCAGGTTTATCAAAGTTATGCGTGAAGCAGAGTGTAATTTACCTTTTTGTTTGAGATTCAAAGAGCTACTGTCCTGTTCTCAGCCTTCTGCCCCAGGTTACAGCTCTACTAAAAAACGATTTGTTTCTTTTGTAAGTGACCATGCTATACACGGGATAGTGCCCAATGAAAGATTATTATTATTTTTTTATTAGTTGCACGTCTTAACTGTAGTTTATATTAAAGTTTAGCAAAAGTATTTTTCAACTTGTTGCAAAGTTTTGCCACTCTTCTATTACCATGTCAGTTAATTCTAGTAATGCAGATAGAGGTAAATGAAAATTATTTGAGTACCTGAACACCAAGAATACCAAAAATGATGAAAAAGGCACAGCAAATAAGGACGATGTTTCCAATTGGTTTGAGGGAAGTTATCAGAGTCTCAACCACTAGTTTCAGTCCTGGAGCCCTGCTGATCACCCTGCAGACACAAACGACAGAAAGCAGATTTAAAAAAGAAAACAAAAAATCTCACAGGAAGATACATCTCAAAGGCCGAATCCAAATTCTTACCCTACCCCTATGGCATTTCCCTACCTCTCCATTTAGCAAACAGAAAGATATGGATAAATAGTGTCTTTGAATTTGGAGGGCGCTAACCCTCAATGAAGTCATCAATATTCGCCGGTCTTCCATGTTAGCGCATAGCTGTCAGCGCTTGGAAAATGCATAACAACATCGCTTCAGGTCATCGCTTCCATTAAAATGTAAACTTCTGTTCAGAGCACACGCACAGGGAGAAATGTGCGGATCCCCCTGAAAAACTATTTCAAACACTCTTATCGCTTCCCCTACAATTGGAGGGATAGGGAGAAGCCGGAGGGGTAGGGGAAGAATTTGAATTCTGCTAAAGTTTCTTTTATTTCAGAAAAAAATGTTTATAATTTATTTTCTCTATTTTCAATTTTATAATCACAAGAAGGAAACCAGTTATTTTTTATTTTGTCTATTTTAACAGTCATTATTTGACTGATTTCACCTACTTTTTTGCAGTAGAAAAGACAGAAAAATTAGGGAAACAAAAGGAGAAAATGAAACCAAATGTTTACTAAAATTTCAACAATCATGTAAGTTGAGAAAGTAGAAACTTTAATTATTTATTATTTATTTCATACAATTAGTGCTGAACAGTGAGTTGAAGGAGAGGTAGGATTTGGGAAAAAAGCCACCAAGTATGTAGAAACTTGGCCTTTCTTTATGGCAAAGGGATTTTTTTAATCGATAATGTTTTACACATTATCTTAATGTGCAAATAAATTAGTTCATAACTAACAAATGTATTCTATGTAGCTTAAAATTTGCAAATCAAGATTAAGCAATCAGCGACAGATTTTTATGTACCATAATTTCACACAATAAAAGCCTTACATATAGATTAATTGTGCTGTAAACAAGTATAGGTGTTGTTGTGATTCTGCTAACTAGGGTAACAGTAGCAGTGTGTTCCTTTTCAAATTTTTTTTGCGTGTCACTAGCAACATTTTTCCAAAGTCACAATAACGTTTGTTTTAGCAGTATCAGTCTGTTTTATGTCAAAAAGATAGAGAGTTACAGGTATTGTGAATATGTTCACATGGCTGATGTGTGCCGATATCAGACTACTGTTTTTTTTTTTTTTTTACCCATTACTAACAAGGTTAGTAGTTAACGTAGTCAAATTAACATTTTTAGTGATACCGATATAGCTGTTTTAGCTCTATCGGTCTGCTTTTTTTTTATACTTGTTGCAAACAAGGTTGGGAATTAGAGGTATTGCGAAAACGCTAACGTGCCTAACATGTAGCTCTGTTGGACTATGTTTTTTTTTTTTTTTTTTTTTACTTGTTACTATCAACCTTGGGAGTTAGTGTAGTGACAGTAATGTTTGTATATTGTATAGTGGTATCAGTCTGATTTTTTAAGATGCAAACAAGGTTAGGATGTTTTATTATGAATCTGCTAATGCAGCTAACACTTATGTGGCTAACATGTAGAGTGCTACAAACAAGTTGTAGAGTTACTGTGAACAGAGTTTGCAAAGTCTGAATGATTGACTGACTTATCTCTGACTCTTGTGTCTTGCTTAGTGTGCCTCATAGTTTGGTGCACCTCATATAAGAGATAAGTTTGAAAATAGACCAATCACTGAAATTGAAAATACTAGAAATCAAAGCTATTAACAGAATTGTATATAAAAAGTAAAAGTAAACAAAATACTTAGAATCTTATATCACTGCATTCCCAAAATTGTTGTGGATTTACTAATGCACATTTGTACAAAAGTTTCTGCTATCAGGGTAAATGTGAATTCTAGATTTGTACAACTCTCAGAACTTTTTCAAGTTAGTTACCAGCTCACCAACGTTTTCAGCACTGAAGTTCTCATTTGGTGTAGAAGCATGGCTTTTGAAAGAAGTAACAACGATAGATGAAGGGGCGGATGAGGTTTCTTGAAAAAAGGCACCTAATTGAAAGGCTTTTACCACCAGTCTCTCTTCCCTGTGTCTTTGTGTTTAGCTTGTCACAGACTTGCCAGCACAAACCTTGCCTCTTCCCAAGTGTTAGCTGGACCAGCTCACGGCCCTGCATGACCCTCTGGAGGATTAAGAGGATAAAGCAAATAGGTGGACGGATGGACTGTTCTCCGGCTGAGAGAGGGTTATATCCTGGAGTTGTTTGGAGTCTTGGGGTGTTGCCTGGCAACAGCTCAGAAAAATGAGGTGCTGTTGAGCTTTTTGTTTTTATTTCTCCTTTGGTTTTAGTCAAGAGAAATGTTTGCTAAAGAAGAATTGGATCAGGATTTAAGTCTTAAGCTAACATTGTAACAAAAAGAATGACTAAATTACCCCATGCCGTGTTCATAATGGAAATTATCTAAAATAATCCAGTCCAACCTGAGAGGACGCAGTGTTCTGAGCAGCCTGAGGACACGCAGAACCCCCAGGATCTTAGCTCCTCCGGCCATGGACACCACAATGTCAATCAAAGACACGAAGACCAGAAAGCCGTCCAGGATGTTCCAACTACTCCTGAGATATGCTGCCTCTCCTAGATATAGACCCATGGACACCACCTGTGAAGATGAAGGGCAATAGGCACTGCTGAGGTATTAAAAGGTGGCTGGAGGCATACATGTATGCACACGCATATTTTCCATTTGATATTCAAATTGCTGTTCATATTCTCACACAGGTATTTTATTTCATATCAGCTCCTTTCTGGAGGGAGAATGGAGAATATATTTAAAAATCACAAAGGAGGAGATGTCTTCTAAGCAGAAGGAATATAAAAGTCCAGGGAAACGAGAAAGATGAAAAATACACAAAAATGAAATGATCAGTAGGAGGCAGGACAAGGAAAAAGATAAATTAATTAAATTCAGAGGGATTTGTTAAGTCAGTGAAGATCTTAAACACTTACTTGTCTAATTTTGCACCAACATTTAGAAAAAAGGGTCCATCATATGATAAATTAACATTAAAAGCTGATCTATGGGTTTGTGTATCGACAGGTTTAGATTCTAGAATTGAGCAGAGATTTCAGCCAAAAAAAATAAAAATAAAAACAACTTATTACTATGACGGACTGCTTACAGGACATGACACATTTAATCCACTTTTTAGACCAAAACTAAACTTGTGACTTTAAAACTGTCGAACACTAGAGACAGCTTTGTTGAAAAAATGAGATGTGACTGCTTTAAAAACTAAATACTCAAAAAGTCAATGTTTATGTAACACATTAGATGAACTAGAGCAAAACGGCAATAAAACTGTAAATTATCCAAAATGCTAGAACACATAAAGTGAATTTAATAGCAAATTAAGCCACAAAAAGTAAAAAAAAAAATCAGTTTGTGTTTCTCAAACTTTAACTTCAGTGAAAAGCCTGATAGAAGGTGGATTATCAGCAAACATTTAAAGTACTTAAAGACTTTTTATATTAAAATTTGTCACTGTGTTGAATAGATTTGGGGCAACCCTTGCAAAAGTCTGTGGTTCTTTATGTTTTCAGCTTTATTTTTATTTTGAAAAGCTCTGCAAAAGCATTGGTTTTCACGTCTCCATGACAGGATTCATGAAGTCATTCAGATATTCTACCAGTACGGTGACATTCACCATCTCCTGCAGGAGCTGTCACTGAATAAAGGCCACTTTCAGCTGTACTTCAACTCTCTGTAACCCAGTTTGATGACTTGCAGTTCGGCAATAGTCCAAGGAGGGAAATAATAAAATTAGAGGAAGATTTTTTTTTCAATATAAATAAGTAAAACATCACAAAGCTTGGGAGGAGCAGAAACAGCAGCAATCAGCACCCCTCCATGTCAGTATTGTATTCCACCCACTGACCACATCATCAACACGTCATTGGCTAAAGTTGAGTTCCTGATTGGTTGACACGCTGCAATTTCAGATATTTGAGGTCTGGAAACATGCCACATGCCTGACGCTCAAAACGTGCTTCAGGATTGACTGATTGCTTTATGTACACTGACTTTACATTGAAACTGAACTCCCCTGCCAAGCAAAACACATTTGGTGGGAATTTAGCTTAAATGAGAGGTAATTACAGTATGACATCTTTTTTTTTTAGATCTTTTGTGGAGATATGGTTTCACTTTGGCAACAAGTCCTGATTTAAAATAAAAAGTGATACAACAACTGAGATCTGTTTGCTCATATTAATAAAGTTGATAGTAACAAAATATAAAGTAACAAAAATATCTGTCTTAGTTACATGTTTGCTAAGACAGAAGGAGAGATTAATGATGGGAGCATTCCACATGAAGAAATGTGTGCTTGGGAGGTAGAGAAATGACAGATTTTCAGGGAGGTGAGAGACGGCATCAGTGACAGTCAGATGAGCTGAAATGGCGGCATGTGGAGAGGAAGAAATACAAAGGAGGGCTGAACGTAAAAAATCTGTTATTGCACACTTGATAACACTAATGTCATGTGTGTTTGTACAAGCGACATTAAAGAAAGCAGAAATCCTTTGCTTCAAAAGCTGAACGTTGTAGAGGATCTCATTGCAGTTCACAAAATTAACATTAGGTAGTTTATTGTGCAACCACTTCTGCTTAACCTTTCAAACCTTTGTTCACATTGCCCTCGACAACGTGCGTTCCAGAGACCACTTTCAATGAAAAGTCTCTGCATATATGAAGGTTTTGGGCTTCCACATTCCAAACACTTTCATTCACGTGAGGCCACAGATCTTTTTAAAACTGTTTTCAGTCTGTTTACATACAAAACGCGGGTACGCTAAGTGTGAGTTAAACTTTGGCCAATCACGGACTCTGGAGCGACGTATGGATGGTGTCCCCTTCAATTACAGGAAGTGCCAACGGTTTGAACATTGATTATGGAGGAGAACGTTTGTGTCCAGCCACAACTATATGAAAGCAAGTCTTTCACAAATCTGAATAGGGCTATGAAAGAAATCAGTAAGATTTGTGAGATTTGCAACGGTTTGACATTTCGCACCAAGCTGCTTCCAGCTGTAGGTGGCGAACATGCGCTAGTGAACAGTAGAAAAAGAAGCCCCTCTCTGCTCATCCATTGTGAGGACCATATGCTAAGCCGGGTGTGAACGTAACATAACATCAAAGTTGTCGCTGGTGACACCTAAATAGCTCACACTCTTTAACATACCGTAAATATTTGACCACTTTGGCAATTAGTGCGTCAGAATCAGCTGATTCACGTTAACGCGGTGTAAGTGTAGCTTAAAGCTTACGTGGCTTGCTAAGAAGTTGAATGGATAAAAAAACTGAAAAGCAGAGCGTGAAGCCTATTTTCATGATCAAGTGGAAACTTTTTGCTCCAGTAAGTGTGTGGGATGTCCTACGATCCAAACAAAAGATCTTTTTTTTTTTTGCCTTCTCAGACCCTCTTCTGCATAGCAATGTCATTATCACAGCTGCCAAGTTCCTGTGCAGCAGAAACAAGAAAAAGCGACAGCAGCTGCAGCAAAAGAAGCGAGGTAACAGATACTACCATGTTAGCTGTTTGCAGAGCGCCCTAGCAGTGTGCAAATAATTGAGAGGAGGGTGTCAGATAGTTAGAGCACAGAAAAAAAGATTAAAGGCAGACACAAAGTCAGCCAGATAATGGCAGAGGAATAAAGAACACAGTTACGTTTAGTGGGTTTTTTTCACACTGTTTCTTAAACTAACATGGTTTAAAAGTCTTGCAGTGGGAAGATGTTTTCTCTGCTCTCATTGTTTGAATTTGTACTTTAGTGGCATACACCAATTTATATATACATAATATAAAGATATAGCACGTTTTCTGGGATGAATTGGGAGAATGGGATGAATTATTAAAAATAATGAACAGGGTTAGGGGTTCTATCGTTAAATCGAAGTTTATTTACCATATAATTTAATTTTTTTTCTGGTTTTTCTGTAGGCTGTCTTAAAATTGCTAAAAAGGGACATTAGAACTTGGCAAAAAAAAAACAAGTGAGCACAGAGTACATAAATATTACATTCAAGTGACCCCTTTCATGTTTTTTAATAAAACTGCGTTTTTGTTCATTGAAGATTCTTGATCAGACAGAAGCAATTTTGCTCCTGGAATGGTCTGCAAAGTCCTTACGCGATGACGTAGTAGCTGGCAGTTTGTTTATGACAAGTTACATTAACACCACCCTCGGCAAAGCATGTTCAAGTGACCCCTTTCAATGAAAAGTCTGTGTAAATGCATGTAAATGTGCGTTTTGGGCTTCTGCGTTCAAAACCCACGCGTTCATGCACAACTATTCAAGTTTCTTTAACTGTTTTTGGGGTAAAAGTTAAATCAGGTTGACCTTTGACCAATCAGGGACTTGAAACAAGATTTGTAAGATCTGCACCATTTAAACATCTTGCACCAAGCCTCTTCCAGCTATGGGAAGCGGACATGAGCCAGTATTGGGTGGTAACAGCTCTGTATAAACACCAAATGCTAAATGCGCATTCAAGAACGTGTGTCACATCCCTAGTGTGAACTTAGCAAAGTGAAAGTATTGAAACTACTTTAGCATCAGTGAGGCAAGTGCAGTTAAGCCTCAGGATAAGCAGCATAGCCGCTTCACTCTCCCCCAAATGGGCGACATCTCCCCCAGCTAAACTGTTCTGGAGCCGGGATCTGTATCAGGTACTAGATCTATATCGTAACCTATAATTAATGTAAATTGCACAGCCAAATGAAAGAAATGTACATTTCTATTCAGTGTAAAAGATGATTTGGCTTTACCAGGATTTATGAAACGTTCAAGTGCAAAAGAGTTATTTAGAGACTGTAAAACGTAAGCGCTTCCGTGGAAATTGCCAGAAGACACTGCTAAGCCCTGAAACTTTACCCTAAAATATTCACTAAGGATTTGATTACATCTCTTATTTCCAAGGCTTTGTGTTCATATAATTACACCTAATTATGTAGCCTAAGCGTATCCATTTTTTTTTTCAGCAAATGTAGAGATAATCAATGTTTTCTCTCTGAAACACACTTGACTCATTTTAAATAACCTTCAAAAACCGGATTATTGTCACCAAAACTAGTAAAATAGTTCTAAAAAATTATTTCATAGATGATTTGATTCGGTTAGAAATCTCAAGGTGCAAATGTTCAAACTAGCTTAAGAAAGCTATAACCAAACCAAACATGTAGCATTTGAGAAAATAGGTGAAAAAGAAAAAAAAATGATATTAAAGCATTTCAAGGATAGTTACACTAACAGTGATTTAGCTAAGACCACTGTAAATATAGATACATTTAAATGCAATTGGAATAAAACGTTATACACACAAGAGTGTTATTTGTGCGACAATTAAAGAACACATGTTAAATGGCTCTACAAATTAAAACTAAAAACGAAACACGTGTTTTATTAACTGTGGAAATTTAGAGGAATTAAGAAAAAAACATCATCAGAATAGCCTCATGAAAATGGGCAAGTGAAAACTTTGCAGCTCAATATACATAGAAGTGGCATGATCTGTCTATTACACTGTGCTACATGTCTTCATTATCCCAAGTCATAAATAAATCACTATAGGATTTCAATCAGCATGAAAAAAGCCTGAAGATACTCTTGCTTTTATAATAGATGACACTGAGTCTTCTGGAAAGGAGATAAAAGGGTGTGTGTGTGTGTGTGTGTGTGTGTGTATGTGTGTGTGTGTGTGTTTGGTGTGTGTGTGTGTGCACATTTTTATTGATGGGAAGTCTGGGGGGGCTAAATACCAGATAAAGAATGACGGCCTTCTAATGAACTAGATCTAATGATCTAGTTGACCATTCCTAATGGGACAAGTGGGACTTACTAAATTTGAAGTTTGAGATGTTTGAAAATTAAGAGAAAGACAGAACATACTATGAAAATAATTTGAAAAAGTAAGAGGATGGGCGGATTGAAGGACGGACGGACGGATGGATGGATGGACGGATGGATGGATGGAGGGATCCTAAAATAAGTAGAATGGATGAGTCAATGTCTGACATTTTGTAAATTATGTAAATGTATGAATGCCAAGAAAAAATAAAAAGTGACACATTTTACACAGGAAGTGCATAGTAGGAGAAAATCATTGTAGGCATAAATAAGAGAGGAGAAGGTGAGAACATAGATGGACTGAGGTTATAAAAAAACAGAAGGGAACAAAAAAGTGAAGGAAGAAAACTAAGAAGTGAGAATTTTAAACACAGCAGGGCAAGAAAAAAATCATGAGCATTTTACCTTAACAGTCATCTCTGCAACAAATATGGCAGTAAAGATGTAGTTAGAAATCGTGAGAAACACTCTTTCCTGCAAATAGAAAAACAGCACTCATATCAGCAAGGTAGATGGAAACATGAAAGAAGGAAAAATTGTTAAAATAGGGTAAAAAAAGAAGAGTTGTCTTGAAAAACCATGCTGTTTTCCCAAAACTCTGCCAAGGCAGACTTTACTAAAAGTTTGGCAGATTAAAAAGGACACAAGATTCTGTTTATAAACTAGGTTTACAGAACACTTCTCTGTTTTAACATTCTTGATGAAAACTGAAAGCTAGACTACTTGTTTAAAGACCCACTCCAAAAAAAAGGTGTTTTTAACATTTTCTTGTGGCATTAGTTCTTAAGATAAAGTAGCATTCATGAAGAAAATTAAGCTTAAATTGCATTTCTGAGTATATTTTTATTCAAATCATTGTTAATCTGGAGCAGACAAAAAACACAGTTTGAAAAAGATTGTAGTTGTAATGTAGAAAATACATAGGATGCGCAACTAGCTCCCTGCTTCGCTCCATTCTGATGCAACTTAGATCCATGTATGTCTTCATTTTCCTCGACCGAGATGACATCCGGCTCAAACAGCAAGAAAGTTCCAATATTGCTCCCCATTTTTGTTGCACCGATAATGCTAGGTTGGGGATGTGAGGAGCTGGAAACTAGCGGGTGAAGGTACAATCAGAGAACTCCCACTTATGATTGACGGTAATGCTATGTTCACACCGGCCTCATTGTTAAGGCAACAACTTCCAATGAAAAGTCCACGTGAATGTCCGTTCTAAAGCTTCCGCGTTCCAATCTCTCACACGTAGCTACGAAATTTCTTAGTCTGTTTAGGGGCTTTGTATGTAAATTCCCTGCCAGAATGTGCCGGAATTATCTGACACCAAGTCTTTCATATATCGGAATAGAGCTGTAAAAGAAAAAGCCTGGATCAAGATTCACCAGATTGGCACCACTTCGACATGTCACACCAAGTCTCTACTGAATATGACAACATGCACTAGAATTGGGTAGCAACAGCCCAGTGTGAACACTATATACTAAAAACCAGTAACCTGCGCTCAGCGTGCTCTTGGATGCGTGTCACATGCCCGGTGTGAACGTACCATAGGAGGGGGTGTTGCTCCATACCAACAGTCCCACCCACAACTCAGAGGTAAATTTAAAATGCTGCTCCGCAGAAACTATGTCCAAGAAAACGACACGTTTTACTTTTATTTATGCTAAAAATGGCACAATCATATTTAAAAGACCACTGGGAACGCCGTTACAATAGATCAAAAGATGAACCAAAACAATCATCCCATTACCAGTTGGTGTAAACCCTAAGATGTTAAATGTATGCAGATGTGAGTGCTGATCATTGGTTTCCTCTGAGGTTTTGTGAAGCCTGTCTATGGTAAAAGGGTTTGATATAATTGAATATGTTGAGGACATGAGGAACTAAAGATCATCTGAAGCTCAGCAGGACTTTACAATGGCTCTCATAGTCACCCAAAGCCACAAAACTTAGGTACATATTATTTTTTAATTTACCAGTTTGCCAACTAAGGACACCTCTTCTGCCACCATCACTTCAGACAAATGTTATTTTATTTCATACATCACGGCTTCATAAATGGATGAATCTTTTTTATTTTCAAAAGACACGCATTAATAGAAATGTCATTCCATAGACTTTACCTGCTTTTAGAATTACATAATTTTGCTTTTGAGTCAAAGACTAATGATATTACGCCAGTTTTGAATTACAGACAAGGACTTTTGGGGGAAAAAATCCACATATATGTTGGCATTTTTTAAAATGAGGTAGTGGGTCTGCTAACTTTTTGTTCATGATTTGTGTCCACAGAAGGATTGACCACACGGGAAGTACTTACAACACTGCCTTGAAGAATCTTTGGTCTCTCCAGAGCGACAGTGATGCAGTTCAGAAAAATGAAAACCAGCACCACGTAGTCAAAGAGCTTGTGAGCAATAATGGACTGGCAAAGCAGCCTGAACCTGACAGGAGAGAAACAAAGGGGAATTAGCAAATAAAAAGAGTAGCAGAGTGTGAGAAGAAAAACATCAGTTCAACAGGTCTATGTCAAGCTGTGCTTTCATTTGCTTGAGTTTTTTTAAATCAGAAAAAATGCTTGAACTGCTTAGTGCTACTTTGATTCTTTACTTTTCTGGTTGACATCAACATTATAAACTCCAAAAGTAAAAGAGATGTCAATGTATTTGGTCCAATTAGGATGACAGTGACTTTTTGTTTTGCTTGATTTCTTTTTATATGCTGAAAAAGAGACTGAAGATATAAGGCATAATGAAGTATGCACGTGTGGTTTGGTGGTAGTTAAACAGGTCAAAGTACAATTAACAAGTATAAAAATGCAAGATCATTGCTTTCCCAATCATCTTTCTATATGTCCAAGGAATAAAAAAGTTGGCATTATTGAGTGTATTTGAGAACTGGACCAAGTGAGTGTGACATCACCCTCAGAAAATGATGCTTGCTTCTGGTTGCAACAAAATTAAGTCAATTTGGTCTAATTTTTTGCGATATGTACGTGGCCATGATGGAGCCAGACGATGTCAGAAAAGAAGTCACTACGTTTATGACAACCACTCTTGCTGTTATGGTTTGGTTTCTTATTTCTTTCCCCGTGGTTGTTTTGTGCTAATTTTGTCCTTTTGTTTTGTTTCTGCAGAGCAGTGTGTGGCAGGGGCGTGGCTATTTCTCATCCTGGGGCTGCCTCCTTGCACACCTGCTCCTCATCATTTGCCCCTCCATATAGGCATGTTCTTGAGTTGAGTTGTAACGCATTTGACATTCCAAATTCTAATTCATTTTTCAGGAACAAAAACATTAAAGTAAAAGTAAATCCACAAACGACCAAAAACAAGCATTTACGCTAATATTCTGTTACCAAAAGACAACTTTAATGTTCATCCATATTTGTTGTAAATCATACAAGGATGCATATTTGTATTTGTTTTAGTATCACAAATCCACTAATGGCATACGTGGTCTGGCAATATATTATAGACTGTTGCAGCTGATAAGAACTCAATTTAAAGAACCACTCCAATCATCTTTTAGTCTATTTTCAAAGTTCTCCCAGTGTTTTAAATTATTTTCATGCAGCTTTTAGCCCAAAAAAATCTGTCATTTTCTGTAACATAGTTTCTGTAGAGTAGCAGTTCATTAGAATGTCATCTCTAAGTTGTCAATGGAATCGTTAGCATGGAGCAATGTGTGTGTGTGTGTGTGTGTGTGTGTTTGTGTGTCCAGCTCCCACTTGATGAGAGCTTCTTGTTTACACACTGTCCCGCTAGTTTGCAGCCCCTCACATCCCCCAGCCTAGCATTGCCGATTCAACAATAATGAAGAGCAATTTTGGAGCAATCCAGCCTTACATTTTGAGCCAGATTCCAGCTCAGATGGAGAAAACAAAGACAAACATGGATCTAGCCATCTACAAGTGGATGCATCAAAATGGAGAGGAGCAGGCAGCTTATGGGCTGCCCCGTGATGTTTTCTACGTCACATACAATCTTTTTTAAACTGTTTTTTATCTTCTCTGCTCTTGATTCCCAATGACTTGACTAAAGAAATATTCAAACCTTTTTTTTTTTTTTTTTTTAACTTTTTTTTAGCCAATTTTCCAACATGCTCTCCTATCTTCACTTTTTTACACTAATGCACTCTTTCTTTTTACTGGCGGTGCAACAAAGCAGACAATCATCTCAAGTCAACCATGGTATGTTTTAGAGTTTTTTTTACAATCAATACAAAAGGGCTTTTATCTGTTAGTGTTGTCACTGATCAATAATTTACCGGACATACAAAGTCAAAAGAGGGACTTGCATTTGTTTTCATCCTGTTTCCTTCTCTGATACAAGGTGAATCCCTCCATAACTTTGGCCCATGAGACCAGCCAGTCACCATGCCAACACACTCAGTGGTATGTTTTCTTATTCAGAGCTATGCTTCCACAAAGCTTTTCAATTGATAAAAACTGACAAGAAGTTCACATAGTTATTAAGATTAAAACATACGGTATATCTGTCATGTGGCTCATAGTTAGGGTTTTCCGTAAGTGGATTCACCTTGATTCGTGAGGAGGAGCCCAGTGTTGGCACACCTCTGCTGACAACAAATAGGTCTAAAACCAGCAGCCTGTTGGAAAAATGTTGTGTTCAGGTGCAATGAGCAGAGCTCAATCAGACCTGAATGGAGAGCATGACCGTAGTCAATGTTAGACTCAAATATAATCCAGAAAACTTCCTCAAGTATGAACTATCCTCATTGATTTGTGGATTTATCAATACCAAGTATGCGTGTGTACTGTATGCATCATTGCAAAAACGTCTACTTATGATTAAGCCTAATCACACTGTCAAGAAGATATCTTATACGTATAGTCAATATATTGGTACCAGTATCGACATTGGCCAATATTTGCATAATTTGAGATTATCGATACATGAAGGAGGTGTCAGAGCACTGTTCAAGCAAACCATTCTCACTCCAATCTCGTCATATTTGGACATGTGGTTTAAGGCCCCTTCCGTGTTACTTTTTGATGTTTGGAATAACTCCAACTCGTCGTTTTTTGACGTGTTTCCTGTTCCCATTAAATCAGGGGTCCCGAACACCCGGACCGCAAACCGGTCTGAGGGCCGCTGGGTACCAGGCGCAGACAGGGAAAAAAAAAAGCATATGCTAAGTTTTACTTAAGTTTTTACTTAATTTTATTTTGATACTTTCTATTTGGGATGCATGTTTATATTGTTCTTGGCAACTTGAAAATGATTGCTTCTAATAAAAAAAAAAGGAAATCTCTAAACTTTGTGTTATTCTAAACACTTAAATATTAGTATCAGCAAACATCGGCTATCGGTGACAGCTGCAGGGAAAAGATCGGTTATCAGTATTGGCTGGAAAAAAATTAAAATTGGCCCATCCCTAATTTCTTACATTTTTGTTCATTTCTCTTTTTTTTTTATTAATGTACAACTGAATTCATGAAATTGATTAGATATGTTTTGAATGTTTTTTTTTTCACCATTAATGATGAAAAAAAACAAACAAATATATGAAATGTTGTCATATAATGATAATTAAAAAGCTGATCACCATAGTTTTCTGCGATTAAGAGACTCCTGAAAGAGACCTTCTGGAAACTATCGGCTTACTGTAAAATACAGGGATAATACAGAGGTCGCTCTCTACATTGCAGTACATCTTTTGCAATCTAATTATTTTATGGATTTTTGGTAAATGTAATTTTCAAGCTTTTTTTTTTCCAGTTCTGTGTCCTGATTGGCTGAAGACTATTGTCAATCAATCTCCTCCATGTCTACTCTCCTGTACAGAGTACTTTCAGTTTGCCAAATTAACATAATTCTTCAATCACTAAACTATTTTTGTTTTAATTCTATAATACCATGTACTACACTCTTTGAAGGCCCACTTTGACACACAGGTGGGCAGGGTGGGAGCCAAACCTGGAATCTTCCGATCACAGGTTGACTGCTCTACTTAACTCAACCTGCGCTCACTCCTTTGGAAAATCTACGGAGAGAGCTGAAGCTCAGAATTACTAAGCGACAGCCACCAAATCTAAAAGATTTATAAAGAAACAAAAAACCTCCCCCTCCATGAACCGGCACCTTAACGTGGTGGAGGGGTTTGAGTGCTCGAGTGATCCCAGGAGCTATGCTGTCTGGGGCTTCGGCTCCTGGTAGGGTCTCCCATGGCAGACAGGTCCTGGGTGACGAGCCAGACAAAGAGCGGTTCACAAACCCCTTTATGAAAATAAACATCACAGATCCAGTTGCGTCGCCCGGA
>BSAI01000119.1:2299991-2445778 GCA_036245035.1 Adrianichthys oophorus | reverse complement strand
GGTCCCGGATAAGCGGAAGAAAATGGATGGATGGATGGATGGATGGACAAGGAACCTCTAAAATATGTTCTTGCTATAAGGCTTTTGCCAGAAAGTACTAACTCTTTCTGGAAAGAAGGTTCAAATACTTTTTCCCCTACTTTTTTTAAAGTGGACTTCCTGATTTTCTTTGTGATTTTCCATCTCTCAATGTTCACATGAACTGACCATGTCTTTTTCATCAAGCAAACCTACAAAATCAGTAAAGGATCAACTATGTATTTCCTCAACTGTTTCTATTGCTACAAATGTTCCATATGTAAGGGAATACTAATCTTTTAGTGTTTTCAGCAGCTCTGAGATTCCCACCTGCATATCTATTGATTCACATCTGCACTTCCAGACCCCTGACATTAATCAGGGTCAGCTGTTTTTGCCTTAAGCATCTTTTTCAGTTTTTTTCTGCTGTTTTCATTTGTTTATTTATTCTTTAGCTCACCTCTGCTTTTCAAATTTGCTGAGTAAGACACGCACACACTCACACGCACACTTAGAGGGAGGAATGAAGCATAAACAATGCAATCATTTGCATTTGCTCTCAAACTCCCACATTCAGAGCCATCCAAACACATGTACATACACACCCCATGATATAACTAGAGATGGGGCTGCCAATCGCACACACAAGATAACACACACACACACACACAAAGCCCTTGTTTGACAGATGGTACCTGTCAGGATGCCAAAACATAGCCCTGGGGCCTGGCTTCCCTTAAGTGGCTATCAGCACACGGGGAATAGAGTGAGTGAGCGAGCGAATGGATGACTGAGTGATTTCTCTTTCATTTTGCTTTCAGAGGGAATTTTATCAGCATTGAATGAAGTGCTAGTAGAAGAAAAAAAGAAAGAAAACAACCTAGCTTCCATCTACAAAGAGAAAAAAAGATGTATGGAAAAATAGCTGCAGCATCATTTTAAAAAGCCTTTATTGCTACTAGAAGAGTTTTTCTGTATCCAAAAAAAAAAAAAAATTTCTTCCAGTAAATCTGGACATTCAGAAGTCCTTTATTAGCAATTTAAATGTATTTGTACTGTTTAGGATTTTATTTTTCTATTTTATTTTTAAGAGGTTTTCCTCCACAACCATTTGTATAAACCAGATAAATTCCCATGTGTGCCCTCGCTTCTTCTCAGCCTAAAAAAAACCACATTTGTGAAATGTAACTTCCTGCCCCCTATAAACTCAGGGTGCCACAGTGAAGCATTTCATCCCGAAATTTAGAGAAGTTTTTATGCGGAATGCCCTTTGGGTCTGCATCTGGGCTCCAAACCCGTAAATGCCAGCCCGATGCAGTGCCCACATAGCCTAAAGGCATCTGTGGCATTTGTCAACTTAATTTCTCCTTTTCTGGCTTTTAGTGTTTAAACTATTATTTTAAATTGGTAGTTTGTATTTAAGCTGGAGGTGCACAGGTTTTATTTATCCAGATTTGTCCCAAACTCTGTATCTATATGTGTGCTTGTTATTGTTGGCCCTTTTTTTTGGCAACTTAATCTTTTTCTGAAAATATGCATGATCATGCATATAGGCATGATTAATCCTTTTATTCAAAATGTTTAATCCCCCAAAGTTTAGATCTATTTCTAATCTTCCTTTTATCAAACAGTCTTAAAGATAGTGGTGTCATTAAGTTTGCCTTTTTATTAAAACATCTAAATTCTTCCAAATTCAAGTTAGAGAGTTGCAATTGACGGCAAAATGTCAAAATCATTGTATAAAGTTACAGATTCACCAGACATGCGATGCAAGTTCAAGAAAACGCTAAATGTGGGTTCTTAAATGAAGAACGCGAGAGTTTTGCACACTGAAGCCAAAAATGCTAGTTTTTGCTCATTTACATAGACTTTTCTTTGAAAGTGGACGCTTGAATGCACATTGCTGAGGTAAGTGTGAAAATAGCTTGCGCGAGCCGGATCAAGCGAATGTGACGTGACCCATAGAAAAGGGTTTACTTCCGACTTCAACAAAATGTAGTCAATTCGGTGACCATTTTTTTGCAATATGGACGTTGACATGTTGGAGCCAGACAAGGTCATTAAGCCTTGTTAGAAGCTCGATACCCCTACCACTTGAAAGCGTGCTCGGGAGAATCTGTCAAACAAACATTTCATCCCACTCAACATTTGAAGTGGGAGCCAGTGGGCACCATCCACTTTTATTGAGACATCTGATTGGTCAGTTTATACCTTGAATACCTTGCCATAAAGAAAAATATATAATGAAAAAAAACAAGAATTTGCAAGAAGATGTTTAAAAAGGTAGCAGAGCAAGAATGGTTATTCTGGCAAATATATTGACTTGAGTAATAGCACTCTAGGATTTTGGCTTCTTGGAGCTCGCAGGTACTTCCTGTTTGGAACAAGAGAGGGGCTCTGTTCAAAAACAAGACAACTGATTTGCAGTGTTCCACAGGGCTCTATTCTAGGTCCTCTATTGGCCACTTTAATCAGGTCTATTCTGTGTGTAGATGATGCAGCTTCACTGTTCCTTTAATGATATAGTCATCAATAAGTGATGAATTTGCTGAATCTGTTTCCTAGCATAAGGACATGAGTGTTCAATCAATATTTATAGGTAACCTTACAAAGACAGAATCAGATTTTTGATCCTGACAACACAATTCCTTGAATAAAACACATTGGTTTTCTTACTCTCCACTTTCCAGTCAAGCGGCAGAAATGTAACAGTTCACTGTCTTTAGAAGGCTATTCCAACCATTAAGAAACCGTCTTCTTTCATTTCAGAACTATATCTTCAAGAAAAAGTATGTTATAGTAGGAGTTTTGCTGTTTTAACATTATTTATTAATCTTAACTTGGTTCAAATAATCACAACTAGTGTCTGAAATGGAATGAGCAGAAGGCCCCACATTGTTCCTGCCTTGTTGGATCTGCACCAGTTACCTTTGAAACTCCATATTGATTTTAAAATCTTTGTATTCATTTTTCTGATGGATTTTTACATGGGCAGCTACCCAAGTATATTAATGACCTTTTGTCCCCATGTTCCTTGGCTCATTCTTTGTTACATAATCATGCTTCCCTAATCTCTTAATACCATGCACACATTTATGTGTATTTGACCCTTTATTGAACCACCTTTTATGTTGTAGAGTACTTTGTGATTTGATTTGTGGTAGGTGCTTTAGAAATAAGCATTTAGCTATAATTGTTATCCACTCTTTACGCAATATTTCCACCAAAAAATATTCTATCTAATTGCATAAATGTGAGATTATAGATGCTTTTGTGTAATATTTGACAAATGGAAGATGCAACTGATTCATATCCTGTCAAACAAGTTTTTTTTAAATATAAGTGAACAAAAATGTGTATATTTGCAACATTTAAAAAACATTTTTAAAATGTGTTTTATAGATATGTAATGATTCACATGAGTTACTGGTAATGTACTTGGATTTTCTTTTTTTATTTTCTTTCAGCACTTATAAAACAACTAGTTTTTATAATAAAACAATTTCTACTCTCTGAACTCAGCTTGAATCTCTCCGTTTTAATCAAAGCTCCACTTAAGTCCTTGGTTTTATCTGTCCTTCCATTGCAAACTTTTATCTTGCGTATTTTACGAAAATTTTAAAAACATTTTATAAAAATTTTTTTTAATTAGTTGAAATATGTATTAATACGATATTGATTAGCCACTCACAGCAATTTATAAACTGTAGACACACCTCAGTTTTAGATGACAGATGTTTTGTAGCGTTTCGTAGAAGGGGATTTTTTTTCCCCCGAAATATTCATGGGGCCCCTTCAACCCTGGTAAGCCCATCTTATAATGGGGCCATGCTTATAGCCGTAATTCACACTTGCACCAAAACATTGTGACACAACAAAGATTACATACATACAACTTTTAGGATATCAACAATTTTTGAAAAAATGCACAGATATTTTTCATTTTAGAATCACAAAATATTATTATCTTAAACTTACTTGTTCTGGGGGGAGAACAGATAAACTGACCAATCCTCTCTTGTCTCACACCAGTCTGGTTTGTAAACTTCCATCATCTTCTGGATACGGAAGCACAAACTCTTCATGGGAGAAATGGAAAAAACAGTAAGCACTTATATGTGTCATTATTTAGTCATTTTGACTGTTTTTTGTACAATGTATATATTACTTTTTGCTATGCTCTAGATGGTAAAAAAAACTATGAGATGGCTGAAAGCTAGAATTCAAAGGTCTGTCAAAAATATTCTCAATTGATTAAGAATAACTGTACTAAGTTCATAAACAGTGAATTATCCGAAAAGTAGAGAAAGTCTGAAAAGTTGTAGAAAATGTTTTACTCCAGAAACACATTTTGATTTTTTTTTATGTTAAGGAGCATCAGATGAAAAATTTAGAAAGAACCATGAAATCATAGAGGTAGGGGGCCCTCTGAGGGAAATGTGTGCTAGAAAAAGATAAGCAAAGAACTGTAAAGCCTAAGTCACATCTAACCTTATGGGCAGAAACAGCTGAAAAATAGGGAAACCTGTACTGGGCACTGTGGCCCACAGAAATAGCAAGGTTGCAGAATCCACTCGGTGAACCTGTAGAGCAAAAATGTTCATGCAAGCTGTTCTACATGCGGCAAGCGACAGGTCATAGCTAATATTGATACACCCCGCCTGGGTAAGTAGGAATGACATAGATGATGCAGGTGGTACCATACAGATTTTTCATTTTTACAACCCTGCACGGTGGCGCAGTAGTTAGCGCTCCTGCCTCACAGCAAGAAGGTTCCCAGTTCAAGTCCTGGCTGGGGGACTTGAAACAGTGTCATCAATGGAGGACCTTTCTGTGTGGAGTTTGCATGTTCTCCCCGTGCATGCGTGGGTTTTCTCCGGGTACTCCGGCTTCCTCCCACCGTCCAAAAACATGCTTCATAGGTTAATTGGTCACTCTAAATTGTCCCTAGGTGTGAATGTGGGTGTGCATGGGTGTGTGATTGTGGCCCCTGCGACAGACTGCTGACCAGTCCAGGGGTGTACCCTGCCTTCGCCTATGAGCCGTGACCCCAAAAGGGATAAAGCTTTTGGAAAATGAATGGAAAAAACAACCCCTTCTGCGCAAAGAGCCCATTAGTGCGGTTTTTGTGTGCACTCCTTGCGTGCAGTCTGGCTGTCATGCTATGTTCACGCCAGTCATGTGACGTGCATTCATTGCAGGTTCTTAAATGCACTTTTAGCAAATGGTGTTCACACTGGACTGTTGCTACCTGATACGGAAGGTTTTTCGTACAATGCACCTGCAGATGGAAGAGTCTTTGTGCGAAATGTCAAAGCGGTGCAAAGAAAAAATAATAATGCCAAACTCACATATTCGGTTTCTTCATCGAGGTCTGCCCTATCTTTGCGTGCGTTGACCTGAGGGAAGACCTCTGTCATCAGATGGTTGTGTGGACCCGGTGCCTTGCCATTACAGTCTCTATGGTCCACTCCTAAACCACTGCCAGTTCCAGAGCCTCCTGTGAGGGACCCCCATGCCCCAGACCCAGTCCTTCTACCAGAATCTGGATTCTGGATGTGAGGCAGTCCTGGTGGTTGTCCCCCTGCCTTCAGAAGCTCTGGGAACTCCAGAGAGAGAGCACGTCGATTCCTCCTTCCACCAAAATGTCTTGAGAGAAACAGTGAAGCTGGGGCAGGTTGTGGAGGGGGAAGAGGATGATGGGAATGAGATAGAAGGGCCTCCTGCTCAGAGGAATAGGTGTAAGAATGAGGAGAACGTGTGCTTCGCACTCGCAGGCTCCCTCCAACTTGAGGTGCCCCTCCAAACCCATAGTTCCTTCTACCGAGACTGTATGAGCTAGACCTGAAGAGACAAAGATTTATTCTAAAAATGAACATATAAATCAATTAAAGATTACAAAGAAGAGTGATCATCTAGCTCTAATTTTTAATATGGGTAAAAAAAACAAAACAGGAATTTTCAGATTCCTGTTGATGCAATCAAGTTGTAATGCTGGCATTCATTAACGCATAAGCTAAAATGATGGCCGCACCTGCGACTCCATCCAGTCTGAGGGAAAGGTCGTCCCCAGTTGTGGTAGTTGGAACCAGGACCATGGCGCTACAGAAAAAAAATAATAAAATCAAATATCAATAAGAGAGCACCTATCAGTGAAAATGTGAAAATCAGATTTTGTAAAAACTTGTCAAATGAAACGTGTTTGTCTTGCAATTATTGTTTTTTTGAGAACTAACTAAACAACTTTACTAAAGAAGTTAAAATGTTGTATTTGTTTTCCTGGATTCCAGTGCATTACTTTTTTTTTCATTTATGTATTACAAAACAGGCAAATTAAACTTTTAGAAGGAAGGAAAATGAAAGTGTTCTTTGAGTAGCTCTAACAGATAATTTCAAATCTCTATCAAGATAAATGGATTTGTCTTTTCCTGACGACATCAATGAAAACCATAGAAGCATGCAGTGTTAAAATCCACCTTTCTACCTGTCTAATAACCTCGATCAATGAGAGCTTATTAAACCAAACTTGTCTGAATGTTTTTGAACGCATTCATATTTACAAAATGCCAATAACATATGAAAACTACATTAACCCGAATTAATTTCTAGCTATGAAAAAAAATCACTTTTTTGATTGCATGTATTTGGAAAAAAAACCTCAAGTCCCACTCGGTGTCACACACCTAGGTGTGTGAAACTTGTTCTCCTCATTTGACTCATCCCCTGGGGGAACGGTGAGATGAAGACCAAGAGGCATCTGGGAACCAATCGTGGTTCAACCCCAAAGCCCAACCCCTTTATGCTGAGGGTCAAGCAGGGAGGCATGGGGTCACATTTTTAGAGTCTTTGGTATGACTTGGCCTGGATCTGAGCTCACAACCTTCCAGTTCCAGGATGGACAGTCTACCACAAGGCCACTAAACTGGTTTGGATCAATGGGCATCAATAGCTTAAAAGGAAGAACATTTCTAGTTTTATAGTCTAAGATACTGAAGAGGGTGGTTATAAAAATTTAAGAACAAATCTCCTTAAATCTTTTTTCCCTTTTGCAATGAATGGTGTAAGTGATCCTTCCTATTGTCAATAGATGTTAAGTGCTGATAGAGAAGTGGAGGTGACCTGACAGTGAAGTAGATCTCTCACACCCACTGTGTTTAACTTTGTAACCTTAGAGATAAGAGTTTTGCTAAACACCGTCTTATCCGTTCTCTTCCTTTCATCCCCCTCTCATTAATAAATAAATTAATATGCCTGCGTCTTTTTCTGGCGGCATCATAATCTCTCTGACATGTTTCTGTTGTCTTACCCCTCCACTGTTTTCCTCATTTCTTTCCTGATATATTGAGAAAGAAAACAGACACCTATTAAAGAATTTCCATGGCAACTGTTTTCAGAGACAAACCCTTTCATTTACATGCCACAGGACTATTGGACGGTTGAATGAACACAGTCGATGACAGGTGAGCTTCTAAGCGCGATCTACCTGGTTAGCAGACATTTATTTAGTTACAGTTTGAACTGTCCCATTAAAACAAGTAACTGAAATCCATGTGATTTTTTTTTTTTTTCCCCACCAAACCCTACAAGTTTTCATAATCATTAGATAATGTTAAAGCTGCGAGGAACATTGAATGGCACACAGGCGATACCCGCCCCAATTCCTCTTCTGACCCAGCCTCACTAGCTTAGTGGCTGGGCCCCTCACTCTCCCCTATCCTCTGCCCCCCTAGTCAGAGCTGCAAGTGACAAACATGTTTTTTCAATTCCATGTTTTGGACCCCTGGGAGTGACAAACATGTCTGTCATTTTTAGAAGAATCAGCTAAAGTAACCTTTATGCTTTCCTTGGCAACTTAATCCAATATGCTCACTATGATGGATGATGTGCTCATTGAAAGGAGTGATGGTAACAGGGTGACAATGTACCAAAGACAGGGAGCGTCTCTCCAGGCTGCTCTTCCCCAGGCTCATCACACTGCTCTTCCTGGACTCACTGGTGAAGCTTCTCTTCTCTGAGGAGTATGACCCTCTGGGCCCAGACGGCGCACCCAGCTCGAGGTGACCGTTTGGAGTGAGGGCACACATTCTTGTGTCTGCAGATATATACAAAGAAAATGATTGCATTTTTTGCACATAAATGCATGTGTGGTTATGTTTATTAATTTAGTATTCTGTTAATGGATCTTCATCATTTCTAACTTTATAATTTGACTTAAGTAATCTTCTTGTCTTCGCCCTCTTTGAACCATCATGTTTATTCATTTATTTTTTCATTTTATGGGTTTGTCGCTTTTTTCCTCCCATTTTTTTTACCTTTTCACATTTGTGCTCTTGTGTTAAAAGGCCTATTTTGAAAAATGTAATTGCTTGTTTTGTTCCCAAGGCAACTTAAGAGGTAAACACAGAGTTCATTTGTACATGGAATAGGTTTGTAAGCATAAGACGAGCGACAGAGAAGGTGAAAGAGAACAGCAGATCCTAATAGTCTTTAGCAGTAGGTTGTGATGCTCTTCTGCAAATACACTTGTTTAAGTCAATAAGCCTGAATGGCTTCAGGAAGGCAAGAAGGAAATTGTAGTTCAAAGCAAGAAAGAGCATCTTGTAGGAAATAGAGGATTTGTGAGGTATCACTCAAAGTCAGGGTCAGGATTTTGACATGGCGACAGGAAGTTGAGACAAGTTTTAGGATTACAGAGGAGCAACTTGTCGTAGGACAGCCTGTGGTCTGGATGTCAGACGGAGGAGCATGACAGGAAGGAGTAAAACACCCCAACGCTTGCTTATAAATGTTTTTCAAAGTTAACATAACTCTAGAGCACCCTAACAAATTGCTTTGAAGAAAAATGGAAAAATTCACAAATGTTCATGCTTTCCTGTTTGTGCAAGCTATGCCACACAGGTGCAAGACATTGGAAAGATGGGCACAACAAATGTAATCAGGGTTCTCAAAAGCTGCAGCATAAAAAAAAGAACATACAACTGGTATTTTAGAGCGTAGCACCCATTTTTCTCTAGCTCACGACAACTTGACTTTCATGTTCTGAACTAAAAGCTGTCAGCCTTGTGACTAGAGTGGTTATACCCATTCTACTTGCTGAGGTGCTATTTGCACTTCAAGTCTAAGTCAACTTTTATATTGTCCATGACACAATGATGAAACATTTCTCCTATATTGTAGTCCACAAAGAGTGCCTAAAACTATTACCTATTAAACTATGTCCAACTGTTGACGGTTCAGGGCTCTACTGTCCAAGTCTGAAGGTCGTGCATTTAGCATTTTTACACTTCTGGCTTCATGGTAGAAGTACAAAAAGTCAATGCTGAGAATAAGTGGGATGTTTAAGCACAAGCATTAATGCATACTCTGTCCAGGTAAAATGACTGCTGAGATGGTAGTGACCTTCTTCTGATTTCTCATCAGCTCCCACAAACCCCTGCAAACATTTGCTGACCTTCTGCACTGTTGACACTCCGCACTGTTATGCATCTGACAACACAGCTGCAAATGTTGCAGAGGACCTTAAGTGAGATGTCACCATTTCTGCCTTTTTGGCGATGTCTTCATACTTGGGAACCTACCAATATTTAAAATTACCTATGCTCTTAAAACTCCAAAAAAGATGAATGCTGAAATGACCCACACTGAACAAAGTTATTAATAAAAAACTTTTGTTTTTGCCCCCATTTGACATGAGATGAACTCAAAGAACACAAAATAACAATTTCTCTCAAATAGTGTTCACAAATCAGAATCAGCTTTATTGGCCAGGTACATTACATATCCAAGGAATTTAGCTTCGGTGTCTTATACTCTTATGTGCAAACAGGAAAGGCATAAATAGTTGCAAGAAAAACAAAATAAAATATAAGTATTAAGAAAAGATAAAGACAACAAACAACAGTTTTTTCCAATGCAATAGTTCTCTGTCTAAATATGTGATATTGAACACATTCCACCTCACAGGTATGCCACATAAAGATGCTGATTAGACAGGTGTACCTAAGAACGGCCACATTAACAGGCCACTCTGAAACCTGCTATTTTGTGTTGTTGGGGGTCTGGAGACTCAGAAAACTGGTCAATATCTGGTGTGACCACCATTTGCTTCATGAAGTGCAGCCCATGTTCCTTCAAAGAGTTTGTCGTCGTAACCAACTTGTGCAAATGCTCACATTTGATGGCGTCTGGCAGTTTGAAAAGGTGTTCTCGTCATTTTTTAAATGACTTCAAGGGACTTCTGATACCCCATTTATTATGTATTGACCAAGCTCATGTTTTTAGCGGTCAATCAATTGTGTCAAAACCAGGCTTATATTATCACAAGACCTACAATCTCTGATGTCACCCATAAGATTCTGAACAGTGATGTGGATTGCGCTTGTTTTTGTTTGGTGTGAAAATTGACTTTTTCCACATAGGAGTCAAGGGGAAACGGCTCAGTTTTGCAATCTGCCACTAGCGCTAATGAGGAACTGTAAAATTTGGTTTCTGGGAACAGATGGTGGGAGCTTTTTGTGACTCAATAGCTGCGTTTCCATTACACATATGTGCAAAACGTTATTGAAATTCTGAAAATGTTAAATAAACACAATTCTGCTGTTTCCATTAAAACATAATCATCCGAATAAACACAAACCAACTCTCGCGATAAGTCATTCAAAACCATGGCGACAGATGTGAAAATGACTGATTTACAGCAGATAGCAGATACCGGTACATTAAAATGTCTGCCATGGCCCTAACATTCATCATCATCTATCAAAGGAGACATCGGCATCTTATTCAGACCATGGGACGGTAAGCTCCTTACATGTGGGAGCGGCTATGGATGAAGCGATTTTGGGAACTCGTGATTGGTGATTTTACAGAGAAGCTGTGTATCCAACAATTCCACATAACACGCTCAACTTTTGATGAGCTGTGTGACGTCTTGTGGCGCCCGCTGTGAGGTGCTCAAGGCAGCCACTTCCTACCAAGAAGAAAGTAACGTGATCCATTAGTTCAAAAAATATGTTTCCATTGCAGTTTGAGCGGTTTCTGTGTCAATCAAAGCGCAGCTTTTGAGATCTCCTTTGTCAGCAAAAGTTGCTAAGTCCATATATGGTGCGGTTGCTTTTATAATATTATTTCTTAGGGTGGCATAAGGACAACAGCACTTGGGGCTCATTACATGCTGGTCCGATAGACTTTTCCCTTTTTTCATTTTGGCTGGCCCATCACATTAGTCGCTAAATGTTTTTTTTTGCAGAGGTTGCTTGAGCACAAAGGCATTCAAGTGATTTTGATTAGTTCCTTGAGACACCATTTTGAGAGGCTAAGTGCTGTGTCGCTTTGCTCTTACTGGGGGATTGTGAAAAAGTTTTTGTAATTGTTTCTTAGGCTGTGGACATAAAGCCAGCCTGATGCAGTTTGTACTTAGTCTTTTAGCTGAATGGAGGCTATGACTATGTCATACAATCTCAGATCGCATTAGACTCTTTTTTCTTTTTTAAACCTTGGGTTAATTGTTTTTCCAGTGTATGTGCCTTCTGAGATTGATCTTATCCTTTAAACTTTAAAACCAGCATGTCCACAGGTATTAAGCCTTTGCAGGAGTGCGTGTTTAAGAAATGTGGAGCACTCTGTGTTTGGAAAGTTAGCTTGATCTTCAACAAAAATAAGACAAAAAATAATTAGAGAGCTAAGAGGAAAAATAATCTAAGTTCTCACCAGACAACTTGATAGAGTCATGCTTCTCACTTTCATCAAAGTTGGAAGAGGAGTGCTCATCATCGGAATAGGACCGATTGGCATCACCCTGGTAAATAAAAAACAAAAAAAAAAGTTATAGTCATAAGAAACAAAGGTTTATAGCAAGCAGATGTGTGATGGTCTTTAAAAACAAAAGTCCTATATGTACTTTTTTTTTTTTTAAATTTCAACTAATATCCACCAATTTACCAATGTTCCAATCACACTGCCTCAGTCTAGCCAAAAACCTCAGAGCTAACGATAGAGGATTTTTATATCTTACTCTGTCAGTAAAGCAAGAAGTAAAAACTACAACAATGCATTATTTTTAATAGATTAAGATATCAAAAATTGGAGTTAAAGTAAAAGTACTGTATTTTCGGCACTATAGGGTACAACTGATAGCTTTAAAATCGGTAAGCACAACCAGAATTAGTTTGTTAGTATTAGTAAGCACTATTAGTATTTTCCTTACATGATGTCTCATGTGCAGCTAAACCAGATAGAGTGTATATAATTAAATAAAGGTGTAAGAGCCAGGGATAAGGGAACCAAACAGTGGGAAAAACAAGTAGATTCATAGATAAAAAGATTTATGGCTTGGGTTTTGTTTAGCATTTCAAAAAAGATCCATCAAAAGCTTTGAGATATTTCAATGTTGCTCCCCATCACCTGTTGCAATCTTCACCCTTGAACATCATCGCTACATCATTTCATACATCAAAAAATCTTTGATCTATTCATGCAGTATCTGTCTGCTGTCAATGAACGGCACAACATTTTCCCAATGACATAATTGCATTTCAGGAACCAAATAAATTGTTGCTACATGCTCTGCATTATCTATACATTACTTGAGTATCACACTGATACTACTGAATAGAAAAAAAACTTAACAGTTAGTTTAACGAGATGACCAAAAAAGTTGTTACTGTCAGTTCAACATATAACACAAAAGGAAAAAATCTATTTTAGATTCTTGTCTGCTCTGAAACAGGCCCACAAAGCTGAAAACTTTAGCTATACTTCATTTTCATAGTAATTAGGGCTCATTTCTGGCGGACAACCTGAATGCTGTCAAAGAACGGTAAAAAATATCTCTTAATTATCCCTACTTCCCTGAAAAACTGTCAGTTGGCTGGCAAAGTTCAGCTTTACAAGTACTTTTTAGTTTGCACTGATGATAAATATTTTAAAAAGTAAATGACAACAGTTGTTGTTGTAAAGATTTAGAGAAAACACAATAGTTTAAGAAAAACAAACTCAGAACAATTGAAACTCTATACAGCCAGCAGATGTTTTCCCCAAGAAAGGACAGTGAGAAAAAGTTGCCTAATCAAGTCAAAGACAGGGATGAAGATGAGTCAGAGAATTACTTTGGCCTGTCAGATTGTCAACATGCTACAAAGAAAAATGCTCCATCAACAGCCCCTTAACATTCTTCAGGTGTCATTTGAAGAGGAAGCGTTAAAGTGTGAGCAGCAGGTGCAGCTGACAGAAAACGGTATCCTCCAAGGCTTTTGCAGTCATTGCATAGAAATGACTAAAGCTCATCCAGGAGATGGTGGTCACCCTAAAATTAATCACAATGGATTTCATTGCTTTCACTGACAGCTTTAGTGCAAAACGTTCTCTTTCCAAAAAGGTTTAACAAGAATTTCTATTGAAAAAAACAACCATTAACCAAAAAAAAAAAAACATTAAAAAAAAATCTAAATGTTTTTTTTTTGTTTGTTTTACAAATATAATTTCAATTTTATTTAGCAGCTTAACTAATTACAGCGAAAGTTTTCCTTTCTAAAAAATATGATCAAAATTATTCTTCAATCAGAAGCACTTCAAACTCTCTATAAGGATGGATCAGTTTTGTGCGTTTGGACCGTAACAAGCCTTTATTTTATTTTTTTAATAATAAAATATTCTATAATTTTACCCTATTTACTTGTCTTAGTTTTCTTTTTGGGTTAGCTGTTTAGTTTTTATGGCTCATAAATTAAATTCTACCTTTAATTTATGGTATTGGTTCAGCTTCATATTTAACAAGCAAAGAAAAGCTAATAGTAAACAGCATATGTATTTTTATTTGTTTTTTTCTGTTTTCTAATTTAATTTATTATTATTTTAGAAATAGTTTTTGTTAAATCAAAGTAAAAGGAGTATGTTAAGAGATTAAATAAATAAAAGTAATTTTAAAATCGTATGGCTGCTTTCTATTTTTTTCTAAACCACAAAAATGAATCTGCTAAAACATATGGAAATAATTATGTGCTCTATGTAGTGTCAAAAAAATATTTTAAAAAAACCCACTAATTGATAATTAAACAATTATGTTTCATAGACTGCAGTTACAAATATAATTTTTGAAATGTTTATAAATAATGAATTTTTTAGGGATAAATAATTGATAAGTAATATGTCCAAAAAAGCAAAACAAAATGTACTAACTAGATTACAATTAGCAAAATTATACAAATAAAACATTTGTCTTCATAAAACACATGTATAATTATTGCACCTACTATAAGGTAGTGCAAATGACTGTGAGAAACAGGCTTGTGCATCCAATATTGATTAGACCAAATCTTTGTTTCCTTTTTCTGCCATTTCTTGAAAATCAGTCAGGCACAAGGGTTGGACTTCTTTTAGCAGCAAAGGTCTCTGCCAAAGGTTAGGGTCTCCATTTCAAGCTACACAGACAGATGAATGTCAGCTGGCAACTGGAGAGGACATCATGCAGAGCATGCAAGGATGGAGTGAGGGAGTCTGGCTAAACATAGCAGGAAGAAGTAGAGGAAACATGAAAAGTCCCATTGTGTAATTGTTGTTCTGAACAGTTCTAAAGCTCAAACTTATTAATTCTGTGGTTAATTATTACTTTGTATTAATTACATAGTTGTATACAAAATAGGAATGTGATTCTGCATTAAAACCTTGGCAGTCATGAGGCTGATAAACAAATTGAGCCAAAAAAAAAAAAAAGTCTCACCGTATCTTATTCATTTTATACATTTGATAAGACTAATAAAACTAAAAAAAAAGTGAACTTTACCTCTGCTTGAAATCCTTCCACCAAGATGGCCACCAAAAGGTTGAACAGGACATAGTTTCCAAAGGTCATGAGGGCCACAAAATAAAGAGCTGCCAGTGGTGAGGTGGCTGCCATACCATTGTATAAAACCACATTCCAGTCCTCCTGAGTGAGAATCTTCAAAAGTAAAAAGAGAGACACTCGAAGATGTGGAAGACAATAATACCACACATTGGATTAACTTGAAATAAAATTGCACTGGATTGGTAAAATTCATGGAGTTATAGAGTTCAGTTTTTCTTCCGACACTTTTAGTGGATTGTTACAGGTGGAAAATGAGAGATCAATTGTTGTTAATGAAAACTAAATATTTATATTTATACTTGTGGTGTTTTCTCACTGGAAACCATTTTTGTTAACGTGCAAGATTGACTATTGTACTTTAAAGACGTGTTCCAATGAAAATTGTGTTTTTAACATGTTCTTATAACGTCTTCTTATAATGGAGAACTTACAGTATGTAAAAGGAAATCAAGCTTCAAATTTGCATGTCTGAATATTTCTATGTTCAAATCACTGTGAATCAGGAGCAGACAAAAAAATGCTGTTTGAAAATGATTGTAGTTGTGATGTAGAAAAAACAGTGGGCGGGTCCACTGCTCTGCTCCATTCCGATGCATCCAATTGTAGATGACTAGGTCCATGTGCGTCTTAGTTTTTCTCATCTATACTGGAAGCCTGCGACAGACTAGCGACCAGTCCAGGGGTGTACCCTGCCTTCGCCCATGAGTAGCCGGGTTAGGCTCCAGCAACCCCGTGACCCCGAAAGGGATAAAGCGGATTTGAAAATGAATGAATGAATGAATATACTGGAAGCTGGGTCAAAACTGTATGGCTGGACAGCTCCAAAATTGCTCACCATTTTTTGTTACACTGGTAATGTTAGGTTGGGGGTGTGAGGGAATGTAAGTTAGCTGGAGAGCACGTAAACTGGTGGATGAAGGGAAATGAGGGCAGGCTTACTTCACACCAACAGTCCTGCCCACAACTCTGACACGAATGTCTCTAACTTCTGCTGCTCTGCAGAAATTATGTCCTAGTGAACAACATTTGTTTTATTTGGGATAAAAAACATCACAAACATAATTCAAAGACCACCGGGAATCCTTTTAGAAAAGCTCAAAATATTATTGAAGTAGGTCTTTAAAATAAATAAATAAATAAATACATAAATAAACCTGGTGCGCACACAAAGATCATCATGAGTCATGAGGACTACCTGGAAAACAGTGACAATGGCCCACAACAGCGAGTCAAAGTTCTTCCTGTCTGACACCGTGTCCCCAGTCTCTGTCTTCAGACTGAATTTACAGCCAAAGATGTGCATCCCAAGGATACTGCAACACAATCAAATGTAGTTAAATTGATCATTTTTGCTGTCAATATTATCATTTTTGACCTAGCATAGTTTTTGACAGAAATGTAACGTTTGAAAGTAAATAAACCCTAATGTTGTGTGAAATGATATTTGCCTTGTTTCCAATGGACCAGAAAAATGGGGGGGATGCTATGATGGGGGCAGAAAAAGTCAAGTGACACAAATACTTATTTTCCAAATGTTATTACAAATGTAATCATTTTGTTCAAATTAAATCCAGTCACACTAAACTGTTATACCTTTCTTCTTATAATGCCAAAAAAATAAAAAAATAAAAAGACAACAGATTGAATCAAAACTGCTTCTTTAAATAATTTTCCTTCTTGACTCTGCATGAGTCAACTACAACTCATGAAACAAATGTGCATAAATTGGGTGAGAAGTTAAACTGAGATGATAACATACTGACAGAAAACTCGTCATGTACATCCTACAAGTGTGTTTCTTTTTTAAATCTGTAAAGTAGAAGAATTTTGAATAATTGACTACACCACATCATAGAGGACATAACGTTTGTATCGTCCTACCTAAAGATGAAGATGAAGAGCATTAGCAGCATGCAGAATGTAGCCACATTGTCCATGGTCTTCATCAGTACCACCAGCTGTCTCCTGAGAGCTGGCATGAACCTGACCAGCTTCAGCACCCTGAGCAGCCGGAAGGTTCTCAACACCGACAAACCTCCGTCTGACTGGCTGACAATCTCACAAACACTGAAGCCAGATGCACAAACACAGAGACAGACAGTTAATGCCATGTTATTTTAATACAGACAATCACAAATGTATATAATATTTTATGCATTATAAGGTCATTTAAAAGCCTTTTAAAAAAAAAAAAAAAAAAAAAAAAAAAACCAACAAGTCAGGCACCTATTGGTGCGTAAGTTATTTTTTAAACAAAGTTGTATTGTTGCAAATTTAGAAAGCAGTCAAAATGATCCCACGGTAGGTCTAATTAACTTGCAAAAAAGACAGGAGTAGCTTAACATAACAGCATTATATTTTCCATGTTTCTGAATTTGTGCTTATGATTCTGCGGCAAAGGGTTTTACAACTGAAAACAGGGTAAAGAATTATGCTTTCAGCTTTCTCATCCACAAACCGTTACTTTAAAAATCTCAGCGATTATATAGGCTATTAAAAATACATATAAATCTATTTTTTACTAAAGATTTAATCAACCAAGAAAAAAAAAACTGTTGAGTAAATCCAGTAATTTTATCATTTCATAATTGCTATATTCACTTAAGAGAGAGCTGCAGCTTCCCCTGCACTCTGGTACGCTAGCAAGAATAAAGAGCCCAATGAAAGCAGTGGTCAAAGGGTCTAATGAAGACCTGAACATATCCTTGTCTCTGAACTGTCACTGAATGAATAGGGACACTTCCACAGAGCAGTCCCGTATGAAGAGGCTGAGGACGTTCAGACAGATGAAGAGACGGAAACTGACGCACTTATGTTCAATCGACATGGATCTTCTGTGATGGGCTCCACATTTGATCGTGTTTAGTTTCACCCGCTTTGATGTGTATTTGATCCCATGTTTTTATGGGGGGGATCACAGACAAAGGCTCTTAACCAGATGCATTGTGAAAAAAAAAAAAGGATACCAGGACATGAAAGGCAAAGCCTGTCACCTGAAACGCCATGCACACACAAGTGACAAAACCCTTTTGCTGTCTGACACTGTGGCATCCAAATACATCCAGCTGATGTATTTGAACCAAACAAAATGAGTATGACAAAAGCAGCATGAACAGTTTAACAATCACACATTTATCTGTGCTGTGACATATGAATTTCTTCCAAAAGCCATTAAAATATGCAATTAGTGTTTCTGAATAAACTCATACATGTGTTTGCATATTTGCTTAAATAAAGGGATTTGTTTGTTAAAACTGTTTGTCTGGCTTAAGAGGAAAGAAGTACAGATAAGACACAAAATGTGCATGCTCCACAGGATCTTTGCCGCCCATACCTTATTATCACGATAATTCCATCAAAGACATTGTAGGGGTTCCTCAGGTAGTTGAAGGAGCCGAAAGCTGTAACCTTGAGAATCATCTCCAAAGAAAACATGCTGGTGAAGACGATGTTGCAGATTTCCAGGACGTTTGTGAGTTCCTCCGGCTGACGAGAACAGGGACAACAAAGGAGAAAAGGCTGAAAAGTGTGAAGTGATGACATCAGCTCCCTAATTAACCATAATAGAAGGACATGTTGAAGCTATAATACACTAAATACTTTTAACGTGACAGTGAAAGTTCTAGGTCAGGGGTGTCCAAACATTTTGCACAAAGGGCCAGATTTGATTAGCTGAAAATGCGTGACGGCCAACTACTGGGCCTGCATTCTTTAAATTTTTACTATAACACTAAATGCTAATGAACTATTTTATCCCATGTTTGTTTTTCGCAATGGTATCGTTTTCATTATTTTCACACAAAACATAAATATATTGAAATATATTTTTGCCAAAATTGCATTGAATTACATGTTTGAAGGCTATAAATACATCATTAAAATAAATAGTATGTCTGGAAAATAACCTTTTGTCAACATACTTATGAAGATTCACAATCAATGCTCACTGTAAACTTTTAAACATAAATCATGTTAACAGAAAAGTAACACAAAAAGTGATCTTATCAGAAGTGGTTTTGAATACAGAAAACAAATAAATCTCTTCTTCTCGATTGACCATTATGGCTCTGAAGGTCAAGTAGCCACAGGTTGTTGCCACTGGCTTAAAAAGTCATATTGCTATAATTGCTCATAATTAGCAAATTGAACACAGCTCTTAAAATTGCGGAGGGACGCATATTATTGAATTCATGACAGGAGCCTGTGGGCCAGTAAAAATATGAACGCAAGTCGCATTTGGCCCACTAGCCAGACTTTGGACATGCTTCTTCTGGATCTTTAATTAAAAAAAGTAAATAAAATATCAAAATGATCTTCAAAGTTAAAATAGTTCTGAAAAAGAACGTAACGTTAACAAGCAAAATGTTGGCACTGATCTTCAGAAGTTGTGTGTTTCTTTAGGATGATGATTGTTGTTGAATGCATTTAAATTTGCCTTCTGTTTTAATTTTTTTTATTCTAATGACATACTCAGAACCAGTAAAAAAGAGAGTAAATTAATTCATTAACAAGGCTTAAAGGTATTTTTTGCAAGCTCAATGCCTGTTTTTTTGACTGTACAAAATAAAAAAGTTTGCATTAAAAATTGTTTTTCCTTTGCTTTTTGTAACAAGTCAGCAGAACATTTTTTGTAAAAAAAATATATATATATATTCACCTTCTTTGTTTTGCTTTTTCAAACTACAAATGACTACAAAAAACACACTGAACACGTAAGAAAAAAAATAGAGCATTGCAGCTTGCCTGTAGTGCGGACTGTTCAAATACAGTTCAAATAGGTCCAAATTATGCCCAGTGGTCCCTAGTTTATTACGAAATAAAAAAAATTATCAGCCCTAGGTAAAATCCTCAAAGCACTCAACATTACTTAATACTTTTTAATACTTTTAATACTTTTCTTTCTTGTTTGAAATCTCAAAGTTCAAACAGTAGAAAAAAATGGAACCAAGGAGCTGTTCGCATTTAAAGATCTATGTATATTCAACGGGAATGAAGGCATTCTTGACAATGATCCACAGCAATTCCAAACACAGAGCACAATCAGCTGTTAAAAAAAAGAAGGAAAAAAAGCATAAGAGACTATGAAAGGTGAACCACAATACAGTGAGGGAGCAAGTGGTAGTGCTAGAACACTTTATTTGTAGGGGCTGGAAGGGGGCATAAGACTTTGGAAGGGTGGAAAATGCAGAGTGAAACACCATGATGATATCTTTAAGATGAAACGATCAAAAATTATTATTTTATTAAAATTAAGCTAAGGTGCTAATATTAAAGCTTAAATGACTTGAAGTCTTCATCTTAGTTCAGCAGGTCAAAATCTGTCTAACTAACATTAAAAGTAGAAGTCTGTTTTCATTGGCCTCAGCCTGAAACATTTGACATCTTGTGAGTCAGACATCTCACAACCATAGATTTATTCTGATTATTTACGTGTCTAATTTCCCTTTCCTTGTTTTTTTTAAATTTATTTTGTTTTATTATGCATCAGTGTTTATGTCACTTCTTCAACCCTTTTTATTCGCACAAGCATGATCTGAATTTGGTCGAGTCAGAATTTCCTCCATAGCTGTCTTCCAAGGAGCTCCTCTACATCAGCAATGACACTTTTGACATTTCAGTCCCCCACAATCAATAATCGCTGCATTTACATGATTGTGTTTAGGAGTGAAAAAAAAACATGGGTTAATGATGTATGCCCAACAATGCCAAGAATTACCAAATGGTGCCAGCAGCCTCTGGAGATCCATTACTGCTCTCTCATTACTATAGACCCAGGACCAGATTTAAAGACTTGTGTTTTTGCTCCACTGATGAGTGGAGTCAAATATGGAAATTGGGAACTTGATGTTACACTGAGCACAAGTTGATTTAAGAGGATAAATTGTGTGAGGTCATCCAAGAAAGAAGGTAAGCAATCAAATTTCCCAGACAGGGATAAGTATTATCTTATCTTATCTTATCTTATCTTATCTTATCTATATTCTCATCATATCATATTGTATCACATCTAATTGTATCGTATCTCATCTTATCTTTTCTTGCTGCTAATGCTGCTAATGCCCCTTATTTTTTCTCAACTGTCTTGAGGTCAGTCACTCAAAAAGAACCTAGAACAGCGCACATCGCCCGTTGCGGTGCTGCTGACATGACAGCTACGAACACACAGATCAGATTCAACAAGTTGCTGGTTGCAAAATGACAGAGAAACTTTTTATCATGTTGTGATCTTACATATTTATCTAAATGTCTCAATTCAATTCAAAATGACTGTCTGGTTCACTTAAAATCTGCTTTTTATATAAAGTCTGTGTATTCAAACACATAAATATGAGAATTTCACATATTCTTCTGGAGCATGTTACAAAAGTAGCTCATCTGGCAAAAAAGAGTGGGCACTCTTGGAGTAGAAGTCAAGTAGTATATCTCCCTTCTCTACTGCCTCAAATCAGCTGAAATAATGCCCCAGATCCTTGGGAAATGCATACAAAGGGCTCTACTTCTTAAAATGTTCTTGGAAAATGACCCCAGGTTACCCCTCAGTGAACTTCCAGTAGTGGTAGCCTCCTACTTTGTCCTCAGTAACATCCTTTTCAGAAAACTTTTGTCCCTGCATCATGGTGCATGATAACTCCAAAAAGCGACAGTGCAGAATAAACAGGAGTACATAAAGAAAATCATCTGAAACAGCAACAATTACCTTCAGAAATGCTTTCGTTAAAAGAATGTTGGCTCTCACACTTTGGGAGGTTGAAGACTATACAGGGTTTGGTTCCTGTTTTTCACAACTCCACTCAACCTGTTGGTTTGTAGGAGCTCTTTCCTCTAAAAGCTGTTGTCAGGAACTGTGAGCTACTGTCAGCGCCACAGTTAAGCCTCAGATGGATGTAAAAATAGGGAACGATGTGGCTAAACTGACAGATTGTCACAACACAGCTGACATGTTGAAGTCCACTGATGCATTCACAGTCACTGTGGCCGTATGTTAAAACAAAACTCCGTTGGCACGTCCTCTCTGTAGAAACGTATTTGCCAATATGATAATACAATTATAATCATTATCTGATACTGACATTACAGTGTATCTCCTGGTTGAAACATTCCTTTTGAGGCTCCATATAGTGATGTACTTTGAAACAGTTCCACATGAACTTGAGGTTAAACCCTTTGGCTCCAATGTTGACATTCTTTTGACTACCGTAAGTCTTTGACCATTGAAGGAATTAACAGAACTGCAGCAGATTCTGAAGCAGTGAAAAGCAACCTTGTGCTGATGCGCAATATTTCCCAGTAGTGAAGTGATTATAAATTCGGCGGCTGATTCTGACGCAGGGAAACGTGGCTTTGTTACGCAATCCACGCAAAGCCGACTTTAAAAGCCATTTTTTCCCCGCATCAGAATCAGCTGATTCACATTGGTGGCATAAATGGTCGAAGAGTTACGGTAAGTCAAAGAGTGGGCTATTTAGGTGATGTGTTAAAAGCTAAAAGCCTAAAACGTTAAATGAAAACACTACCTCCCTTTAGAGCCACAGTGTTCTCATTTTTTTTCATGTTTTTTTTTTTTTTTAGTGATGGTCCCAAACTGCATACCTTCACTATAGGATGGTTCTGATTCTTGACATCCTTAGTTTTCATATACATTTCTCAAAATACCAATATAAATGAGACGAATTGATGTTTATTAGAATTTATTTGCTGTGATTTTTTTGTCAAAGAATCTATCATTACTGATGGTCCTAAAAATGTGCGTAGCTACGCGTGATTGCGAGACTTGTGAATGCAGAAGCCCAAAATGCGCATATACGCGTTGTTCACATAGACTTTTTTATTAAAAGTGGCTGCTCGATGGATGATTTTAAAATCCATGCTTGGTCTGCCTGCTTTAAAAGCACACGGTGGCCTCATTTATAACACAATCTGTACTTGGAAATACCACAGATGTACCAGGACAGATAAATAGTGGAGGGATAAAACAGATAAAGTCTTCCATGGTGTTGCTTAAAAGATTGGAGGCAGGAAAACACCAGAGCTTACGGCTCCCTCTTTCTCTGTTAACACGGCAAAGTCTTGCCATTTCTTTCTGTCTGTCTATTTTTAGCCCGACTGGGATGAGAGAAGACCTACTGCCTCAGCGGCGGAAACACGAGTGGGCGATGGTATAGTGAAGGCAGGAAATATTGATAGAGAGAGTTCAGAAAGCTGAGCATTGGCACATGGGCTGAACAGCGGAGGAACATGTATTAGAGAAACACAGAAAATCAAGCAGTTTTTTTTTATTTTTTTAACAGCTGCAAATGTTTCTCCAACACAAGAAAATGTATCTAATAACATTAGATGAAAGAAATGTCACAAAAAACTTTTGTACCACAGAGCAACATTATGATGCATTTGTTCTATTTATTGATACAATTTTGTTCATCTATTTTATTGAGGATTTGGAAGAATAGGACAACAAAGTCGTAGTGTTTTTTGAATCTTTCTTTATGAGGGTCTTGAGATGCAAATTCAAAATCAGCATTCAAATCGATCTACCTGTGACACACTATATTGTAAACGATAGATATTTTAGGATATATGACTTGTTATTGGCTGACATATTTGAGAGTTTTGATTGAATTAAAAATAAAAAGACTTGAAAAGAATAGCAGTCTCAAAATACATAGTTGGAGACAAGGAAACTAAAAGCTTACAAGGACAAATTATTTAAAAGAGTTTTGTTTTTTAACTTAGCTAGTTGAAAAGAAAACCAGTTATTCCAAACTATTTTAACCTGTTATTAAATCTTTTGTTAAAGTCCCACTCCAATTATCTTTTAATCTGTTGTAAAAGCATTCCCAGTGGCCTTTTTATTAACGTCTTTGTAGGCGAGACGTTTGATGTTGAGCAACCCCCCAGTCCCCTCCCTGTTGCTGAGAGCTCTCTGTTTACATGCTCTCTTTCTAGTTTACAGCCCCTCACATGCCCGACCTAATATTACTGCTAAACTAAAAACTAAAACTTAAAGCAATGAGCAATATTGGAACGACCCAGGCGATTTGTGTGCCGTGAGCTGATTCAAGCTAAGACGAGGAAAACAAAGACATACATGGATCTTTTTCTCTACACGTAGATGCATCTGAATGGAACACATTGTGTTTTCTATGTCACAAATAAGATCTTTTTCAAACGGCACTTTCTCAGCTGCTTTAGATTCACAGCGATTTAAAAAAAAAAAAAAAAAACTTTAAGATTAACTTCTTTATCTGAGTCCGCCATAATCAGAAAAACACCACAAGAACATGTTAAAAACACCAAAAACATAATCTTCATTGAAGTGGGTCTTTAAAAAAAAAGCTACTTAGCCATGGCTTTGAGCAATACGAGATTAGACTGCATGCATTAGTTATTGTAATAAATTCAAAAATCCAACTTAACTTTGACTTTTAGAGCAAATCTTATAATTTGCACCTAATACCTATATACATAGCTAATATACATAACTACATACCTAATATATATATATATATAATATTGTATTTTAAAATTAATATATTATATATTTAAAAATAAACCAAGAAGACATGTTTGTGCTGAACTAAAAAGAATTTTGTTTGCCAAAAAAGAGCAGGATGCTTTAAGTTTAGAGCTTTGACAAACCTTAGAAATTCATCTGAAAAGGTGAAAACTGCTTTGACACATTAAACCTGTGGGAAAATAAACTGTGGTATATTGCAGCTAGTTGACAGCTACTGACCGGAAAAAACTTGGGTCCATTTGCAACCAGTGTAGGGGGGTCATAAATCAGACTGCGTGCATAAATGACTAGATAGAGTGCCAATGGTGTTCCCTTTACTATCCATACTGTAAAGATAGATAAATGCAAGAAAAAAAGGATTGGTGCCCATGAAGTTGACCTGAAATAATGCCACACAGTGATATTTGTGTACCTGCTCATGGTGCTCTATGCCCATGCTTATGGTGTTGATCAGGATGGCTATCATGATGCCTCGGTTGAAGTACTTGCTTTCGACGATGCCCCACAGCTTCTTCCTTACGTCATGCCATATTTCTCTGCAACCCCTCTTTGGAAGGCAGCCCACGTGGTTCTCTGCACTGATGTCGCCTTTATTGCCCTTTTCTTTACAGTCAGTCTGGTCATCCTCCTTTTCTGTTTCCTCTGAGGCTTCTGCTTCATTGCTGGCACCACTGCAAACTGGCCTCACCCCATCTTTGAGTCTCAGTGCCATGGCGCACTGAGGGCAGCCATCTGCTGCAGAGGTGGCAGTGAGGGCAGTGGGTTCTGCTGCCGATGTGTGGTCTGGTTTATTATGATAAGAACACGTAGGACCTGGCATGATACAAACAGAGAGTGAGTGCATAACTCATTTACAAATATACAGCTTCAGTAACGCTTTATGTCACGTACCGTGCCTCAGCACTGCTCTCCTCTCATGTCTTCCCTGTCTATTGGCCTTCCTCTCCCTGGCTTCTCCTGCTTCTCTGCCTCTTCCAACTCCACGGAAGCCCCGAGGTTTACCCCTCAGAGTGTAAAAAAGGGAGACCGTTTGTCTTTTGGTCTTGCGGAGGAAGTGGCACATGAGCTGGAACAGCTCCTCATAGCAGTCCCCTGGTTCACTGGCCAGCGTTGAGGAGGAGGAACACTGAGCCCGCTGCTCCTGCATCAGCTGATGCTCCCGCTGCTTGGTCTCTGAGAACTGAGTGGCGATGACCACGAGGCACAAGTTGATCATAAAAAATGAACCAACCTGGAACCATAAGAGGTGTGCACACAGTAAATAAACAGAGATTTAAAGTAAATTAAAAAATATTGAAACATAATGGTAAGAAATAGAAACAAATGTGACTTTTTTTCTCCTTTTCTGCACCCACTAAATTAGGGTAATGGAATCTGCTGACTTCTGAAGGTAAAGCAGCCATGCATTCTGAATGGGTCACTAATCTATCAAAGATTGGAGACAAACAACAACAAACACTCACACATGATGACATGTTTTTACAATTCCACCTTCCACTGTGGTTTAGAGTCCGTTTACAAAGAAAAGCCTTGTATGTGTTGAAAAGGAAGACAACTCATAGAAAGGGGTTTTTACCTCTTTATGCCTCCTTGGTGCCTTATGGTATAGTCACAAATACAACTGCCACCATGCGATAGGGTGGCATCGGCAGAATCTTCAAGATTAGCTGCCACAACCCGATTTTTTTCGAAAATCGTTGGCGTGGCCATGAATGTAGACGGCTGCAGTCAGGAGGGGATGACGTTACTACGAAGTCAGGCTACAGCAGCTGATCACCAGCCGGCTGCAACTCAGATTGGACGATGTGTAAATGTCTCTGGACAGCGGCCATTCATATCAATTTCCACGGGCCACCAGGTAGCCCGGGGGTAAATAGAAACTGGGCCATTCGGCACCAATAGTTATTGGCAACTAAGATCTTGAGCACACATTGTAATCTTGACAATTTACAAAGGTACTACTTTTGAGACATGATTCCTCCCAAGAAAGCAGAACGTTCTGTCTTTGTTTTCTTCTCAGCATCAACCGCAATTCTTCAGTAAGCAGGTCTCTGAGTCGCTGTGGTGCTATCAACGCCTTGATGATTTTTGTGCATCATCAATGCCGTCGTCCCATTTGGACCCACGGTGGCTGGGATCGCCAGATTGACATCTGTACATCACTGGACCCCCAGCCCATGTCAACAGCTCTCGTCAAGTGCCTGCACTGCTATTGTGCGATTTCTAACAATCTGAGGTTGGTAGTGGAACGGCAGCATGGGGGCAGAGGGATGGCTGGAAGGTGGCAGCCTGAAATCAGCTGATCATCAAATGATATTGGGGAACCTGGAGAACCCTCTCATCAGTCAATTATCATGCTGCTGCCTTCCTGCCACCCACCTGTCATTTATTATCATTAAATCCAAAGGGTCGAGGTTACCTACCACTAACAACTGATATTCAGAATGCTTCTCCATAAAATAATACAATAAAGTCGCCTAAATGGCTCTGCTTTTACAGCTGAAGAGAACTGTTTATTTGTATTTGAAGTGTATAAAACTGTGTGGCAGGTATTTTTTTTAGCTCACTTATTGTCATTCCACTGTAAGGATCTGCACACTGCCTGGGTTATCTCAGCAGGTGTGAAACCATCAAATATGAACTACATGCACAGTCTCAACAACTATCGTTCTAGAATGTTAGCGTGGTCTTTCCGTTTGTAAAGAATAAATCTCATTTAGGTAATCGTCTTCAAAACTGAAACTAGTGCCTCTTTATCTTACCATCCTGGTGCAACCTAAATGTGAAGCTTAATGCTGCTGGTTACCAGTTCTAAAGCGTCTGAGTCATTGAATGTAAACTATTTTGTGTGGACATTGATGAGTGATCATTGAAGGACGCTGAAAACACTAAGGAATGCAATTTGTGCATTTGAGTGGGTGTGCTGCTTCGAAAAGTTCAACTTTATGCAAGCGCAAGGCAATTATCCTGCTGGAAGGCTCTCCCCACACTGGTCCTTTGGTGGGCTGCAATACAGCCTGCACGCACAGAAACACTGGTTCTGCTGCTGTACATTCAGGACCTTAATTATATGAGTCACTTTATTTTCTCAAAGTTTTTCTCTTTGAATTTAAAGGTTTTGAAATCTATCATTCCCTCTCTGGAAACACTAAGACCAAAGCTACAGAGGCAGGAATAGTTTTAAGCTAGCAAAATCAGCATTTGCTAACAATGATGCAGCTTCCCTCTATCACAGAGACCAAGATTTTTTGGAACCCTGGAAAACAAACAAACAAATAAACAAATACATGGTTCCCTCAAATTCACAATTTGTTGCTACAAATGAGGATTTTGTAAATACAAATGAGCATTTTCAGGACACCAATTATTATGTTTTGTATATGTGTGCACAAATTAGCTATTGTGTGCACAATTTTGTGGCCACAGATTAGCATTTAATTTGCATTTTGTGCCCACAAAATACAATTTTGTGCACACATATTGGTATTTTATTATCTTTAATTTCTTTTACTAATTAACTAATTTGACTAATTTGGCTAATTTGGCAACAAATTAGTATTTTGTGGCAACAAAATTGCCACAAAAAGTATTTTGCTGCCACAAAATACTAATTTGTGGTCACAAAAAGCTAACTTAAGTACACAAAATACTAATTTTTGTGCACATAATGCGATGTGTGCTCCCAGAAATGATTTTGTGCACACAATATTAATTTCTGTGCTCAAGATTTTTATTTGTGCACTCAAAATGCGAATGTGACGACAAAATTAGCATTGTAGTCACAAAATATTAATTTGTGCACACAAAGTATACATTTTGTGCCTACCAATTCTAATTCAATACAACTTTTTTTCTTATGAATGTTCTGTCCAGGATCTGTAAGACCCTGGTATTTTTTTTAAACAAAAAAATAAATAAATAAAACTGATAAAGTCTATAATTAGCAAATGATCTGTATTGTCTAACACAAATAATTAATTGCCAAGAAAGAAAAATCCAGGAAAGACCTGATGTAACATTACAATCTTTTCTCTTTTTTTCTTTGTTGTAATTAAATACTTTGACTGAAAACTTTTTCAATGTTTAATTGTGAAAATGTTTTTTCTATATTCCAGCATTTTATATATATATATATATATTTAAAGCCTTACTTGTTTGTATTGCTATAAATAATGACTACCAGAAACAACAACTTGCAGTAAGAGGGCTGTTTTTGGAGCTAAAAATTTTTTTAATGACATTTTCAGACGAAATCCCATTTTCTTGAGATCATTAGGATATTTTTTTCCAGAATACGAAGGCAGCTGGGACATGACATCCTTATAGTATCTGCTGCGGAAATAGGTCGTAACACGCCTAACCTGAACATCTGTTCCTGTCTGTAATCTGTATAATGGAATAGCCTGCAGCCTGTTAGCAGCTCTGACCTTTTGTATTACATTGATTACAGTTATAAGCTTTATTTTGTTTTTAGTTTTTTAATGACATAGAAAATGTTTTAAAATGGACTTTACTTCCATGCAGTAAATCATATACAGCACTTGTCATGGAATATCATCTTTTCCATATTCATCCAAAACAACTGTTCATGCTTAAATTTAAAGAAAAGTCTGCATGTCTCTGTTAGTTTTACACATTACAGAGTTTCTACAAGCTACAAATTGAAAGAAGAAAAAAATAAATAAAAGAATGAAATATGTGAGTAACCCTGAGAAGCAGAGAAGAGGAGGAGATGGAGCGGGGGGAGGTCCTGTGTGAAGTGTGGCGATTGTAAGCCTGATAACCCCATTCCCCTCTCCATCTGAGCCACACTGTCAAAGTGCAGATTTATGTGCCTGTTGATGTATGGCAGTGTGTGAAAGTGTGTTTGTGCACAGCCATGCTCTTCATCAGTGCAGAGAACAGAGTCATCTTCAGACTGATTGGTTTTCAAGCTGGTTTTACAAGACTTGAGTGTAGAACAGAAGCTGGTCCCATTTTCCCAACCCAGGTGTTTACACTCACACACAGCAAATACCAGTAAGGAGCTCTGAACTACCGGTATGTATGTTCTGCATTTGTATGAAGTTTACATAATGTAATGACCATTAAAGCTGCATAACCTTATGTTTTTAAATGCAGTGTAGCACACATTTAAAGATGAAAACTGTTTTTTTAACACGCTCTTGTGGCATTTTTTATGATGATGAAAGACATACATAAAGAAAATAAGGCTTAAAATTACATTTCTGAGTATTTCTTTACTCGAATCACTGTGAATCGGGATCAGACAAAAAGATGCCGTTGCAAAAAGCTGGAAGGTGTTAAAGATGATTGGAGTGGGACTTTAAGTAAACCAGCTTTGCCTATATATCCTCAAGCAACACGTGTACTTTTGTAATTTTACATATCAAAAAATCTGTAGCTTTGCCTCCTTTTGATTTGCATCAAGTGCATTTTTGTTGAGGATTTCCTTGACTAGAAACATAAACTTGTGAGAATCTTGGGATTATGGATGTGCTTTGAAAATTTTGAAGAAATGTCTTTATTTCTTTTGTTCTAAAGAATGACATTGTCAAGTTTAAAGTCCCATTCTGATCATCTTTTAATCTATTTTTAAAGTGTCCCCAGTGTTCTTTTAATTCCAGTTGTGCTGTTTTTAGCCAAAATAACAAAAACGTGTTGCTTTCTGGGAAATAGTTTCAGCACAGCAGCCGTTGTTCATTAGAAATTTGCCTCTGAGTGATGGGTGGCAGCACTGGTGCGGAGTAAGCTCACCCCCACTTCCCATCATCAATCTGTTTACACGCTCTCCTGCTAACTTACAGCTTCACACCTCAATCTAACATTACCGGTGCAGTTAAAATGGCGAGCAATATTGGAGCTACCCAGTCGTAGAGTTATGAGCTAGATGCCAGCTCAGAGGAGGAACCTAGATCGATTTGTCTGCACCTGTACATTAAAAGGAAGCGGGGCAGGGCACTTAAAGCTTCTTTGTAACAGCTACAATCTTTTTCCAACTTTTTTTTTGTTTTTTGTCTGCTCCAGTTTCAAAACAATTTGAATAAAGAAATACTCCAAAATGCAATTTTAAGCTTGATTTTCTTATGTCCTCTATCATGAGAAAAATGCTACAAAAGCATGTTAAAAAAACATGATTTTCATCTGAGTGTTTTTTTTTCAGAGTTTTATTTAAATTTAATGTTATTGTTTTCTTTTGATTATTGGGAATTTACACAATTCTGCATAGTTGAAAAACTCATTTGGTGCCCTTTTTTTCAAGGATGCATGGATGTTGTTGGACAAAAAAGCTCACTGAGCAGGTTTTTTTTTAAGAATTTGTTACTTTTTAATGAATTATTAGGATGTCTAAGTGTTTTATTTATCAAAAGTAAATCAACTTATGCAGGTGAAAATATTTGACAACATTAACAATATTTTGGCAACATTATTATTTGTCAGTTTAACTTTGAATAAGTACTAAATACTTTATAATATAGTTACAACTTTTACCGAGTTCATTTGAACAAACTATTCTAGATCGTGACAAACCCTAAAAAAGAGCCTTAATTCTCCTCTTGCGTCTTATCTGTCTATCTCCTGTGTCATCTGTTTGCCTTCCAGTGTTCCTTCGTATCACTCATCCTCCTTCTCAGTTCCATTTGCTACACATAATCGCCTCGCAAATGTTAGGTTAGGTAGATCTTAGAGAAAACTTTTTCCCCTCTTCTCTTTGTGCGTCTTATCTGTTTGTGGATCTGGGTTTCTGGCTGCCTTCCTTCCCTCTGTGCTTTCTGCTATCCTTGAGTCTGTTACAAACAATTAAAAGTCTCTCCATCTGTCTGCCAGTCGGAGCAAAAACATGCTGCAATGAAAACAGAACTTTGACATCTGAGTGGTAAATCTCTAAATTCACTTAGATACACCAAGTCTGTTTGTGAGACTTTGAAACATGCAAGAACAAAGCTGAAAAGGACTTAACTGCTACATTTGTTGGTCTCTGTTCCAAGAAAAAAAATGCAGCTACACAAGGATATATTTCCGATCTATGCTATTTTCTTTTTTTTTCTTCCAAAATGCATTTTGGAAAAAAAAAATCTGTCAAAAACACTTTCATTTTTATCATTCCTTATTAATCTAGAATTGTTACTTTTTTCTCATTTATTTTAAAGATTTTGACTTCCTTTTTAGAAATGTGTCAGGAAGGGCATCCAATGTAAAAAAAAAAAAAAAAAAACCTCTGTGCCACACCAAAAATGCAGAGCAGTGAAAACGGATTCACTTTAGCGACCCCAGAGTTTTTAATGCCAAAAGGTAAACAACTTGAACAGCAGTTCTTTTAGAATTTCATTTCTTTTCAGAGTTGTGACTATTTCTAAAAACTTTAGATTTTCTAAGGGTTCTCATTTTTCTTGTGGGTCATTTGTTTAAAATGTTTTTTTTCTTGAAAAGTGATTTGTTTTAGAATTTCTTCCCAGAATTCTCACAAAAACTGAAGAGTTTATTGTCTATTTTGACATTTTTCACAATAAGGATGCAACAATACTCATTCATTCATTCATTCATTTTCCAATCCGCTTTATCCCTTTCGGGGTCACGGGGTTGCCGGAGCCTAACCCGGCTACTCATGGGCGAAGGCAGGGTACACCCCTGGACTGGTCGCCAGTCTGTCGCAGGGGCCACAAACACACACCCATGCACACTCACATGCACACCTAGGGACAATTTACAGTGACCAATTAACCTATGAAGCATGTTTTTGGACGGTGGGAGGAAGCCGGAGTACCCGGAGAAAACCCACGCATGCACGGGGAGAACATGCAAACTCCACACAGAAAGGTCCTCCAGCCAGGACTTGAACCGGGAACCTTCTTGCTGTGAGGCAGGAGCGCTAACCACTGTGCCACCGTGCAGCCCTCAACAATACTCATATTATATTATATTATATTATATTATATTATATTATATTATATTATATTATAGATCCAAAATGTTTGATATGCCGTTATGAACAATATGCTTTTTTTTTTAAAAGAACACAAAAAAGCTAGTTTGTTATTATTATTCTTAGTACAGTAAGCATGTGCTTACTGTGTTTTTTACCATTTGCTATTGCTATTGCTAACTCCTAGAAGCAGATTAAAAGTCCAACAAATAGAATAGAATGCATTGCTTTCTTCATTATACTCATGTTTTACAAGTACTTTACAAGTACACTGAAGTAAAAACTGCAATTCTATGAACACATTGGGGTGTGACGTGTGTTCAAGAACGTGTGTTTAGCATATGGTGTTCACACTGGACAGGCAGGAAGGGGCTTCTCCTTTTTTTTTTTTTTTGCCATTGTTTACTAGCACGTCCACCACCTACAGTTGAAAGAGGCTTGGTGTGAAATGTCACAGCAGTGCAAATATGCCAAATCTTGCTCCAGGCTTTTTCTTTCACAGCTGTATTCATGGTGTGATGTAATTCTGGATGGGCACAAACCACAATTATTAATTTTGACTCCATGGTAACAAACGGTTGGCATTTCCTTGAATTAAAGTAGACGTCATCCATATCTCACTACCAAATCTGAGCCCCTGATTGGTCAAAGTTTGACCTGTTTTAACTTTTTAACGCGCGTTCACTGGCCACCTGTTTTGCACGTAGGGGCCGAAAACAGTTGTAGAAACTTGCGTAGTGATGGTTGAAAGCAAGAAGCCCAAAACATGCCTATACGCACTTTTAAATAGGCTTTTCATTGAAAGTGATCGCTTGAATGCGCGTTGCTGTGGGTGGTGTGATCGTAGGATTATAGTTTACTGTAGAACAAATGTGTTTGAATGCTTTTATACAATCAATGTTCAGTAAGAGCTTTACACTTCTCTATTGTTCTTTTTTTTTTTTGCTTCTTAGCAAAATTGAAAAATTGTATTTGTGAAATGTGATTTATTTTGATAAAAAGCTATATGTATTGCTGCATCCCAGTTTTTGTACTGAATTGCCTAAACTGTACACTTGTCTTGCCTTACTGTGACATGAAGGCTTCATCAGGCGTTCGGTCACAGAAGATGCCTCATGACACATTTTCACGCATGATCTTGTGATCAGCTGCTCCAACCATGTAACCCCAGAGGACATGCTGAGAGATTCACTCTAATTAATACCATTTCATTTAACATCAAAGGGAGCGCTCGCCTCCACTCCTCGTCTTCCAATCCTCTCTCTAACTTCCTGCCGACACTCCACTCCATCTCTGCCACCTTCCCAGCCTCCTTTCCCAATCAATCCATCAATTCCTCCTTCATCGCTCTTGTCCTCCTCATCACCTTCCCTCTTAACCTTACTTAGTGTCCTTTCTTTTGACACATTATCCATTCTCTCTTTCAAATTTCCCACTGCTTTCATCATTTTTCTTCCCTTCTCATTTCTAGATGCTAACACCAGCCTTTTGGTTAACCCCGTTTTCTTCCTCCTCACTTTATCAGCGATGTTTCCACATCAAAAGGCAACCATTATATCGCAAAACATCCTTAGAAAGGCAATATGACAGGCTTGAATGATGAGCAGGGTGATGTCAAATGGCAAATCAGAGGGAGTGTGGGAATCTTTGGCTTTGTGTGTTTGTGCTTCAGAGATGGCGACTGTAGTGACAGGCGCATGAACTGTACTCTACACAGCTCTGTGGAAAAAGGGGAGGTGGAATTAAAGGAGAAGAGAAAGGAACAAAGAGAACAGCCAAGAGAAGTTAGACTGGAGCAAAGTTCGGAAGAGAAAGGAATGTGTTAGTGGACCGACTGTATTAAACCCACTAAAACAGAAAAAGAACAGAGCTGGATAGTCAGGAAATCCAATGGTATAAAAATCAGTACAGTGGAGAAGAAAGAAAAGAACAATGGTGGGAGAATGGGAGTTGAAAAACCTGTTTCTGACTCTGAAAGCAGGCAATTAAAAGTGCAATAAAAGGCAAGACAGCCCCTGGGTGAGCAAAGTAGCTGGGGCAAGGAGTCTGTGGTATTCTACCAAATGCATGCGCAGATAGAGAAAAACACGCATCAGCGCTCAGACACGAGCATTTTTCAGCACACAGCTGAAGGATGAAAATTAAAAAGTCTTTCAATGGGGAAAAAATGGGGATTCTTTAGGGTTTTGTGCTCGGTTCTCACTGTGACACAGAAAACGTGTGTGTGAACTTCAATCCATGCATCGTAAAGACTGGAGAGAAAGACAATATGCACATACTTTGTAAAAACATTGAGTGTGATTTCACATACAACTTACTATTATAAGTAGAATGAAGTAGATGAAGTTATAGAAGGAATGAGCATCCATAACATAGTACATGATCTCCACCCAGCCCTCCAGAGTGATCACCTGTAGGGAAGAGCATAGGCAACAAACTATTTACTTCTGCAGAACAACACCTAATAATCTTAAAAAGAGGCCTCAAGGGCCGGCATCCTGTTGGTTTCTCAAAAATTTAGTTGTATCTGTTGCTGATCACCTGGATCAGGTGAGTTTTGTTAATAAGAAGACATACAGTAATGGGAGGTCATGCTAAGGTCACAAATACAACTGGCACCGCGGATGGGGAGGCATCGCAGAATCTTCAAGATTTCATGCTGCCACACGATTTTTATTCATATTGTTGGCATAGTCATGAACGTAGATGGCAGCAATCAGGCGGCAACTGCACGCTTTTTATATACCCTCAGGCTCTACTGCCCGGCTGGCGGCACTTGACTTGGATGGCCTCCGTCCGAAGACATTTACACGTCGTTCAGTCAGAGCTGCTGCTGGCCAGCGGTCCACCCTGTGGCTGCCCAGCTGTTGCCCAATTTCATATCGGTGTGATCCCCGTCTGTCACTGGACTGCCACCGTGCGTGCCTGGGAGGCCACTGACCGATGTCACTAAAACTTGTATTTTTTAAATATAATAATAAATGTGAATCCCCCTCGTAGCTTTAGACAGCTAGTTGCTATTTGTCTGTTAAATGCAGATTGCTTTTTTCTTTGAAATTGAAAGCTTTTCTTCTGTTTCCTCACTGGATTTTTTTAGCAAAAATAAACTTTCCAAATACATTTGTTTTTGCTAGCTTTACCATCTTGGGGGTTTCAATTTAGCGGTTGGCGCAGCCAGTTTAAGAAAGTAGCAGATGGATTTGTGACTGTGTGACTTGACAAGCTTCAGCAACGAGTCGAATGTGGTAGGAGGAATTCAGTCGATTTCCAAAATAAAACTTCCTTCAGAATCTGATAATAAATAAAATGGAAAAAAAAACTGGTTGTGCTTGTTTTTTTTTTTTGTTTTTTTTCTGCAGCCCAGTCAACTGTCCTGTGGACCGGTACTGGTCTTAATCCCAGAGGTTGGGAATGACTGGTCTGGAAGATGTTGTAGGATGGTAGCCCTCGAGGAACAGGGTTGGAGACCCCTGCTTTAAACAGTTGCATATGGCATCACACGCATTCAGGAAGTATAGCGAAATTTCATAATGCAAGAAATCCTCACTGGTTACTGATGAGTAACGCAGTTTGTGTGAGTCTCGGTTTGTGACCACGTTTTCAAGAAAAAAAAAAAAAAAAACCTCTGGAAACTTTAAGAAAACGTCTTTTTTGTTATTGTTATTACTATGAATTTGAATTATGAGTACTATGAAATAATGCATGTGGATTTTTTTGGCATTTATTTTGTTGATGATTGATTCATTCGTTTAGGATTAATCATATGAATGTATTCAGACAAAAGTCCATCTTTCTTGATAATCAATTGTCATGAAATGATTGTCTTGGAAGACTAATTTAATGGTTTGAATTCTTAATATTTGGTCCTGTTCATACAGGCCAGGTTTTTTCCACTGGGGGAATTCCCCTCCAGTCTATGATGGCGAACAAGCTGAGCCCACCTGGACCAAGTAACACTTCCTACCAAGGCGGTCGGAAAACCAAATCGGCACAACCATTACAATGAATGCCTGGACTTTTTGTTCATTATACTACAGAGTAACAAGCATGGGAGCTTGTATGTGTACATTCACTCAAACAACCTTCCACTTCAACACCCAAAGCGGGTCAACTTGTTTCCTGTACTGAAAAGTTACAGACATATTGTATATGTTGTCTGTCAAATCTCTGTTCACTGTTAATACAGTCACTTAAAAACCAAGTGAGTTTTGGTGTGATTTGCATTAAACTATCATATGCAGTTAATCAAAAGTGCTACACTATGATAACATGACCTGGATGACTTGGAATCTTCTCTGTCAACACCTGACTGCCAACATCTGAAGTTTGAAAGATGAAAACTCTCAAGAAATTATCTCACTTGCTATTAGAAGACCCTCATATTCTTTTGTTTTTTGTTTGTTTTTGCTGGGAGTTGCCTGTAAACACGATAATCACTGGTTTGGCTGTCTGCAGATATCGCCAACCTCCACTAAGAATCTTTTGTCGGCATATCAGTAAAGATTTGCAGCCAAAACCTAGGTTAAGTATTAGAGTATGTGCTTTTTTATTTGGAGATCCTTTAATGGTTGCCTGGCAACTGCATCATGCTCCAAAAAATAAGGCAATCAAATGCATATTTTTTCACAAAATGCTATATGGTTGTTTTCATAAACTATGGTTTGAGGGTTGTTTAGATCTGATGTGTCCTAAGTAGACAGCTCAGGCATTTTTTTTTAATCTTGCTTTGAAAGACCATGCATTTGCAGATTGCATCTGCTTTATGTCCAAACAAACATAGTGTTGACATGGCTGTCTGAGGAAAACGCAAAACAACAGTGAGTAAACTGTTGGCTTTAATCAAAGGGGCTCCTTTGTTGATTGTCAGTGTGAGACATGGTAAAGACCAGCAGGAGTTAGAATGCTGAGAAAAACGGATTAAACGAAGAAACATCCATTCCAGAAGTAATGCCTCATTGCGACACAAGGCACACAGGCAGCCGTCATGTGAAACAGTGTGACCACATGTGACTGAGACCAACTCTGAATGCAACCTGAGTGACAGACCACATTTAGCACAAATCAGATGGAGCTTTTAGAGGGTTAAAAGCTCATGATCCTCTGATAAGCGGGTATGTATGGTCAAGTCTATTTTTATTTTTTTTCATCTATGAGCTCTTGGCAAAGTAAAGCTTTATCTTTCCCTCAAGTTATTCATGCTTTTATCACCTGTCAGTGAACTATGGCGTTGCACTTTATGTCAATTTGGATCTATCTTTTCTGCAGGACCTGCAGACAGTTCTGAATTCTGCAGCTTGTCTTCCAAACAGATGTTTTTTTTTAAATTATTTATTTATTTATTATTATTATAACTAATTTTAAATTTGACTTATAGTGTGGAAAATAGGGAACTTTAAAAAAAATAATTGTAAATGATCGGCCTAACCAGGAAAAATTCTTTGGATCAAACAGAAATTGTGAATCCAGACCCAGAGGTAACCCACATCTATTAAAAATACTTATCAAAACCTGCTTGTTTTATAACTACAGTAATGTTTTGATTCCTATATTTCACTGGTTCCATTTTTTTCTTCTTAAAAAAAACATAAACTCAAAAACATTTTTAGAAAATCCCAATTGATCTAGGTAATAAACTTACAAAACTCTTAGAAGTTTCAGAAAACCAGAGGACACTTTGGTCGAATCCAAATTCTTCCCCTACCTCTCCAGCTTCTCTCTACCCCTCCATTTGTACGGACATTTGAAGTGATAGCGTTGTCCAAAACTGTTTTTTTAAGGGTAGAGCGAAAGGTCTTCGAGTTCTGTATCCATCTGCAAATATTGATGATGTCATCGAGGGGTAGTGCCAGTTAGGCACTATTTTCTATATCTCTTCGTTTGGAGGCTAAATGTAGGGGAAGGGAGAAGCTGTAAGGCTTGGGTATGAATTTGGATTCGGCTCTTATTCCGACTTGTCTGAATCTTTTTCTTTTTTTAGAAAAAAATTTAAAGGAAGGATGTAATCAGAAAGCTGTAAAAAAAAAAGGAGCATAAACCCCTCCAAAACACAAAAAAATGTTTACTGTAAAGTTGGTACTTAGACTAATTTCTTTTAATATCAGATAAATGGATTACAAATAAATTGCATTCGTTTTGGAACGATTAATGGAGTTTTACATAACACACCGTCACATTTGGATTGCTTCATCTCTTAAATCCACAGTGGCAGAGTCGGAGGGAAAATTATGTTTTGTGCAAATCATTTTATAGTATGTTGCCAAGACAACAATAAAAAATAGGTATACATTTGGACTTTGTTCATATAATTTCTTTTGAAAAAAAAACCTAATCACAGTTTTTCTCTGTCATGTTAGAAATGATTACATTCAGTTTAATAATAATTGTACTGCAGAGTTCTAAATGACTAATTTATTATCTGGGCCCATTAATATATTCTATCTATATGGTGCCTCAAAAAAGAGACATTTAAAATGGCTTAGAAAGTGTTTGGATGAAGTATTAATATTCAAAGGATTTACAGTTACTACTAAAATACCGACCTGAAAGATTACAATCCAAGCATAGGCGATGTTATCAAAGTTGATGGCATCTTTGTGGGGGTTCCTGCTTCCAGTATGGCACCTAGTGTAGTACTGGTTCCAGTTGACACACAGCCCAGCTACACTGACGCTTCCATTGGTCAGGGGTTCAGGGCTCAGACCGAGTGACTGGCGGTAAAGCACATCGTCCTTATCCAGGCAGCACACCCTGCCTCCCTCACGGCGGGCTGGGACATCCGTGCAGGACATGATACCATTGTCTACGGGCAGTGAGCAGATGAAGGGCCGCTCGTCATCTTCATCTGGCATGTAGTATTCCTGAGGAAGACTGATACCGGTGTTGCTGTAAGTTGAAAAGGAGATAACAAAACGAATAGGAGTGCAATGAATTTGCGCACTTTTTTATTTAAAAAAAAAGAACAATTATGTCAAAAGGGTCAATGAACAATACAAACAGACATTTCACACAACATTAAAGTTTAGTAAATAAACATAGATGTCACGCTTACACCAGGCATTTGACGCACATTCTTGAACAAGCCTTTTGCCCTTGGTGTTCACTGTGAACAAACAGGGAGAGGCTGCTTCTTGTTTTTCTATTGTTTGCTCGCGCATGTCTGTTAATAAAAATTGTCTGGCAATACAAATCTCACAAATGTTGCTCCGGTCTTTTTCTTTCACAGGTCTATTCCGATATGTGAAAGACTTGGTGCACAAACCTCAAATATTAATTTCTCCCATGATCAATTTTCAAATGATTGGCAATTCCATGAAGGAAAAACGCTCTCTATATGTCATTGTCAAATAGGTCTCTGATTGGGGAAAGTTTGACCTAGTTTCACTTTCAACATGCATTTATTAGCCATGCGTTTTATACATAGAGCCCTAAATGGTCTTAAAATGTGCGTAGGTAGGTCTGAAGGCAAGAGTCTTAAAGGCGGAAGTCTAAAACCCACATTTACATAGACTTTTCATTGAAAGTGGTCACTTGAACACGTGTTGCTGAGAGCAGTGTGAATGTAGCTTAATTCAACTGCCTTAAAACTGTGAAGCAATGAACTTTATGTATCTAAGAAAATTTGTCATACATTTTCAATTTTAGGATTATGACAAATGTATGAGTGAGATGTGCCTGTTAGAATCAATCAAATTAAGATCTAAAATTTTTTGAAAAATCAGGCCTCAGATTCAAGTGTGTTTTCAGTCACTGGTTAATATTGCACAAAGGTGTGGGAGTGTGGTGGACTCACTAACGTAAAAAAAACAACAACAAAAAAACTACTGAAAACAAATGCGGTGACACGATTTTTAACAAAAAAGTAATTGAACATTACTACGATTAAACATTTTTAGGATAAATAGATATTTAAGAATGTAATCCAAAACAGAGCTGAATATAAAGCAATGCATTTAAATACTCATATATTATAAATATATTATTGTAGTCATTGTGGTGATGCAATATTTTCAGTGAAATTGGTTGAGAATGTCTGTGTTTTTATGTTTGGCAGACGCTTTGGTCTTTGTGCAAATATTATAAATGATAATATTGCTTTAGAGGACTTTTTTCAACCGCTATAGGGAACTTTAAAGGAATATTTTTATAACGATATCCAACAGAAATGTCCGCAATAGCTATACAATTTTGAATAAAAAAAAATAATTTTTCCTTCATTATTTCTCCACATCTCACAAGCTCATGGCACAAAGAGACATATAGACAAGAGAATGATATTCATCTGTGTGTTCAGGGTACCAACTGCTGCTGAAATGTAAACAATAACAGAAATGTAACTAGTTTTTTCCTTCAGTGCATGTGTCATATTTCTGCATGATGTCAAATGAAAATGAGAAGCAGAATGGCCACAGAGAGTTGAGGGGATGGAGCGACAGAGACAGACAGAGGAGATGATTACATCTGTAATGGTAAAATTGAACAAAATGACACCAAAGCAAAGAAGGCAGTGGGAGGTAGTGACAGACACACAGTAAAGCAGACAAACAAAATTCACATCAGCAGTTGTCTGACACAATTGTTTAACGATAAATTGTATCTGTGTGTGCCTGTGTGTGTAGGCGTGTATGCGATATAGGCAGGTGGTCATCCTTTTTTTTTGTTTGTTTTTTTGCCAGTATTTCAGGCCAAAAATCCTTATAAAACTTAATGCGTAAGCATAGTATTTGGAACAGCTCGTGCTTAAAATTAACCCACTCAGGGACATTTCTTGTTGTCCGGTTTTGCAAAAATGTGTTTTTTTATGTTTTTATTAATTTTGAATAAAATGTACTTAAAGACAAATAATTAAACTAAGAATGTAAAAAAAAGTTTATAGTCATTTAATGAAACTGGATTGCAAAGATGATAGGTAAGAAAGGGAGATTGTGATTTAACATATTAATTAAACCCCATATTATTTTTCAAATCATATTTGATACAGGTATTTCTAATACTTTCTAATCTCACTGGCATGATCAAAAATTTCCTTGAAAATCCATTGTAAATGTATTGGTCTGTGTTTTCTGCTCTGTAGTTCATTATCATTCCAATAGGGGCAGTAAAAGGGCTTTTCCTGCTCATTTCAAAATGGCTGCCTCCATGGAATCTAAATATCACTTTTGGCAGGAAGAGATTAGAAAGCTAATTTTCAAGACTGTGTGGTGAGAATGACTCATTTTCTGTCAATCTTTGACGTAGTAGGCTTTACATGGTTAATCAAAAACAAGAAGAGGGCAACATGACAACAAAGAAACAATCAGGATGACACAGAAGAGGTGTTGGTCTTGGCATTAAAATTTAAGAAAGCTAGAGTCTAATGACACTGAACTCTGTGTGTTTTGAAAGCCTCGGAAGATTGAGATGTTCTGGAAAGGGCAGAGAAGGAGGTACAGACAAATCCAGAAATTTTGAGAGCAATTATATCTGACCTGAAGTTTGAACAGACTTGAAAGAAATGCCATTACCCAACCCGATCTCCCGCACAACCTTTTTCAGAGTTCTTGTATTTTCTTTCACGGACATCAAGATGTCACATAGACCTCACAAAATGTGAGAGTCAAAAAAAAAAAGATAGAAAGAAAGAAAAGGCTGCAGTTCCTGTGACTCACACAAAAATAGAAGAACATTTGAAACTTAGAAACCTCTGTAGTGCTTCTTATCCAAAAAACAGCGCTGACTGTTTTTGTGTGTAAGGGGACTGTACTGTAAAAAGTACTCACCAGTCCAAATGATTAAATTAAATTACATTTAGATGTTCAACTCACTTTTATGACCACAGTTGTATGCAATCAACCCAGTCTTGCAGACTTTATTGAACACAAAGGTCACCAACTTCCTGCAGAGTCAGTCGGTCACTACCTCCAAGTTTAAAGTCTTTCTCAGATTAGCTCAATTTTAAAGTTTGGTAGAGGAGAGATTTTGGTGTGGGTTGTATCACAGTAGCTGGCCTTGTCACCTTTTTCTTTTGCCGTGTCTGCAACCTAAGGCTCAGGAGCCACTTGAGCCTCTTTTCCCCACCATAGTGGCTCTCTGGCTGAAGTTATGTTCATAAATTTAGGACTGAGGTGCACCTAGACGTTAGATAAACTTTGTAAAGGTTTTACATCTCTGCTGACATCAAGAGACCTTTGGTTAAAAGTTTTAGTCTCAGTTTATTTAACAAGTTTAAAACACACTATCTAATGCTGGACAACAATGGTTAGTGGCTACCAGAGGGGAGTTGTTGATATAGATAAATATATTTATATTAGTGCTGTCAATCAATAAAAATAAAAAATCAGATTAATCACACGTTTGGATTGTGATTATTCACAATTAATGATATTTCTTTACGAGTTAAATTTTATATGACAATATGCAGCTTTTGAAAAAAAAATAAAACTTCAGAAAAAAAAGTTTCACTTCATTTTTATTGTCAGAAATGTTTAAATTATAAAGTGTTAACTCAGAAGTGTAATTTGTGTGCACATAACACATCAAAACATAAGCAGAACTGTAAAGACTTTTATGTCTGCAGTAATACTATAAGAAACTAAAGATGCTGATGTATAGCTATAAGAAACAAACATTGTGTTTCTGCACTTAAAATACTCTATACTGATTGGCTGCTGGCTGTTCCGGAAGAAGTTCCAGTCACAATGTTCTACATGTGCAGGCTTCTTTAATCATCTTCAATACATTAAAATAGTTTGACTCCAATGTAGGTGTCTTTATGTGTGATGAGGTATGAGATTGTGTTCTAATCATTGACTGTATAAGAGAACTGGACTGAATAACCCCTTTACCCTCGGGTTCCAAACAGAAAGTACCCGTGTGTCCCAAAAAGCCAAGATCCTATATAGACTTCTGGAGAGAAATAAACATCTATTACTCAGTCATTCTAGCTGTCAGAATAACCATTCTTGCTCTGATACTTTCTTTTTTACCATGAATTTTCTAATCCTATTTTTTATTGATTTTTTTTTTTTCAGTAGCATGAGTTATTCAGTTATAAACTAATCAATCAGATGCCTCAATAAAAGTATGTGGTCTTGCATCGAATGTTCAAAGCGTTTAATAGACAGGATCTCCTGAGCCCACTTTCAGTGGTAGGGGTGCAGACCTCCAACAAGCTCACTTCTGATTATTAGGAGTGGTTGCCATGGAAATGATGACTGAGACCAACTCGGACCAATCATGGCTTACTGACAATTTTTGGATCCAACACGGCGACAGCCGTATTGCAAATAAGCAAAAAAAGGCGACTGAATTAGACTTTATTTCATGTTTTTGATGTTTTTAACATGTTTTTTTTTTTTTTTTTTATAATGATGAATTTTTATATTCATTCATTCATTCATTTTCCAATCCGCTTTATCCCTTTCGGGGTCACGGGGTTGCCGGAGCCTAACCCGGCTACTCATGGGCGAAGGCAGGGTACACCCCTGGACCGGTTGCCGCAGGGGCCACAATCACACACCCATTCACATTCACATTCACACCTACGGACAATTTAGAGTAACCAATTAACCTATGAAGCATGTCTTTGGACGGTGGGAGGAAGCCGGAGTCCCCGGAGAAAACCCACGCATGCACGGGGAGAACATGCAAACTCCACACAGAAAGCTCCCCCAGCCAGGACTTGAACCGGGAACCTTCTTGCTGTGAGGCAGGAGCGCTAACCACTGCGCCACCGTGCAGCCCTTGAATTTTTATAAAACAAATTAATATTAAAATAGCATTTCTGATTATTCATTTATTCAAATTGTATTGAATCAAGAGCAGGCAAAAAATACAATTGGCAAAAGTATTTGTTTCGAAAAAAGCACATCGGGCCACAAACTCCTCGCTCTGCTCCATGCTGATGCATCCACTTGTAGATGACTAGATCCATGTTTGTGTTTTCTTGTCTGAGCTGGTATCTGACTAAAACTGTACGGCCTGATAGCTCAAACGGTGCTTTCCATTTTTGTTGCACCGCTAATGTAGGTTTTTGAGTGTGAAGGGCTAGCAGGAGATCTGGTAAACAGAGAGCTCAGTAAAATGGTAAATGGCATATACTTATACAGCACTTTTCTAACTTCATTGAAGGCCAAAAGCGCTTTACAGTCCCAGACCCATTCACCCATTCACACACACATTCACACACTGATGGCGGCTTCGCTGCTGAACACTAGCACCAACCTTCCATCAGAGGCAATGTGGGGTTCAGTGTCTTGCCCAAGGACACATCGACACATGGGCGGGCAAGGCGGGAATCGAACCTGCAAACCTTGTGCTTTGCGCACAACAGGTTTTTTCTCCAATGACGTCAATCTCATCTTATTAGCATTTAAGGGACTGGTAACGTGAGTGAGTCTTCATCTGGTTCTCAACGGCGATCCAGGAAAATTGAATTGATAACGTGATTAATGTTCAGACTGAAAGATGATGAGAGACAAGATGACTGATGTTGATTCTGTAAAGACACATCTTTTGGCTGTAATGTATATTTTATACAGTGCGTTTGCATATTTACCAAGTGATAGTGGACTAGTTCATCACACGCACTGCAGTAGTTTCAAAGTAAGACATAATTGATGCGGTGTGAACATGAAAGGCTCTCTCATGCACACAGACACACAGAGTATCCTGGAGCATCACATTGCCTGACGCTGTTTTACGCACACTGACACACAGACCAGCCAGCGACTCACAGTGTGAAGTTCTCCTCCGGGTAGCAACGGTTCCTCAGCAGCCCCGCCCACAGCTGCACTCCAATGATGCCAAAAATGAAGAAGACGAAGAAGCAGAGGAGAAGGACGTTGCCCAGCATGGGCAGAGTGTCGAGCAGCAGGTTCACCAGGATTCGCATGCCTGCAGAGAGACGCAGACAGAACCTTAGGAGACTGTACAGGTTAATCCCCACAGATCAATCAGCTAACTGTTTAACCAAGAGGGTTAAAAGCAGGCTCTATGAATATTTAGCCCAGAAGTATTTTTGAACAAGAACCAAACCTGTAGATTCTTTACTTTTTTATTAAAAAATCAGAGTAGAAACAGAAAATCTGACAGTAGACAGAAAGTCTTCTGTCAGATATCCCCAAATGCCACTGCACTGCGACCTAAATAAAAGTAATAATTAGTAATAAGATGACCCTCCCTATATGCTAAACAATCTGATCACGATCGAACATTTATCTGAATTTGGCAGACTGAACACATTCTGTACAGGAAACACAGCACAGAGGACATTGATTGACAAGGTCAACAGCCAATCAGAATACAATGCTCTGAGAAAAAACAACATGCAAAATTGCACAAAAAAAGTCAGTGAAACAGCAAGGCAACAAAAGGTGCGAGGGATGGCTGTACACCAAATACAATCATGCCAATCCAAGGGAATCCCAAGAGGCCTCCATATTTCCAGTGTTGGCTCTACAGCTGTATTTGGGCTCACATAATATCCAGAGATACACAAGGTCCCTTTTGCTGCTGCTGCCTGGGTCTCTCATCCTGCCCTGTTTATCAAAGCAGGGATTGTATCAAGTATCCCAGTATCCCTGCTCCTTTCCACTATTGGTGATGTGCCTAAGTGGTTTTATGACAGGGTCAAAATGCAGCAATCGCAAGTAACTGTCAGCCCAAATCCCAACTTATATTGTTCACAACAAAATGCAACAATTGAAGTCTTCCTGACTGTGTCTTTGTACTTCATACGTTTCTATTGTTGAAGCCTCGTGGTTTTAAAGATGCTGCAGTGTCTCTTCCTAAAGCTCAGTCATCTGCATTCGTGACACAACCTTTCCAGAGATACTGATATTCAGGTATACAGCTAATGTTTCAAGAATCAAAACCTTTTAACTCAAGGAATTATGGAATTCAAGGGAGGGAACTCAATTTTACACAGAAAAAATCCTTGAGCTATCATGAATAGGTAATGTAGATAGCTGTTTGACAGGTTTCCTTACACTGTTGGAATACTTATTCTAAACACCAAGACAAACAAAATCCACAAATCCCCAATCTAATGCTGATATACTTCTAGCCAGGTCTGCACTAAAATCAATAGATTAGACTTAAAGAAAACATATAAAGCGAAAAAATAAACAAATGGAAATAATGAACCGTACCACCTCTTGATTGGAGTAAACAGATACATTGATAAAGAAACCACACCTAATCAAATATGTTCAGTTGTCGAATTATTTGAATGCATTGTTTTGTTGCATTGCTCTGATTGATGGATCAATGATTACACCCAAGAGGATGAGTTTTCTATTAGTGCTCTCAAGAAGTTAGAGGTTTTTTTCTGATTCATGGTTCCAAGTTACAGCTTTACTGCTTTTTTTTTTTTATCCAATCAAGTGTAGACTGAGGGGATTTCTGCAAACCCTATCATTGCAGACATTGCACACTATCATTCTCAAGAAGACTTAGTTCTTGGCCAACAACAGTTTGGTGCAGTGAGCCAAAGAAGCATTTTCACAAATGCAAACAACAATTTTTAAGCGGATTTTATTTTCACATGAAACTTTAAAATACTTTTCTTATATATTTCTATCAATGAGTTGTGCTTCTAAAAATAAATAAATAAACTTCAGAAAATTACAGAGCCCCTGGTTTCTTGTGCGCACCAGTTACTGTCTGGTACGCACCACATACTATATTTGTCCCTTTAGGGGTTCTGTAGAAAAGTGAGAGTGAAGACACCAAAATTAAGTTTAAGTCATGAAAAAAACATCAAAAGCATACACAGCCCATCCAATTTACTACAGTTTCACAGAAAATTCCATTTTCTTTCTTTTACTCACAAACATAGATCATTCTCTTTTATTCAGCTGTTCATCCAAAGGCTGAATGTGTTAGGTCATAATTTCCATATTTCCATTTATCCTATCACATTATCATAATTAGTAGGTCAGTTACTAATCACCAGTCGTAACAAAACCATTTAATGCTTCACAAGTAGAATTTTTATCTCAACGTCAAACTTTCCAAAGGCCGATGGAATGCAGCATTAGGGTTTTGTAATCAATAAATGTGTTACATACTGTATGTAATTTTCAACGATTTTTAAGCCTTTTTTGTTTCTAAACAACCATATTTTCTGCCTTTATAAAAGACTTTAAACTTTAAGGTTATCTGGTTTCAATAAAGGGTTCCTTAAAAACCTATAGCACCCACGAGGGTTTGGATGAGAAGCAGAATGTAAATTGACTGTACCGCCATCCATTCAGCAACCTCTCTGCAGGTGTGGCATTGTCTTAGGATTCTATGAATTGCATGTTTTTCCACATCTGACGCAGATAAGAGAGCCACGCAATTTTCTTTCGCAACCCTTTGTAATCTTGTCAACACTCTAGTGGACTCTCGCCTTTAGGATTTTGTGTGTTATCTGTTTCTGAATGTGGCACTGTAATAGACTGGAGACCTGTGCAGAGTTCATAAGCCTTTTTGCTTAGTTGTGTTGGGTTCAACAGACCCCTGTGCCCTGACTCAGACTGAAGGAAACATAGGATAGATGGGAGTCCAGAAAAAACTCTGACAGAACACCCTGTAGTGATTGCTTGAAGCAAAGTATTATGTTAGCATGCTAAATTACCAAAAGACTGTACAGAAATTGTAAAAAAAAACAAAATTACAAACATGTTGTTTAGTTTGTAAAAAAAAAACAACTTAAAAATATCAAACCTGCGACTAATGTCACAACATAAGTTTTTTTTTTTTTTGTTTTCCTTGTTTGAAAGGGACTTAAATAAGCTGCTGTCAAAAGTAAAAAAAATGGAAAACATTTATTTTTCCTTTACCATATTTTCTGCACTATAAGGCACATATAAATCCCTTAATTTAATTTAAATTAAATCTGGAGCACGTTATATGGATTCATTCTCATTGTGTTTTTACTGATATCAAAGCGACTTTGAGAGGGACATGGTGCTCTGTAAAAATGTTTGGTTGGGTGTTATTGTGAATATGCTTACATGTAGTGGTGTTGGACAGTTTTCTTTTTTAACGTGTTGCTAACAAAGTCGAGAGTTAGCATAGTCACAGTAACGTTTGTTTTGCCAGTATCAGTCTGTTTTTTACGTTTTGCAAACAAGGTTGGGGTTAGTATTTTGATTCTTTGTAAACAGCATCTGGTTCATTCAGGGACTGCATGGAATTTCCGCACTTATTCACTTTCAGAGCTCGCTATTGCTGCATTCAGGTGTGCTGGTAATTTTCTAGTATTTGCTTACACTGATCTCAGCCAACACAAACACACACTCACTTTTTGCTCCATGTAATCGTTACTTTTTGAAATGACAAAGACTCGCAACTACAACACGCTGATCTGTTACAACACACACAATAAGGCAAAACGGTGCACATTTTTCAATATGTGTATGTTTTTTCACTGAATGACATAAAGAAAATTAAAGTAATTATTTAAATGTTTATTTTTAGTTTTAGTCTTTATGGAAGCATATTGCATTTATTAAAAAAAATGGGTGGCATTTTTTATTGAATGTAAAATGCTTCTATAAAAATTTAAATTAATTGTAATAAAAAATATTCAAAAAAAAAAACAGACTGTAAGCGACAAAGATGACCACACCCACAACGTGAGAGCCCAGCAGGTCAGCCACGGACTTTACTGCTTTGTGCCCAATATTTTTGTCAGGATTGACTCAAAACATAATAATAAACAGTTCAAATCGGTCAATATTTGATACTTCTCCAACGTTTTGCTGTGTAATGTTCGTAGATCAAGTTGATTTTAAAGAAACTATGTTTTTTCATGAAAAAGTTCAGAGATCAGAAGTGTCTTTTCTTAAAATAACATTACATTTCTGTGATGTTATAAAACCTGAACAAGACTACACTTTCAATTATTATTAGCGTTTTGTTTTTGTGAGAGAATAATCATTAACTGATACTTTATAAATAAAGTGAATAACAGTTTTACTTTAAATACACAAATTATTCTTGCTGTTTGAATATCAGAGTCCAGATTTGGCTGGTAGACCCAACAAGTAACCAAAAGGTTAATTTAGAGCCCTGTATATATATATATATATATATATATATATATGTGTGTGTGTGTGTGTGTGTGTGTGTGACACCATTTCGAAAGTAGACCAATAATTGACGGTGCACCTTGTGAACCAGCGGGCCTCGTAGTGCGGGAAATATGGCAAACCCTTTAAGTTGGCAGCAGCAGATACCAGCAAGGACAAAGCAAATCAGGAAGAGTAATAGATACAGGAATTAATAAGTACATTGGTGGTGAGAGGAAGCAGCATGCAAATGAAAAGTCAGTGACAAAGAGGGAACATGTTGATGACCGTTACCTTGGCTGCTTATACACTCACTCCCACAGGGGCTGTGGGTAACTCAGAAAACAGCATCAAAACTCTAAGCAGAGACTGGTGGGAACCAATTGTGGGTAATTTCCATTAGCCCCGTTAACTCACTCACTGGATATATCCTCCACTGAGAGCGTGTGTATAATCATTGAGTCATTCTTGCCAACAAAGTGAGTGCATGCAGGACTTTCGGCTCTCTGCTGTGGATTTGTGTCACTTCATAAATTGTTTTGTGGTCAACAGAGAGTGTATTTGCTGGTATATTTGCTCGTATACATGATTGAACACTCTATGACCGTGTCATTTCAACTGTGGCAGCATGGAGATTGAATTACCCCAGCGATGAGCTCTGTGGTAAATTGTCTTGGATAGAGCAGGGAATTGTTTCTTTATTCATCCAGCAAATAGAGAAGGGTTAAATGACTGTTTTTTCTTTGTTTTTTTGGCAGAGAGTGTATGTGTACTGACAGCAGTGTTTGAAACTGACCTTTGCATCCAGCATCAAAATAACATTACCTTTGAATTTATATTTGTAATTTTCTTGCCAATATTTTGAGGAACCACAAATTCTTCAGCTGGAAAAAAAATGTTTTCTGACTTTCTATTTCAAACAAGCAGTTTCTTTAAAACATGTATTTTTAATATAGAAAAGCAGTTACATCTCTGTCAAACATCTGAGTGATGATTGAGTTTTTCCAAAAATGGCGTATACTTGTATAGCACTTTTCTACCTTCCATGAAGACCCAAATGCTTTTCAGTCAAAGTCCAACACACACATTCACACACTGATGGCAGCTCCACTGCCGAACACTGGCGCCAACCTCCCACCAGAGCCAACATGGGGTTCAGTGTCTATGGATGATGATAATATAATATAATATAATATACAATGGGTGGGCTACAAGCTCCCTGCTCTGCTCCGTTCCGTTGGTAGTCAAGGGGGCCTTGGGCACAATATGGCAGCCACGCCTGTCAGTCTGCCCCAGGGCAGCTGTGGTAACATAAGTAGCCATCACCAAGCATGAATGAGGAGTGAATGAATGATGGATACACATTTGAGAGTCTGGAGAAGTGCGGAAAAATCCAATCCATTCTTATTATTTTCATCATAATTTGAATCAAAGCTACATGACTGGATAGCTCTAATATTGCTTGCCATTTTTGTTGCACCGGTAATGTTAGTTTGGGGGTGTGAGGGGCTGTAAACTAGCGTAAAAGAGTGTAAACAGATGGGTGATGCCCCATGAATTTCTAATGAACTACTGCCACTCTATAAGAAATTGCATCCTACAAAACATTTTTTTTTTTTTTTCCAAAAGATGAAAGATCATTGGGAACACTTTTACGATAGATCAGAAGATGATCAGAGTGGGACTTTAAGACATTTTTATCTAATAATAAATGCTTAATGTCATAAAGCTCTTTTCTATCTTCCTTGAAGGCCCAAAGCACTTTACAGTCGCAGTCCCATTGATGACAGCCTTAAGCCTTATTCACATGTACCCAAACTATGGTTGACAAGTACAGTTGCTGTGGGTTTCTGGGTTGTCTGGGCCCGCGGAGGGTCATAGATTGTAGGGGAGTGCTGGTGTGTCTTGTAGCTCTTTGAGGCTCATGCGTCTAAAATCATAAAAATGGAACATACAATTGTCCTGCGTGTGGTGAGTGTATTGTGAAGTATTGATGAGGTAAATATAAGGATGCTGTCATTCAGTCCCCTTATGCCACACTCTAGTCGTTAGTAAAGTGTGTGACAGGCTTCACAAATGAGATGTGCAAGGAGTGTGCACTTATCACTTCGCCAGCACTATCAGACTCCTTGTGCAGTGTTCAGGATTTGGACACGTCCCTGTGTCTCACCTACTTCACCCTTACTTACCCTTATGTGTTTAAGGTGTTCACTATGACATGTCACAAGTTTGCCCATTTTTGGCCTGCAGACAGCCCATATCCGCCCATAAGGGCAAATGCGACTAAGGCTTAAACCGGCACCAACTTAAAACCACCAGGAGCAACATGGGGTTCAGTGTGTTGTCCAGAGGCACACCTACATGCGCAGGCAGGGCGGAATCTGAGTATACAATCTTCCAATCAGAGGTCGACCGCCCTGCCTGCGCATTATAAAACACATTCTTTGTTTAAATCTAGTCACGGAGTTAACAACACTTTACCAGCAATTACACCAAACTCCTTTTTCTGAATGGATTCAAAAGTTGCTGTCAGGAAAACAAAATCTGTATGAACAAAGTGTTTTCCAGTGATGTCAATGTTGCATATGAACATCACGTTAAAGATGAAAATAACAAAAAAAATCCTGATAAAGGCCAACTCTGTTGTTTCAGGTTTGCACTACAGACCTGTTGCCTCAGGTTTATTATTTGATTGACGTAGAGCAAAATCCCAGCAAGCAAACGAAAGATGAAACCGATCAAAGGAGCAAGGATAATTATTGCAACATGTCAATACCTGGATAATGTTTGGATCTGCTTATCTCACTTTGATTTATTAGAAATACTCCAGAACTTAAAGCTATGCATGATCATTAGACTTAATGATTTTCGGTTTATATAAATACCTCTCATTGTTTTATTCGCGCTGACATTCATATTCATTCATAATAGGTGGAGGAGATGTCCTGCTTTGATTTCTTTGATGTTCTGCCATGCAGCTGTTTGGAGGCTTCATATCTTCAGATGGTTCATTTGAAACAAGCTACTAGCTGTAGCTGAAGAATAAAGGTCATCACTGTTGTAAAAGCAACGAGAGAACAACTTGTTATTACTAAGTGATATTTGCTGAACAAACGTGCTTTGTTTTAATCCCATCTCTGCAAAGCTGCACAAATATTCATGACTTTTTATATTTTAAATGATTACAATTCCACATTCACAGCACTCTAATAGCAAAAAAAAAACAAATATACTTTCTCTGAGCTTGGAGATTAAATATTTGATCTCACATTGAAAATACAGTCTCACTGATGGATGATGGTCATGTGTGTCTAAAATAACATCCCAATATGAGATGATAATGCCCTTTGGTTCAGTTTCAGTTGCTGTCTTGGTTCTTGGGCCTTCAACAGACTGACAACCTGATCAGGATGTACCCTGCCTTTCCCTAACAGTAAGTGGGTAGGCTCCAGCAGGTTCTGAAGACGGACAGATGGGTAGATTATGGTTCTTGCCGCTTTGTTTTTAGTTTTGTGTTTTCCTCCTGTTACAGTCATGCCAGGTTCAAGTTCCTAATTGTCCAAAGCCATCTTACTTTACCTTACTACCTTACACCTTAGTACTCTTACACAGCACTCTAGTTGTTAGTAAGGTGGAAACACTGGCTCCTTACTGACCACATCCAAATGTTTTATAAACGTGGTGTGTACGTAAAACTGTTCGTAAGTGGATGCATGCAAGAAGCACAAAACGGGCATGCAGGGAGCACGCACGTATCAAGTGCACAGTACTGATAGACCCCTAGTCCAAAGCAGAATATCATTTATTGTACCTGTATGTGTGCTTGTTATGAGTTCATCTGCATTTGATTACATAAAGGGTAAAATGACTGAATAAATGCATCTCTTTCTCTGACATGTAATCATGTCAATTCTCATCATCCTTACTACATTCATCTGCCCTCTGTCACCCCTTTTATCTCTTTTTATCCGATGAGTCCCCCCATCCCTTGCACTTACTTGGATCTATCTATCATTGTAATAGTCTGCTCGTGAAACTTCCCCAACATGGCTGTTCTCATCAGCTTTTCTCTTCCTCTTGGTCATCTTCACACATTCTCCGCGGAGCTTGGTACTCCCATCTTCCCAACTACATTTATCCGTCTTTCTGCATAATTTTTTTCCCATCACACCGATTTTTTTTTTCATTTAATTTCAATTACTTTTAAAAGCTGTCCTCATTTTAAATTATTCCAATTAAACCACGAAGAAAGAAAACTTCACCCTAATTTTCTCTACAAAACAGAAGCTATTTTCTTGGCTGTTTCCCAGGCGTTTGCTTTTTTAATTACACAAGAAGTCGCTGAATAAAAAAATGAATTGGTAAATTACAGTTGGATTCATTGCTGTTTATGAGTAGTATGGGGAAGCTGTACAGAACAACCTATTCAGGAGTAAATCAAGTCCAGCATGTACAAAGCACTGCAAGATAATGACAGCTTAAAAAAGGAACAGAACTGATTTCTTTCTGTCCAAAGAAATACAATTATACAAATACTGTGACGAATCCTATCTATTTTCATATTTTATGTTAAAACTCTTTTTTTTCCATTATCTAAAAGATTTTCTTTTTGGAATTTTTTTTGTACATTTTGGTGATTAATGGCTGATTTTTAATAGAGAAAGACAGCATTTAATTTTTTTCTCTCAGAAAAGTATCTACTTACACTCTTAGAAGTAAGAAAAAAAAAAAAAAAAAGCAGTTAAACAAATTTTTACAGAGCCCCTATGCTAAAAGAAAATACTGGTTTCTGGTGGGCACCAGATAGTAAGTGGTGCGCTCCGTGTACTATCTGATGTACACGAGAAACCATTCTTTTGTTTTGTTTTTTCTTCTTTGATGTCCCTTTAGGGGCTCCGTAAATGTTTAATTAAAACCCAGTCTAGCAAGTACACTAAATTAAGTCATAAAGCAATTTAAGAACACATTTTCAGAAATCAAAAGACTAAACCAGAGATATTGTAAAATTGGGAGTAGCACTTAATGAAATGGCTCAGGAACTTAGAAAAAGAACTCCTTTTTTTAAACTATTTATTTACTCATGAAATAAAGCAATTTCATGATTTTCTTTTCTCGAGTCACAACCCAGAAAAGTTTACCTGGGAGAGATTAAGAGTGATGGTCAAAGTATGCCAAGTTTGAGTTCAGGACATGGAACTTAAAACTAATGATGTGTTCAATGAGGTTTGTGACTTCCAACCTACCAAATTAGTAAACGTGAAAGACGTCACGAATCTATGAATCAATGATGTGACTTTAGCTACACAAACACACTGGGAATGTGACGTGGATTCAAGAATGCGCTAAATGCAGGTTTGGGAACGCACATGTAGCTCATGATGATAGCTCTGGACAAGCAGTGAGCGCTTCATCTTTTTATTTTCCTACTGTTTACTGTCCGTTGTCCATCACCTAGATTTGGAAGAGGCTTGGTGTGAAATTTCAAATCTCTGCAAATCTCATTAATTTTGCTCCAGGCTTTCTCTTTCACAGCTCTATTCCAATATACAAAAGACTTGGTGTCATAGAATTCCGGTCGGGAACAAACCGCAACTTTTAATTTCTTCTTCACGATTCATTTTAAAACCGTCTGCACTTCAGTGAACTAAAAGGAACGCCTTCCATCCATATGTCACTGCAAAACCCGAGTCCCTGATTGGTCAAAGTTCAACCTGGTATAACACACGTTCAGTGGTCGGGCGGTTTGTGTGTAAAGATTGAAAATGGTTGCAAAAACAGTCTGCTTGCGTAGCTATCTGTAAATGTGGAATCCCAAAACCATTTCCATACTCTTTTCATTGGAACGCGCTTTTCTGAGGGCGCTGTTGGGCGCAAGCTGGTTGGAGCGGGTCTTTTCTTTCTGGCATCATGTATAAATGCTCAGCAGCAACATCTGCATCAGACATAACAGCTGTATTTTTAGTTTTACCATACCACAGTCTGATTAAGAGGTTCAGAAAGATTGCCAGAGAATACTTTGAGATAACTGTCAATAGAAAACTCACCTCAGAAAACTATGATACGTTTAAATTAAATCATTGTCCAAAACTCTATTAAAAGACTATCCACTCCATACGTAAAGTCAGGCTATAGAACACAATCACGGCAGAATATAACTCAGAACATCAGCAATAAGTGCTTAGAAAGAAAATGAAGATTTTCAAATAAAACTGTCTGACTGAAGACCATGACCTGATTGAAGTTGTTATGGCAGAGCCTTAAGACAGCCGTTTATAAACCAGTCACCTCAGTGAACTGGAGCAAATATGTGTGGGAAGTCAATTACAGAGAGAGCAGATGAGGCGTTGTACAAAGGATTACTTCAAATTGTTTAAAAGCAGCTACAAACTGCTGAATCCTCAAGTGTATTTTTGACACGCTGCGTCTTCATACTGCTCCCTAATTTATTTAGATTATCATTCAGCAGATAATATTCTCATTTATGTGACATTTATCTGCTGAATCTTTCCAACTGCAAACACCTATCTTTGAAAGACGAGCAAAAACACAAAAAAAAATGTTTCCACACACTTGTTTATTAAAAACAGGAAAAAAGACTTTTTAAAATATTTTTATAAACCTTTTCTTTTGCTCCAACCTTACCTACACAATAGCAAATTACAGGAAATTAGGAATTTAGTCAAAACAACAGTGAGAGTATATTTAATTATTTTTTGTTGCAACATGAAGGGGGAAAAAATCACAATATAACTGTTTAAAATGTTTTCACGATTTGCTTAGTGTTAGCGTTAGATTAAACCACAGTCTTATTTCCCATGATATCAAAATCAAACCAGCATTTACTTTACTGTCAGGGCCGGTGCCGGATAAGCATGTGAAGATGGATGGACGGATAACATCCTCTGAATCACCTTCCCCAGCACCACACTGCTGCCCAACAAACTGTTGCTATATTTAAAGAGCTTTCAAACGCCTCTGGCTATGACTTTTAAAAATTCAAACAGGCTTTTTTTTCTAATGCCACTGGAAAATGATGTGGAGCATGTATTGTTTTTAAATTTTCTCATCAAATAGTGGGTGCTGCTCTTGACCCCTCACAATCCTAGATAATCTCAGCACAGACAGCTGAAGAAAACTACTACATAGAGATTACATTTCTGCACTCATGCTGCTAGTTACAAGCTAAGTACAGAGAAGTTCATTAAACTGCTATTAACTTCTTCTGTCTTGGTAACACTTGTGATACAGATGAGGGACAATGCTCAACCAGCTGTTCACTATCAGATAGTAATGGACATTAATGGAGGCGTGAACTGTCCGATGCGAATCAGAAGACGGTTTTATTATTACTTTATAAAGGACACCCTGCAGCCAATCAGAATTGAGCATTCACCCAGACCATAGCATAGTTTCTATTGACTAAAATTAACAAACTCTCACAAAAATCCTTTGAAACCCACTCCAATTAAAATTAGTTTTTTTGTTATTTGAACATATGTCCATTTTTATTTTAGATGGAGGACATTTATAAAGAAAATGAATATTTCTTTATTTAAATCGTTGTGAATCAGGAGCAGATGAATAAAAAAGCTGTAGTTTTGACGTATAAACTATGCTGTGCAGCTCACAAGCATCACTAATGGGCAGACAGCTGGTTCCACTTGCAGCAGGTTTATTAATAGAAAAAGGGCAAAAAGGAGCAAAGCTCAGCTCAAAGTCCACAAAGCTAATCACAGGCAAAAGGCAGAGGCAGGCAGGCAGGCAGCAAAGAGGCAGAGTTGGGTATGAAGCAGGGTCAGGTAAACAGGTGATCAGATCAGGAGGAGCTGGTCAGTGTGCAGGCAGAAAGGCACAAACAAAGCTTTGCATTGAGTGTGGCTCTGAGCAGTGCTTAAGTGTACTGTGGCTGATTAGCTGATGTGAGCCAGGTGGTTGAGTGGCTTCAGGACTCTGGAGATGACTCTCACCGGTGACCAGAGGGGGAGACGGGGCGCTGACTCCTGAGAGTACAGGTACAGCCTTTTTGATTTTGGCTAAGTATTAGAAGCCTAATTAAAAAATACTTATACAATAAATCAAAAGATGATTGGGGTGGGTTTTTAAACATGGTGTAGAGGGGGCTCATCAGTTTCTCGTCAGCAAACAAACAAACAAAATATCTGTCATTCAGATGTAGCTCCTGCAGCAGGAGAGTACTGGGAGAATCGGGAGAATCGCATGAACCCAAATATGATTTCTGATGCCCTTGTAGAGTGTATTTAAATAACTAATTCTGATCTCTAATCTTCTGTGTCTTCCAAGCATTGTAATGAAATATACACAGACACCGCTCCATATAGTGGTCAGGCTGAAAACATGTGGTGGTAGCTCCTCCCACATACGGCTGGGAGAGTCAAGCTTATGAACACATTTTAGGTGGCCGTCCAGTATGGCAAACGAAAAGTATCATAAATCGCCAGGAAAAGCTTTGTGAAGAACCGCGTCCTGGCCATCAAAAACAGTTTTTTTATGCTCGAGCAGAAATTTTGCTGTGCAGAGAAAGACAGGTGGCCAACACGGATAGGGTCAGAGAAGACTTCCGCTGACCCTACACCCCATGGAGTATGGAGAGAAATAAGTATCACTCTGATTTGTGCGTGCGTAATCCTTGATGTGTGCGTAACTTTGGACTTGTGCGTAACCTTAGATTTGTGCGTGCATAATTCTTGACTTGTAAAATATAATGGAGTCTCAACAACTCCTCTTAAATAAGTTACTGTTTGTTTTCCTACAACACTTCAGCGTCTTTTTCTTTTGACTTTGACAGTTAAAAAAAACACAATCTATTGACAAGACAATCCATTTAAATCTGATATTAATTTAACATTGTATGAATATGTATTCCTGTTACTTTCCTGTGTAACTTTCCGTTACATGAAAACAATAACAACTCCTTGCAGTCACTTAGCAACCTCTAAGCTACTGCAGAAAAAGAATCCTGTCAACCAAACTGGTATAACCTTTTTTAACTGAGGAAATCAGTTAACTTAGCAGCTTTATTAGTAGTAGGTTTGCACTATTACAAGTGAGGCGAAACAACAGCAATGAAGGGAGGACAATGATATTCAATGTAGAAAGCAGTCACTACAACACTGCTCACAGAGCAAATTGAACACATCAGTGTGCTGAAAAAAAGGCTTCAAGCAGCCTAATTCCCATCAAAAAGGACAGACTAAGCAGCTTTCCTGTGATTGATGTGACTGCAGAGCTCAAGACTTTCAGGTTATTTCTGGTCGCCGTGCAAATTCCATTGTGCCTGAAGTGCTTTCACTGCTACAAATCGCTTTATACATTTTTTTAAAAGCCACACACACTTGTGTTTTCCCAACACTTCAAGTTCACACACAGCAAAGAATTCCGCTGTAATCTAGAGGTGTCTAAGGCATGAAATGTGAGCTCTCTCCAAAAAACTTTGTATTCAAATGTTTTGGACCATTTTCCAATAAGAAAAAAAAAAGCATAAGCTGACAAAGCAGGGCCGGCCCTGGGCATAGGGGGGCGGTGTTGACACTGTTAGTGCTTCTTTAAAATTTCAAGGATGAAAAAGTAGCAAAACAAGCCCTCAGGGACAGCTTTCAGGGAAAAATGGAAGGACGAGGAGGACAAACGGGCTCCAAGCAGAGGCTTGTCTGTTTGGTTTACAATACATTGTTTGGAATTCTCTCCCTCCTTCCCCTCACTGCCACATTTCGGTCGTAAAATACTCTTGTTTTTGGTGCAAAAAGACAAATTTAACTGGCGATTAGTTCATTTTATTCTTTTAAGCTTTAAACCTTTAACATGGGAGATACCTCTGTCAGAACCTACTATGCTCTTTGACATGAAAGTTAGCTAATGGGGAGATGATTAAAAGAACATGGCTAATGTAGTCTCCCCCCAAAAAAGGTTTGTATTGCTTCTGCTGCAAGCTCCTCTCCCAAAAATCATTGAAGTTAAAAACCAGTGAGGGTGTGAATGACATTGTCAAGATGCATCTGATCAATCCTGAATAGATATTGTTAACGTTTTGAGAATTAAAATTAAAAAAATTCTCATTGCAACACAATCCAGGTAGTTAGGCTATGTTGTTTCTGTTCCGGATGTTGGCAGTGGGGTTTTTTCTTTCTTTTCTGGGGGTGTGTGTGTGTCTTTTTGCCTAGGGTTTCATGCCGGTCAAGGCCGGGCCTGTGCCAAAGTACCATCTGAAATGATACAAGTAAACAGTCCAGATGACAAAAACATTGCAAATCCTCTAAGTTACTGAAGCTGTTTTTAACAGAATCTATTGCTGACAATCAAAGGGTCTTTACTTACTGTTTTTAAAAAGTATAATTATGCTGCAAACTGTCAAAAAAGCTACAATTCTGTGACGCTGGAGTTATAAACACACCTCAAAAATACCAGCAACAACACAATACAAATAAATAAATGATTGCTAACAGAAGTCTTTTTTGTAAGATGTAACTTTACACTTACTCAGTTACTCTTTCCATCACATGATTATCTATAGCAACTTTTACTTCTAAATCTGAAGGAATATGGCAACTTCCAAAAATCAGGTATTCTGCTTTGTGAACATTGAGAGTTTATTTATGTCAAACTATTGTATATTAGTTTCATTAATTCTATATTTACTGTTTTTAAAACTTGACTGATTCTCCCCTGTGCATACTATGTTTGTGTCATCGGCATACAAAACCTTTTTGGGTTTATCCGACACCTTGTGCATGTCATTTAGATATTGGATAAACAGTTCTGGACCCAGTATTGACCCCTGTGGTACTCCACAGCTTAAATTTAGCATGGATGATTTACCATTTTCCAGTTGTACAAACTGCTGCCTGTTTTTAATGTAACTGTTTAACCAATGTAATGCCAGTCCTCAAATTCCATATCTTTCCAATTTGTTTCCTAAGATGCAGTGATCAATAGTGTCAAAAGCCTTTTTCAGATCGATGAACACTCCTACCATGAACTCCTTACTATCTGTGCCATTCATAACTTCTTCAGTTAACTGCATAATTGTCATGGATGTTGATCTATTTTTTCTGAAAGCATGTTGATCATTAGACGTTAGTTCATGTTTCTCAACATAGGTTTCCAGCCTTGTGGGGAATACCTTTTTGAGTATTTTTGAGAATTAGCAGAGCAGAGACACTGCTCTGTAATTTGTGAGTTGATGTTTGTTTCCTGATCTGTATCATAGAATTATTTTAGCAATTTTCATTTTCTGTGGAAATGTTCCTGTTCGGAAGGATAAAAATGATAAATTGCAAATATAGGTTAGCGGGTTGACAATGGAATCAATTACCTTTTTTATCACAATCATATTAACGTCAATACAGTCAATAGATTGAGTTTGGATTTATCTTTGTGTAGTTTTCTGATTTATTTGCACAGTTTATTTTGTTTGCAATTTTTCCAATTCACACAGGCTCACCAAAATTAGACAATAGAAGATTAGAAAATGTTTCTTAGTCTGATGAGTTTGGATTTCTGCTGCAACATTCAGACAGTAAGGTCAGAATTTGGCATCAACAACATGAAAGCATGGATCCATCCTGACTTGTATCAACAGTTCAGGCTGGTGGAGGTGCTGTAATGGTGTGGGGGATATTTTCTTGGCACACTTTGGGGCTTTAAGTTCCAACTGAACAAGGTTACAACGCCACAGCTTACTTGGGTATTGTTGCTGACCATGTCCATCCCTTTATGACCACAGTGTACCATCTTCTGATGGTTACTTCCAGCAGGATAAGACTCCATGTCATAAAGCAGGAATCATCTCAGACTGGTTTCTTGAACATAACAATGAGTTCACTGGACTCAAATGGCCTCCACAGTCACCAGATCTCAACCCAATAGAACACCTTTGGATGTGGTGGAACAGAAGATCAGCATCATGGATGTGGCACCGACAAATCTGCAGCAACTGTGTGATGCTGTCATGTCAATATGGACAAAACTCTCTGAGGAATGTTTCCAGAACCTTGTTGAATCAATGCCACCAAGGACAAAAGGAATTCTGAAGGCAAAAGGGGGTCCAACCCGATACTAGCAAGGTGTACCTAATAAAATGGCCGGTGAGTGTAGTTAGCATTTGTTTAAAAGTTTTAATATGAGCTAAAACTTCAGACTTCTTGGGTGGCCTTCCATGGGGAACTGCAGTTTCAATGACTGGTGATCTTTTCTTTTCATACTGAATGTGTTACCTGTGAAAATTGTGCTATGAAAGGAAAAGTCTAATCCACGCCCTGCAAGACTTTTCAACCTTTACTTTACACAAAAGTCTTTTTTTGTCATGAAGATATCTCTAATACAAAAAAAAAGCAATGACTTACCATTTTACATAGAAACTTGACCTCTTTCACAATAGTTTCTGTAATAAAATTCCTTTGTATGCTCTAAATGACCTCTTTAATATATGTAAAAAAAAAAATAAGGATTAGGAAGAACATGCTAAAAAAGGTATCAGATTAGGAATGGTTATTCTGACAAATATAAAGACTGAATAATAGTCGTTTACTTCTCTATAGAAGTCTATAGGATTTTGGCTTCTTGGAGATTTCTATTTTGAACACCAGAGGAGAGGGGCACTCAGTCCAGTTCTCCTATACAGTCAACGGTTTATACCACACACACAAAAAATAAACAAACAAAAACACTTTGACAGCAACTATATGGTTAACCTGATGAAGATTGTCCCTTGTGGGAAGAGCACCTGCTGAAATTCTGTGATGTGATGTAACATGTCTTGAAAAAAACACTGTTGTGACTTACTTGGCACTCTGTTAATTGCTTTGAGAGGCCGCAGTACTCTCACGGTTCGGATAGCGGTGAAGTTCATATTCTGCAGGTCCAAGGAATATTCAACCATCCTGGAAAATATACAAAATGTACATAAAAAAACTAGATCTTCAAAAGCTCAGAACAATCCTAAAATATTTGAACTAATGAAAAAGAAAATATAAATCAAAGACATTATGTATTGTATGTCATCATCATAGTGCAATTAATTATAACGATTAGAAATTAACTTCAACCTCAGATGATTAATCGTCTTCCTCCCACCACATTTGTTCCCATTAGGAAGTCAAGACAGAAACGCACATGTCCCTGGCACAGCTGGGGACTAACATGAGAAATGAGCTGGAAGGCAACACATACTAAGAAACTATGGTCCGAGGAAATCTCTGTAATTGTAAAGTATCTTTGTTGTGTCTGCAAACCATGTCTGTCTGCAAATATTTAAGCAGTAATTAGGTGGCGGAGCATGAATTTTAATACATGTTGGTGTAATGTTTTGCTTGGAAATGTCAGAGGAAAACCAGATGTTTTTCCTTTTTCAACCAAAGTCGACGATTATGTCATTTGCTATACAAAAAATGAAAAAGAAAGACCATACATCAAGGAGCCCAGAACATTGGCTCCACTGGTCTTTAGCACAGCGGGGCTCATTACGTCAAATGTGAAGGATGTGATCGCGATCTGTCAAAAATAAATAAACAAAAATAAATTATATTTGTTTTTTTTGTTTTTTTTATGGGATAAATAAAGAGCAAGCTCTGCTCTATGTGGTTGGTTATGTGGCTATGACAGCTTGTCCTGTGCAGCCGTGCAAAGGATCTGGGTTCAAATCCCACAGTAACGTGTTTTCTTTTTTTTAATTGCATAGTTGCATTTCATTAGACATAAAGATTACATTTTTTTTTTTTAATTACTATGAACTTCTTTTTTTTAATAAAACTGATTTAACAAAATAACTAAGTTGGAGGCGGGATATGAACCCACGTCCTATTGACGAAGAGAAATATCTTGCAAAAAAGAACGAGTGTTTCTTACCTAATAAGAAACAGCCACCCACAGGTGCTGAATGCAGAGCTTGCTCATGAAAAATGTGTTCATCCATTGATTTTTCACCATTTTTAAACAGGAATTAAGAGTTTTGTTGTAACAGCGTGTTGGTTTTGTACTTTGATAACCACAAAAAAATATAGTTTTTTTACACTGAACCCCACATTGTCTCTGGTGGAAGGTTCAGTGTTTGGCAGCAGAGCCACTAACAGTGTTAATGGGACTGTGAAGCACTTTCAACACTTTCAAGCAAGGTAGAAGAGCGCTTTACAAGTATACACCATGTACCATTGAGAAGAAAGAAAGAAAATATATATATAAATAAAATAAATACATAAAAAATTATATATATGTTTATTTATTTTTTCCAATCAGAATCCTGTTCGTCTGTTGCAAACTTGATCAAAAAAAGAAAAACATTCAAACGCTCTGAATATCCTTCACACTGTATAGAAGAACTGACTTTTAAACCAGTGGACTCATGCACTCGGGTGGCAAATTGTTGAGAAAAAATAAAATAGGCCAGTTGTGTTCTAATTTATTAGTATGTTACCCCTTTAACGCCTGTTGCACCAAACCACTTCGCCCCCAAAATGACAACGATTCAACATCTACTCAAAAGCAACATCATACGTGAAGTTTGTTTTTCATAGCTGGAAAAAAAAGCTCTATATTTTGGCGAGCTCCCTCAAGTGTACTCCAGTGAACTTAACCACTCATCTGTGTTAGCTGTCAGACTTAAAATCATTTATCATTTTAGTTATTGTATATTTTTTTTAAGATTCACAAATCTACAAATTCTGCTCCACCACTGGGTCAAAACACAAATACCTCTCTCTATCTTTGAAAGTTAAATAACCATCTCCAGACTCCGCCCTTCACTCAACTTGCCTGACACAATAAACCTGCATGATGCCTTCAGACTACTGCTGCGCCCACCTGGGGACCCCCAGCAAGAGTCCGAGACACAAACAACACATCAAGAATAACCGTGCCAGGATCCAGATGAGCAGCAAAAATGATGATCACCTCACACCTTCTTATCTTTGTGAGACTCAAATTCAAGGTGTCCCTCCTCACTCATCAGTGTACCCGAGGAAATGCTCCCCGTTACCTTAAGAAACCTCTCAGCCCTGCTCATTGTTCTTTACGCTCTACCAATTCCTGTTGCCTTTTGAATCCCCGAATGAAACTCCTCACTGTTGGTGATGGTGCCTTCTGCTCTGCTGCTCCCCAACAGCAGAGCTCCACAGCTGAAAGCTTCACAGCCACTGCTTTACAGAAGAGGCTGAAAACCTTATTTCACCTATTTTTACACTGCTTGAACCTAAAATAATATTTATCATTTATTTTAATATGACTTCTTTCCCTTTGTAAAAAAACGTTTGGATTTTTCTTTAACTCAAAAGGACATTAAAAACAAATCCTTCAACTTTGTACAAAGCAATATGTTACATTACTGTAAATCACACAGGCATCGTCACCTATTTCTACAACTGTTTTCAGGGTCTGGGTACAAAAGGTGTGACTATCTAACATGAGCCGCAAGTTAAACCAAGTCAAACTTTATCTATGTGGTGACGTATGAATGGCATCGCCTTTCTGTTCACAGAAGGGCCAACAGTTTGAAGACTGATCATAGAGGAGAAAATAATCGTTGTGGTTGTAATGTGGTATTAATAAAAAGGTATTGAGACACCCATATATCACTAACTTTGGTTTCAACTACTCTCATAAAAAACTGAAAAAGAATATTAAAAGAAAAATGAAAGTGTGTATGTCATTTCTAGATAGTTTTGGCATATTGATCTGCTCCCTCAGTCACGTGACCAGAGAATTCGTGAGCATTAAAATGTTGCTATCTGACCAGTTTTTGATTGTATTTGTTTTAGAATGACAAATAATTTGTTTTAAAAAAATGTGAATAAATAATTTCCGATGATTCTATGGTATTTCCCATCCCTAATTGACAAAAGTTTGAATAAAGAAATACTCAGGAATGACATTTTGAGCTTAATTGTATCTATAAATGTCCTCCATCATGAAGAAAATGCCACAAAACATATTAAAACACCAATAATGATTATTTTCATTGGAGTGGCTCTTTTAATCTGCCTTTGATTGCAGACTCATTCCTGTGCAAATATTTCCAGAAATGTCAGTTCTGCCCAGCTTCACACTGTGTCTGTTTTGAAAATATAGAGATGAAAATTATAAATGATAAAAATCAAAAACCTGAATCAACTTTTTGACACTTTGGCAAGTTTTCTCTCAAATAAAAAAAATCTATTTTCACAAAATAAAAAAATATCAATTCTATATTAAAATACATTGAAATAAAACCAAAAATAAAACAAAAGCTGACAGGAAAACACTTCAGCCCGGTGACCAAACCTTTGCTTTAAAGTATGCAAAGGATGTGGGTATAACTCAGTGAGCTATAAAATATTTAACATCCCTGTTGGCAGAGAATTACTCTGTCTTTGGTGGTGACAGGGGCTGGTTGATCCTTCAGTCTCCTTCATTCTTCTTCTCCATAAATTAGACAAATATGTTCTAATAAGACTCACTGCAGTGTGTGGCTGTCCTCTAATTTAGAAAGTGTTTTTCTGCTGGCGTACAAGAGGTAGTGGGCACATCATGTGCTTGAAGAATAAGAAAGACATATTAACTTCCAATTAAGAGCTGGTGGTGTTGGTGAAAATTGTAAATGATCAAAAATCTTAGGAAAAAAAAAAGAGTTGAGTATCAACAAATGTGGCGCATTTGTTTTTTCCATTCAAATAACGTTTGTTTTTAAATGAATGATTAAGGAAAACAAAAAAAGTTAAAGACCCTTAAAATGCTTTGTTTTAGCAAAAGATGGACATTGAAAGGACATCATCTTCTCTCCACCCATCTAGGACATTTTTTTAACCAAATGCATTCTGTTTTCTGGCAAACTATGCATAAAGATTCATTCCAAGTGGCAGTTCCACCTGTTTTGTTTCCCACACCGTGACTAAACATGGCAAACACGACACTTGGAGATGATTTAAACTGAGTCATAGTCCTGTTTAGTGCACCTATTGGGGTATTTTTGATTTCATTTAATTTTGTACTTCTTGTAATGGATGAAATATAATGAAAGTGGTGCATAAAATACAAATTTTTCCTAGTTTTTGTTATTAGACAGCTTCTGCCAGAAACTGGTAGAAAACTGTTCATTGAGGTTACAGAATGTGATTGTATTGACATTTGTAATCAAGTATGACAAGTATGAGATTTTTTTCTAAAATAAATGTTCTGGGAACTCGTTGCACTTATTTCATGCTCTTAAAAGATATTGAGGCGTGTTTTTATGGTAAAGAAATGTCTTTTTTTTCTATATTAAGTAAAACAACAATTTCATACTTCTACCTTACAGTTTCATTCAGAATTGTTGTTCATATTTACTTTTATTGTATTTTTCTGTTAAAAGGAAGCACTTCTTGTTTAGAGGACATATCGCCTGCTTTACTTAAAGTCTTTGTCACAACTGCCCTTACTGGTGGATATGGGCTGTATGGGGTGAAAAATGGGAACATTTTTATGGAGCAACAAAATATCAAAGTCAGTCTTCTGGACTGTAGCTACCAGCGATCAGTTTTATTTTGGGGTCCAATCCGATTTCGAGTCATTTGATTTAGAGTATCTGCCAACATTGACTTCTGATCAGATACTTTTGTAAATCATTAAAACAATCAACATATTTAATAAACACGTTTTTTTCTATTTTTTCTTGCATTAATCTTATTTTACCATTACCCTTAAACATAGACCTTCTGTGAAGTAGATTGAACAATCAAGTACAAAATAGTGCAGCTATTACCTAGTAAAATAGGTGATAACTAGTCATGAGAGAAAGTTTAGTGACTTTAGCTTTAGGATCTTCAGAACTATTGAACATTTTTGATTCTTTGTTACAAATTCTTAGACATTAATGATAATATTTTTTGAAAATTGTTGTTGTGGCATAAATATGATGATACATGTTCATGATTAGCTCATGTGAATGTAACCATTTATTAGTTTTGGTTGTTTTTTAAGAGAAAAAAGGATTGCTTACTTTAACCTCTTGAGACCTGGTATCTACATACATAAACATCACATTTTGGGTTTTATTACCACAGTAGTTAATTCTGCTTAACTGTGAATCTGTCACATTGGGTCTTAAGGGGTTAAATCTCCTTCTTGCGTAGCTGCAGCGAATCACTGCCATCGGTCTGTCGGCATCAGGACAGTGCCGCTCTCATTAAAAAGCAACAAAAACCTGATCTCTTTAACTTCCTTTGTCAGTTGTTGTTTGAATTAAGACAACACAATAGTGACACTTCATGTCAGTTCAAAATGTTTATTAAAAGAGTCAATAATCCCAAAAGTCCAAATCTGTGAATATCTTGCTAGCTTAGCTTGGTGTAGTTTAACAGAACTGTTATGCAGGCTTCTAGTAGAGTCTGGAATAAGAAGCTGGAAATATAAAGCACTGATCATAATAAGAATTACATATCCGATTCTGAACGGGAGACAACATCCGATTTTCAAACGAGTCATCAACTATGTGATCGGGTCCGATTTCTGATCAATACTACCAAATACTATTATAGTACTACTGCTAAAGTATTACCCAGTGCTAGCACATGTTTGCCTCCTACAGTTGGAAGAGGCTTGGTCCAAAGCGATGTAAATCTTGTCAATCTTGGTGTCAAAGAATTCTAGCACAAGCCGCAATTGTTAATTTTTCCTCAATGATCAATTTTCAAATGGTTGGCAATTCCGTGAATCAAGATAGACACCATCCATTCATCACTACCAAATCTGAATCCGTGATTCGAGGAAGAAAGCTCCAATGCGCTTTCAATGGTCCAAAAACGGTATTGTGAGAGTTTTGAACACAGAAGCATTGCCAAGGGAGGTGTGAACCTAGCTTTAGAATTTAAGAAATTATGCAATGAAAGTGTAACTTGTGTGGGCATCCTATGGCACTTGCCTTTGAGATGCACACCCAGAGCGTGTGGCATCTATACTGGGTCAGTAAGTGGCCAGTAGTCACACCTTACTAAAGACTAGAGAGTGGCGTGGGGGAAATCGTGTGACAGCACCACCTGTACGTCATAAGTGCAAAATGGCATGTTGCATATAAATTACTAGCCAAATACACAAAAGATTGTGTTTATTAAAAGGCCAAAAAACACTTGAAATCCACTTTTTTTTTTTTTTTTTTTTTCAAAATTGGGAAGACTTGATTCAAACAAACATAGTCTTAATGAAGTATAACTTTTTTTTTTCTTTTGTCATATTGGCTGTAGTCATTATTGGGAAAAAAAGAGAGCTGTTGATACCAAATAAGACAAAGAAGATTGACTGCATCTTTTCTGCTCATGTAAATACTCAGGGAGGCCAATATTTATTGAGATTTGTTACTTTTCTTCACCTTCTTTGCCTTTCAGCTGCTTCTCTAAAAAGTCACTACAACACATCATTGATCTTCATCAAACTCTAAAAGTATTGTCACCATCTTGGTACTTCTGAATGACTTAAGGACTAGTATGGAACTGTTTGGAGTAATTGAGGCAACATTGATTTTTTCTTTATTTCAGCCTATGTGAGGCATTTACACTTAAACCTGCAGCTTATGCTACTTGAACACCAATGCATTTCATGTATGCTTTCATTACTGAATAAACTTTTATATTTGGTTTACATGAGCTTTATATACTGCACTATGTTAGATGACCAATCAAATGGAGAAAACACATGCATTTCGATTGTGGATCTGAAAGCAGCAAGAGTCATTGTCCATGTAAACTTTATCTGTTATCCAAAAGTATTTAATAGATCTGCTGATGTCTTTCCACCTTTAAACTCAGATTCATCAGGAGCCAATGCGTTCTGCTCTTCGTACGCATACTTCTCTGCTGTGCTTTACTTTCTGTTCTTCAGATCTCTTGACATTGAAAACCCTCACTATCACCTCTAACCCATCTTCGATCGGTCTTGCCTTGTGTTACTGACTATCGTCAGCACCAGTACAGGCTGACTTGCTGCAGTGTATGGCAGTGGCCCGAACATTGCACCTCAGCTTTCGTGTTACAGAAAATAGAGCAGCCCTTGTGTGCAATGGATACAAGACCATCTGCAATGGCTGCAGACCATTTTGTTTGCTTCAGCAGCACCCAGATGTTTCAGTCATCAGTAAATAAGTGGCATCTGTTGCTCAGTATTGGTAAAAGAGTTTTCCTCAGCCAGTTTTGTTTACTGTAGTTGTAGTTTAGACTATTTCTCTCTAACTTTTTAAAGGCTTTGTCTTGTTTTGACAACTGCATTTATTTTATCAACAATACTTTACCATTTTGAACTATTTTGTGACATTCAGATTTTTTTCATGGAGTTTGCCAATATTTAATATGCTTATATGTTTATTTTCTTTCGTTTGATAGTGTCCATGAAGTACAATTTCACTACGTTTACATTCTCCGCTGCAGGGTTGGACAATATTGATTCAGAATGTGCACTAAATTCTAAGGTAAATACTTCTATTTACTCCTCTTGCTAAATGATCTTGTTGTCCTTGGTAATCACTATACCAATTCTAGACAACATGAGACATCCATTGGCATACACATCCAAATTTGCACAAATATGTTTTTTTTAAACAGGTATTGCATTTTCTTTTTTTAACTCGTGGTGCATTTTGAATGGGTATCTAAGTGCATAAAAGTAGGAATATGTTTGGGATTAAAAGTCTATTTCACCAATTAAAGTATGGTGTTAGATGTTAGAAAACGTTTTTGAAAAATTGACAAAATTTTGAGGAGAAAATTGCTTCACCAGATAGAAACCAGACAAAAATAACTAATTTGAAAACTTTTTAATTCTTCTGAGGCCATGCTATTTGATTTTCTTAGCCAAAATGTTGTCCCAATGTTTAACAAAAAGCTAGACTTATGATTTGTGATGAATGGAGAAAGATGAGTCATAGGCTCATTGATTTCTCTAAGTTGTCCCTAGGTGTGACTGGCGACTAGGGTGTACCCTGTCTATGCTCAACAGTAGCCAGGTTAGGCTCTGGCAGCTCCGTGACCCTGTAACAGACATAAATGAATGGATGGATAAAGATGAACCATTCAGGGTTTTTGGTTAAGTGACTTTGACAATAAGCAAAATCTATGGTCACATACACAACTGCCAGTTTTCACAATTAGCTGCTACCGGCTGATTTTTCAGAAAATCTTTGATCGTGAATGCAGACTGGGGCAGTCCGGCCACCTGTAGCATGGGGCAATATTCTCTGCACGCTTGTGTAATGGCACACTGCTCATTCATTCTCAGCTCACAAGAAAATATGTGCAACGCACAAAACAAAATGACATACTACTTACATACACAATCAAACTTTTTACATCAAAAACAAAGTTACAAACTCAAATTAAATAGAGATGTGGTGTTCACGGATGAACCAAGCGGATCATTATGAAAAAATTGAGTCACAGTCGGCCGGGAATCGTTCTTTATTTCCTTTTTTTTCCCCCTGAGTTTCACACGTTCACAAAAATGGTCAAACAAGCTCATCCTTCTGATTTCAGATGCAAATATCCCCAAAAAAGAGGAAAGGACAGCCTCAGAGTCACCGCGCATCGGGGAGGGCGAACTCCAAATGTGCCAGGGTGGTGACTGATTGATGTTATTGAAGTTGATGTTGATGAAGCCCAAAACGTGCACTTGTGGCCTTTTACATCAACTTTTCAAAGTAAGTGGTCGCTAGTACGTGTGTTGCCGTGAGTGGTGTGAAGGTAGCTTTATGAGTTGTCATAGCCTCACTAGGTTTAGGTTGGTCATCTACAAGCTTCTTTATTCTAGGAAAAAAAAAAAAAAAAAAAAAAACAGCATTATATTTCAGTGGCCAGATTTCACTTCTTCACCTGCTGTATTCCTTTTGTATTCCTCCAGGGTCACATTTTATTGCATTTATTAAATGTTTAATAAGTAAATATTTATGCCTGGTCTACTTCATACAGGGTCCTTCACACCAATAGTTCCTGGCAGTTTTTGTCTGCTCGTATGTAATTCGAAAGCTACATTCACACCAAAAACAATTCGTGCAGAAGTGGCCTCCAGTTTGAATGTTAAGTCAATGTACAGACAGATGTACAGAGGTCCTTTGAGTGTTGACCGCTGCATTTTGGCAGCAGTGTGTTTCAGGTGTTGCAGTGTGTTGCAATGCTTCCAGAGTTCAAATATCAAAACTTTGGTGAAGAATTTGCTTTTCCAACCAATCAGAAACTCAACTGTAGCCATGAAGTGTTAATGATGTGATCATCAAGTCCAAAACAAGCATGGAAAAGAATCATTCTTTACTACTTGTTTTTATTTATTTACATTAGGACAATAAGAAAAATGTTCTCTGATTTTTTTCCACCTCGGACTATCATGGGACAGGAAGTCATCAAAGTAGGTCACAGAGAGACGGAAGTGCTGCTGAAAGCGGCCGTCATTCAGATGCAGCTCCTGCAGAATGGTGAACCTCACCGTACTGGAAGAGTCTAAAGACTTTTGACAGTAGCTCCTCCCACACGTCTCAAGTTTACGAACACATTTTTGGACAAGCATCGAGCAGTGAATCGGACGCATGAATTGCATTCGGTATAAACGCAGCGTAAATCTCAAGTTCAATTCACATATTAATACACTAAATAAACTCACTTTGTTTGTGTGTTATGTCAATTTTGCTGTTTTCCTTTACTGATCTTTTTTTTTATCAATTGTTATTCACGTTTTTGTAGGCTCAGTCACGCTGCACTGTTACAGTTTACATTCAACACAATTCATACTGGAGAATGATTTGGAATAAAAAGTTTGGTTTGACGCTCCCAATGTTGTGACAGGATGAGTGTGTGATACCTGAAACTCATGAATGAACACTTTCTGAATCAGAATAAAGTCTCTAAAGACGGCTCGGAACGTTAAGTCAGCAAGAAGACGTCAACTACCACTTCAGATTTTGCAGACTTGAACACGCCGATCTGCATGAAGTTAGATCATCTCCAAACCTGTTCTCACAAACACTTAGACTCACCATTTCTCTCTATTACACACACACACACACACACACACACACACACACACACACACATACACACACACACACACACACACACACACACACACATCAGGCTAAATTTACTGTGCAGCTTGAGTTAAGACAGCTCTCTAGCTAAACAGCATGATGAATATTTAAACAGGAAAACCAGATTATTTTTTACATGAAAAACTCAATATTTTCAAGTCACATCTCAAAGATGGCTCTTTGTATTTTTGGATTTCCTTCCCCCGTGGCTTTCTTCAGGGGAGTGCAGTGTTACAGCAGCTTGGCTTCATCCCCACTTTGCTTTCATTAAAGCATCGTCACAACAGAAACATCCTCGAAGGATCCACAAGACTGAAATGGCAGTTTATTTTCCCCTCTTTTCAGCATTGCCCCACTGAGTTTTTTTCCCTGAGAGCAAAATTCAAAATGCATAAAATGTTTTTTTTCTTTCCCTAAACAACTCATCTGAAAAAGCCTAAAGTACTTGAAGTTGTTTTAAAAGGTAATTTTTAAGTATTAACATTTAAACAACTACTACTTTAATCCTAAAGATCATTAAATTTGATTTTTAAAGAAAGTGGCAATAATTTCCGTTTAAGGATTTCAAATAATAATAGTTAGTGTTTAAATTTAATAAAGAAAAAAATTCTGTTTTAGTTTTTATTGGGTCCAAAGTCCAAAGGGCTACACAAAAAGAAGAATAATAAAAAAATATATATATATATTATAATCCAAATATGTTTATAAAATTAAACAGGATCATTCATTCATTCATCTTCTATACCGTTTTGTACCTTTCAGGGTCATGAGGCTGCCGGAGCCTTACCCAGCCACTCATGGGCAAAGGCAGGGGACACCCCTGGACAGGTTGCCAGTCTGTCGCAGGGGCCGCAGTCACACACCCATGCACACTCAGATCCACACCTACGGACAATTTAGAGTGACCAAGTAACCTATGAAGCATGTTTTTGGACGGTGGGAGGAAGCCGGAGTACCCGGAGAAAACCCACGCATGCACGGGGAGAACATGCAAACTCCACACAGAAAGGTCCCTGTTGGTGACACTGTTTTAGGTCCCTAGCTGGGACTTGAACTGAAGGCTTTCTTGCTGTGAGGCAGGAGCGCTACCCACTGTGCCACCGTGCAGCCAAAACAAAACAGGATTAGCTTTTTTTATTATATAAAATACGTTTTATATAAAACAAACAGAGATAAAGAGCTAAAACTATAATAATAATAATGTATGTGCTCATTCCTTATTAGAGATTTTAAAATTAAAATGCAAAAAAATTTTTTCCAGGGTTTATCAATTCCTTTTTGAAATTATCTCAAAACAATAACATCACATTGGTCTGATATTGCTCTTTATCAGCTGACAGTAATACAAATCTTGTCAACACAAAGCACAAAAACACAAACTACAGAACATTGGAGATGGTATAAAATGGTTCCCTAAAAAAAAGAAAAAAACATTTGTAGCCACAAATTACTAATTTGTTAGCTCAAATTAGAATTTTATGGCCACAATTGAATGTTTTATGTGCTCAAATTAGCATTTTGTGGACAAAATTCAAATTTCGGTGTGGAAAAATATGTATCTTTTGCTTAAAAATAGTATTTTGCTGCATAATTTAGCATTTTGTGCTTGGAAAATAGAATGTGTTAGACACAACTTAGCTTTGCAATGTAATGCAATGCATTCTGTGGCAAAATACACATATTTACATAGAAACTAGTATTTTGTAACCACAAATTAGCATTTTGTGCACTCAACTGTATATAGTCAGCACAAATTAGTATTTTGTAGCCACAAAGCATTAGCATTTTGCAGTGACAAATTAGCATGTTCTGGCCACAAGTTATTTGCAGGAATTGAAGATGCTAAAATGCTAATGTGCACAAATTGCTACAATAGTAGACTGTGCCCTCATAATGCTAATAAAATACTATTTTGTGACAACAAAAGATTAATTTGAAGTAACAATTCATTGTATTTTTATGTCATGCCCAGGGGTTTGTACAAAACAAATCTGACATTACTGTAATAGAACGTTTTGTCAAATTTGATTAACATATATTTTTTTTTTTTCCATGTTCAGACACATCACAAGCAACAGTTGGTTTTAGTATTCATGCAGCGCAACCTTAACCAGTTAGAGACTACATAATTGGTGATACAAGCAGCAGGAGGTTGGCTCTAAATTATAGTTAATTGTTGTCTTGTAATTGAAGTCATTCCGCTAGCTGTTCCTTGGCCAATAAAAAGAGAGAAAATTATGAAGGCAAAAACCACAGAGCACTAAATACCTCATTTTATGGCTGAACTCCATCCAGGGACGAGATCAATTATTAAAAGGAAAGTAATGGATGCAGGAGATTTTCCATCTCTGAAGCAAGGGCACTGATAGGTGTAATGCTCTTCATAGGGAACAGACTCTCAATTACTCCAATAGTGCATCTTTATTGCGAGGGCCAGCCATATGTATGCAAGGTACAATACAATATAGAACATTAACTGCTTCTTTTGTTACAGATGCTGTCTTCACGACTGGTAAAAGGTCAAATGAAAAAGAATCTTCATGAGCACATGCACTTGCAAAGAAGCCATTAACTTGAAGAAACAGTCCACAAAAGTCCTTCATTAAAATCAAAGCTTGTTTTACCCAGGATACATATATAGCAGTCTCAGCACACGGAATGACTGGTCACAGTTTTAACCAGGGATTGTCAGCTTTGAATATTTCAATTCACTTTTTAACATCGTTCACTCCTGTCCTTCCTCACTCCCTGTCCTCCTTTCTGCCCCTTGTGCGCTGTCAAATAAAAGCAGCCATAAATAAAACAAAGTTATGACACAACTGAATGTAATCTTGGAAAGCCTTACTTTATCTTTCAAAGTGGTGCAATTACTTTTAGAAATGAAAGCGTGTGTACATGGCTGTAAAACAAAATGTTATACATGTAGGTGCTTTACAAATATATTTGTATATATATACTTAGCCACTCCAATCATCTTTGATCTACTCTAAAAGCGTTCCCATCGGTCCAACCACAAAACCTTTCTCGTTTTCTTGGACATTTACTGCTCAGCAGCAGTAGTTCATTAGAATTCGCCTCTGAGTTGTGGGCGGGACTGTAAGTCGACTCCCACTTCCCATCATCCCTTTATTTACACTCTCCCAAAATGGACGGGCAAAATTAGAGCTATCCAGTCATACAGTTGAGGAAGATGAAGACGTTAATGAATCTATCTGTCTGCAAGTTGATGCGATAGAATCAGGACTGAGACAAGAGACTGTCCCGATCATGACACTTGCTGGGTCACAAACCTGAGGTTTTTCAAATCACAGGTTTTTTTTTTGTTCCTGATTCAATGAGATTTGAATAAAGAAACACTCAAAAACACAGTTTTTTTTCTTAAATGAGTTTATATATGTCCGCCACCATCAGAAAAATGTGTTCACAGTGTTCCGTTGGCTGTAGATTACTGCTAGTCAGTCTTCTCTGGGCCGTACCTCCTTTACAGAATGCTATCAGTTTGCTATCAGTTTGCCAAATGTTTTCATTCTATAATCTTTCCAAAGGTTTGACCTTTACGAGAGAAAAGTGTGAAATTGTTCATGTCTGTCTGAGAAAAGTGAATGAAATGTGTAGTGAGGGGTTTTCCCGCCTCAAAACATATATAATAACTGTAAAAAATAAAGCTATCGACTTAGCGGATTGTGTTGTTCTTAGAACACTATACAAACAAAAACAGCAGACGTTCAAACATGTCAACCAGTAGATGGGCATTTGGACACGTTTTTATGACATTGGTCCAGACCTGAAGTGTGCACCACAGTTCAGGTTTGCGCCTCCCTTCTAAATAAGCAAAGTGTCCAAGAAAATAAACTAAGAAACAAACGATGAATTAAAAGTTGTTGTCTTTTTCAAACTTTGCATTGATTTATCTACTTTTTCTTTCATTATTCTCAGAAAACTTGTCACGTCAAGAAGCCCTTACTCACAGTTCAATCTTCCTTCACCTCATCCATTCAGTGTTTTGGGCCAGACCTTTTCTCATTTCCTTTGTGAGATGTAAAGAGTTTGTGTTAAATTTGGAACAAACACTTATAATGCATTTTACTGAGTGAATGCCATGGTTTAAAGCTAGACAGACAAGTCAGCCTTTTCTCCACTCGCTAGTTTAGTCTCCCTTTCTATCTTTTATGTCCTGCAGACAGATTCATTCTCCAAATTCTGAGGCAATATCAAAAACAAGGCACACACAAAGTGGTGTAAAATTGCTGAACCAGTTTTGAATCCGTGTGCCTCAAACAGATCACACAACAGAGCCTTCATGGTCCTGTTTCTAACACTTGTGTTTAGCTGTTAAAGAAGAAAGCAACAAGAACTCTGATTTTCAAACAGCTTATTGCCACAAGTAAGTTTTACTTGGATTTCTTGTCCACCAATTAGTCATGTCTGGCTTATGTGTCTGTGTTTGTGCAGTTGCTGAAGTAGGACTTCCTAATTCATATTTAATTGCAGCTACAATGCAGTAATTTCTTTAAATTTCATAAATGTTCTATTTAAAGACTATTCTACGTTCCTGCAACAGCTTTTTTCATCACAATCTGAACATCATGGTTTAAGTCCCGAAAGAGCTGACTTCGCTGGTGTGCTCCCTTTAGCAATCCTGGAGAGTAGACAGGGAAACGCGTAAATAATTCATTGATAAAAGAGTCGATCACTTATGGGAGAGTGAGGTCAAAAAGTATGTGTATTTTTGGATTTAAAATGAACAGGACTAAGTAAGTCAGAGTTCAAATGAAAGCTCAAATGGAATGTGGTAAATTTTCCAAGAGTCTATGAACAGCAGCTTTCCAAACTCCTGAAATGCTTTACTGCACGACTGCCCTCAAGTCTTCAGACTGAGGGTGTAGCCTCTTTATGTCATTTAAAATACATCCACACCATCAAAGCAAGGAGACAACACTCAGAGGGTATAAAAACAGGGAATAATCAGTCCAACCAGGGAACGTTGTATTCCACCATATGCAAAGACCCACTCCAATCATCTTTTGATCTATTTTAAAAGCATTCCCAGAGGTCTTTTAATTCTGACTACGCTGTTTTTTAGCCAAAATCTAAAAACCTTGCTAAATCCAAATTCCCTCCCTTCACCCTAACTACTAAAAAACTGTCTAGCGCAGGACTATCTAATGCCTTGGATTTTAAAAGCAAGTCGGACATCATGCTCACCACCTTTTTTTTTTAAATGGCACATAGGGCATCACAGATTTGCCGAAGCAAAACCTAAGAAAAACATTTAATGAAGACTAAAGTTTTACCAATTAACATACAAAACCTATTTCTAATCAAAGAGAAGTCCCACAATCTCAGGGGCGACAGAACTTTTAAATTACCGTTAATACAAACTACCCGTTTGTAAAGTTTTTGTGTTTGTGTCAGGGGTAAAATCATGGAACAGTCTGGTTAATGAACACAAGCATTGTTAAAACATTCATATCTTCAAAGCACTTTACAAAAAAATGGTTTGGTCCAGTATAGTAGAAAAGGAATTTAAGGACAATGTATGTGATCGATGGGAGTCAAGTTTAAATATTAGTCTAAAGGGCGGGGTCTGTCCACACACTCACCCAGATGTTACAAACATACCTGTAGGCTCTAAAAATCTTCACTTATAAACATTTCAACATGTACACCATACAACTACAGCTCATGGTGCCAACATATCATTTTGTTCTGTCACGTATACTGTTTGTGCAAAGGTGAGCTGACACCTGTGCTCAGGTGAGTGTTTATGTTCTACTGAGGTGAAAGATGGAATATGTAAAAAGAGGGAGAGTGCCCGGTCACCCCCACACGAAGACCCTTGCCAAGTAGCAGCGATAGCCTGGACCCCCTGACTCCTGAGTGAAATAGCACATAGAGGATGTCCGCCTGCCGGGCAATCCCGTCAGTCACCCAGACCAGGGCCAGCCGGACTGTCACATGGGCCCACAAATTACAGGGGCATGACACAGGGGGATGAAGAGTGCTAGCTCCAGCTCTGCTGGAAGAACAGTTCTCCGCTGCGCCAGGGGCCCAGAACAGGAACCCACCCCCAAAGAACCCCCCCAGACAAGCAGCCCACCACCACCCTCAAGTTCTGGACATCGCCCACACCCAACCCTTGGGACAAGCCAGGGTCCCCCAAGGGAGACCCTCCCACCCCACGGGAGGCCCAGGTACCAAGGCAATAGTGTTTCCTTGCTAAACTGTTATTGGTATTATGGCAAATCAAATCAAACTATTTATCAATCCAAGGTCTTCTAATGATGATAAGGATTTTATTTTTTTCACTCTGCAAGTGGATGCATAAGAATGGGTCAGACCAAGGAGCTTGTGGCCCGCCCATTGTAGTTTCTACATAAAAACTACAATCTTTTTCTAATTGCATTTTTCATCTGCTCCTGATTTACAGTAATATGAATAAAGAAATAAAAAATGCAATTTTAATCTGATTTTTTAAAAATATACATATAGATTCTCCTTCATGAAAAAAATGCCACAAACACATGTTAAAAACAGCAAAAGCACTATTTTTGTTGGAGTGAGTTAAAAAAACTGATTGCACATTAGGTTACACTCATTTCTACTTGCTTTTGTACGTCTGTTTTGTTACCATTGAAATTTCTCAGGCACTACTCGGACCCTGTTTTCTGTGACTTCCAGGTACCAGGTAAAGAAGAGTATTTTGTCCTGAACCCCCTTAAGGCAGAACAGACTGATTTCAGTGTTTCTTACACTTAGTGTAATAAACTGTTGAGGTCCATTAATTTAACATCATGAATCATCTACCAATTACAGTAATTATCCCACAGTGAGAGGATGAAAGAAAATTAGTGAATTTGACGTGTTTGCACAGCAACTGTATCTGCGATATTTGAACAAAAAGCTATGCAGGGGCTGAGGAAAATGCCGTTTTCATTGAGGTCAGCTCTTCATCAGTAATCACCTTGCAGGCTGGGAAATTGGATTCAAAATATAAAAAAAAAATCTAAAATCATTCTAAAAAGTAACAATATTGCAACGTTAAAGACATAACAGGCATTTTTGTCACTGTACACGTCTTTTTGGGAATCTGCCGAATATCATTCTTAAAAACAACATGAAAATGAAAATTATTTGGTTATATTTTACAAATTAAACAACAAGCTTTAAGAAAATTACAATTTGAATGGAATCCCAAATTTAGTAAAGGTAACCCAAGCAATTTCTTTAGCCTTAGCAAAAAAATAACAAATTTGAGGAGGAGTCACAAACTTTAGTTGGTCAAATCAAGTTTCAGTCAGAAATGATTAGATTAAGCCGGCATTTTCTTCTTTAACAGATCTGTTGAAATAGATTAAAGGTTTTATAATATTGTTTTCTTGTTTATTTTTTTATTGTATTATTTTCTGAAATGCTAATAATAAAAAAGCGGTTCAGTCACTAGTAAATCAGTTTTTCCAAAAAGTTAGCAACTGTAAAAAAAACAAAAAAACTCCCAACTCTGAAGAAAGTAATTTTTAACTGGAAAATAAAAGTCCTCTTCGTGTTCAGACACTAAAGAGAAAATAGTTATATGAATTCATTTCAAATAGTCAAGATGTCCCCAATGTTCATGTTGGAGAAACTAAACTCTGAACATGGAACGCTCACACCTTTCTGAAGTTTAGGTGAACGAAAGACTCACATCTGGTATCAGTGTAGTTGAATGTGCTCTGACATATAAATAAATGGATGTTCAATTCGCCGCTCTGCAGGTCAGTCAAGTGATGAGCTTTGTGGCAAGGATTATGATTGGCTAACAGCAATATTTTAAACATTTATATATATATATTTTATTGATTTTTATTTCTTTATGACCAGCGATCTCCGTACAAATTGTTCGCAATCATGATTCAGGCATTGGGCACTTCTACTTTCGCCGTTCTTTTAGTTGTGTAAACAGATGACTGACTGTAAAAAACATCAGGAAACGTGGTTTGTCTTATAAAACATGAGAGCTCATTAAAAAGAAATTGTAGATTAAAAAATAAAAGTGGAGCTTCTAATTTCTATAAAAGCTTTTGCTATTATTAATGATTGATTACATTTTTTTGTGTGTTTTAAATGGACATTTTATGGATTTCTATTGAATGTACGAATCGAGCTAAACACACATAAAAGCTCTATCATATTTTAACCCAATGTCTCAGACAAATTAAATAACGCATTAAATAAAGAATTTTTAAGCACCATTTTGTTTCGAGGTCTGAGTCTGACAATTCAAATCTTAACTCTACAGACATGTACTTTATTTATTTTCCCAAAAACGTCCTTTTTACTTTGCTTATACTGATCCCTCTCGGTTACAAAGTCATCATTGCAAACACAACTTTGCAGATTTGAATTTATGAGCAGACAGAAAGATTGATTTGATTGATGAAAGAAATGATTTTGAATACAAAAACTGTGTTCATCAACAATGCAAAAGACTGAACATTACACACACTGATGCTATCTTAAAATTGTTTAAATGCCAAGCTTTTCTTGTAGTTACAATAAAGAAGTATGTTAAATTAGTTTGTTAAAATAGACAACTGACAATTTAGAAAGTCAGGTAAAAGAGGACTTTTTGTAAAAAACTTTTAACTTCAAGAGCATCAACACTTTGATTACGCACCTGAAAGAGAATATAAATGCTTCGTCATACCGGGGTTTTTTTTTCAAACACTAAGTTTGGTACACACTGTGCTGCAGACTGATCAGGTACACTCAGAGTTTGAATGCTGCCATCTTTCAATGAATCCTTTATTAATAAAATATATTTCTCGCTGTTCTGCCAGTTTAGATCAGGATTAGTAAGGCTTCCCATCTGTTCTCTTCATCAGCAAAAACATTCCCCATCTGACCAAAAAAAAAAAAAAAAAAAAACATTCTATACAAGTGTAATCCAAAAGCATACTCTTGATGGACAGTTATCCCATCAAGATGTGATGTAAGTGCACGCTCATCCTTCCATGCAGATAACAGAACCTATGCAGGAACAGAAGGCAAGGCAAACTCAAGGAACACTTTGTTCAGAAACAAAATGCTTCCCAGCATTACAAAAGCACGGTGGCCCTGAAGTAAAAATCATACTCAACTCAAAAACATGTTAAAGATCACAACAACAATTAAAAAAAGCAAAACAAACATCAATATCCTATCAGAGGTGTCCATTGTACCTACTCTTTTTCCGGTCTCCTGTTGTGTTTTGTTTTTTAACATTTCATTTTAACTGAATTGTTTTTTGGTTTCTGGAATTTTGTTTTCAAATGTAATGTTTTTTTTTTGTTATTATTTTTTTGCTTTTGTAATTGTGATATTTGTTGCTTTTTTGTATTGTGTGTTTTTGTTTTTTTTTGTGATTGGCAATTCAGAGCCACCATACAAAAGATCCAAACATGAGCATGATTATTAATAATTTGCTCCACAAAAAATATATATATACTTCCTCATAATCTAATTTCTTTTTTAAAATCCTCATTTCAGATTGTCTAAGTGTTCCTGCACCTTCCAACAAAACTCTGTTTCCCTGGCTCCTGTCTGCCATTGATGCACATAACAGCTGCAGTCCCACCTGAGCATTTGTGCAGATGGCAGACCTTTAGCATACCGCATGAATGCAGAGTGAAGAAGGAGAACTGTGATGGAAAATGCTTTTAACAACAATAAAATAAATCATCAGATAAACACCGGCTGCCTATATCGCTTAGCTGTGACTGTTCCTCAGGTAGGAGCCTTTCGTCAGTCTTTGAGGTGCAGTTACACTCCTTTAATTGTCAGTTTTTCTCAGAAAACGAATATTTAAAAACACTGCATTCTCTACTGTGTGTTTCCCTCAGATAGAGCATGTCAGGGGAGAGTTAGGGAGCTCAGAGACTGAAGGGGTCTTGAAAGAGGGGGCGCTAAGCTCAGCCTGTGCTCACTGATAGCCCCTCTAACATTATCCCAAAAGACAGATTCATAAAAGGGAGCTCACGCCTTTAGATATTTAATATGCACATGCATTACTTCACACAAAAACACCGGCAGTGCATTTGGATCTTTGAGGATTTTTTTTTTGTTTTTTTTTGTAAAAATGAAACAAATAAGAAATGTTATTGATAGGCAATCGGACAGCTAGCGGTTGTTTTCTGTAACACAACAGGATCCATCTAATCAGTAAACAGCATTACAGAAATAAGCTGAAAATTGTCCAAAATTCTAAGACAAATACAAGTTTTGTATTAACCATTGCGCTGCATTTTCTTTTTAGAAAGAACTGATTATAAAACTGCAGTGTCTCATTCTTTTTAGCTCGTGTGTTTACACATTTTTAATACCAAATAAAAACTTTTAAATTAGGGCAATGTTTGAACTTTGAAAGTATTTACAATGGATTTTATATATTATTATGCAGTTTGTTTTTAACAATCTTTAAAAAGAAAATGAGTTTGACATGTTTTTAGAATTCAAGTTTCTTGAAGACCCACTTCATTGAAAATCCCGTTTTTGGTGATTTTTACATATTTTTGTGGCAGTTTTTTTTATTTATTACGAAGGACATATTGAAAGAAAATTAAGATTAAAAGGACATTTCTGAATTTTTTTCTTTTCAAATCATTGTGAACCAGGAGCAGATAAAAAAATGTCGTAGGAAAAAGCTTGTTGGTGTGACGTAGAACCTACAACGGCAGGCCGCAAGCCCCATGCTCCTCTCCATTCGGATGTATCCACTAGATCCACGTACATATTCATTTTCCTCGTCCTTGTTTGTTCGCCTGGATAGATCCAAAATTGCTCGCCATTTTTGTTGTACTAGTAATGCTAGGTTGGGGTTGTGAGGGGTTGGAAGCTAGTGGGAGAGCATGTCAATAAAGGAATGCTGGGAAGTGGGGGCAAGCTTGCTCTGCACCAATTCTCCCCCACAGAAGTCGGGCAAATTTCTAATGAACTTCGGCCGCTTTGCAGAAACTGTTTAAGAAAACATCACAGGTGTCTTCGATTGTGACTAAAAATGGCAGAATCCTAATTCAAAGTCCACTAGGAATGCTTTAACAACAGATTAGAAGATCACTAAAATGAGCCATAAACATTTATTTTATTTAAATCATTATTTCTTATGTTTTTATATTTAAAAAAAAGCATAGGAAAAAATGCCCTCTTATAACTGCAAAGGCTTCTTTTCCCCGCTTCAAAATGCTTTGCTTGTGCCGTGCTGCAGGCAAACACAATACGGAGCTGCTCCAACCCATTAGGATCACTGTCATTCAACAAAAGTGATGTTATTACTGAGCCCAAAAGGCAAGAGCAGCTGTGCATATGATCAGCACAACTTAGATATGAAAACAGGGTAACAGATATGGTATAATAGGGAACTGGTTATATTGAGCACAAACTGCTGTTGCGCTTTTCAGCCAATAAAAGAACTTCCAGATAAACATAAAGTTATATTTTATTTTGGAAATAATGTCTGCTTTGGTCTCTCTTGAGTTTGTAGAATGTGTTTATTTTGTCGATGTCTAAACTAAAACTTTTAATAAATCAGCCAGAACATGACGAAAAAAAAGCATGGAGAAACAAAAAAGGTGACAAACACATTTTTGTGCATGAAATGGTAAGAAAAAGATTTAGGGAGTGGGATTTCTGTCTTGGAGAAAAGGGAAAAGGTCCAAAAAATACATTTAAGCATTCATCTTTAGTTTAGGATATCTCCTATCAAATGATATTTTCAGAACATAGCTTAGCTGTGACGTTGCTACTCAAAGTAATGACATGTCCAAAATAGTACCCCTGTGGCTCAACTTGCCCCAAGTTGGGGGTCAGTTGAACCAAGCAGGTGGGTAAGGTGATTCACCTAAACTAAACTGATCATCTGAGTTATGCTATGTAAACATGATCGTATTTAGTCAGTTAACAGTTTCAACAATTTCGAATGTTCTCAAAAAAGCAACCAGTTGTCTTTCAAACTCGTCGACCATTATTTTCAGTCAAAGTCATAGGTCAAAAAACGCAGTCAACTGAACTTGGTTTTTCTATCATTATAGAAAATGTTTTGCCTCTTCTTTTGGAGATCTTCTAAATTTTTAGAATTGCTTCTTCACTTTTTTTCCACACTTTTTATTACTCTGGACTGTAGACCCTAGATACTTCAAATCCTCCAGCTTCTTCATCTCTTCTCCCTGTAACCTCACTCTTCCACTTGGGTGCCTCTCATTCACAGGTATGTACTTCGTCTTTCAACCTTCATTCCTCTCCTTTCCAGGGCAAACCTACACCTCTCTAGCTTCTCCTCCACCTGTTCCCTGCTCTCGCCACAAATCACAATATCATTTACGATTTGTCACTGTAGGCCTAAAGAAATTTAGACATTTATTTAAAAAAAATTGTCTTAGCCAACATAGCCAAATGTAGAAAATGTACTCTGACAGGAAAAAAACCCTGTATATTGTGCAAAAAGGTATTGACCTCTTCTACCATGTCCTTCTCTGCATTACAGCAAAGCACATTAGACGAGTGCTTGCTAAATTTGTGCCACATGGCAAAACATATGCCAGATTGCCTAGATTCATGGGGTGAGTCTATTTCCCTACTGGTGCATCTTGGCCCACTCTTCCAGTGTCCAAAGTCAAAATTATTATCTCTTACACAAATAATAATCAATCCCGTAGGCTGATTTCCAGCCGACATTTTAATAAACTCAAATCAAAGCGGTCTGTTGTCCATGAAGGGCACAAGGCCTATTTTTTCTTTGACAAACTGTACAGATCCTTTTGAAATTCTGTGGTATGGATCTTATAGACTCTGCTCAAAAGTATTCAGCAGGATTATAATCTCAGCTCTGAGAGGCCCACTTCATATTTTCTGTGTCCCTCAAAAACACTTGCAGCTCCCAAAAGTTAATGGGAATGTGGAGGTGGAAGATTTCTTTAGGATTTCTCAACAACATCATCTCTAATTTATGATTCTACGCTCACACAAAAAAGGTTACCTTCGTACTGAAAACCCTGCTTAACCCACTAGAACCCAGACCTGTTTTTCCCAAGAAGAAAACTATGTTGGGATATACTACAGTCCACGTGGTCCACCCAACACATTTCTTATGTTCTTCTGTTGAACTCATGATTTCAGATAGGTTAAGTATCACTGTTTAAACTGTGTTTTCTGATCAAAAATGTATGTCTTTTACAAAACAAAATTAACAATTGTTTGCTCAAACAGCTCAACATTAGACATTTTCAGATTCCCTGTTTAGAAGGTTTATGTTAGGAGATAAAGAACCATGTGTGCCATATATACAGTAGAATTTAAGTTGTTGTTTACAAAATTGTCTTTTAATCAACAATTTTCTCTTTAAGTCATTCATTAAAAAACGTTATCAAGTTATTCCATTTAGCTGTAAATTTGTGTTTCTTTTGATATGTTCATTTGATTTTAGGTCAATCTTATCTATCATACTGGCATGATGAGCCATGAAGCTTATATGGAAAATGACAACAGAAAAAAATAATTCATATCAACTAAAATGACTTTAAATAATTGCAATGATTTAAAAGAAATTCTTTGTTACACATTGGGTGAGACATTTATTTGTGATGTATATTTATGAACAGGGCAGCTAAAAATAAAAAGTGAATTATTTTATTTTCCAATTAACTTGTTCATTTCTAAAACCCAGTTGCCTGCTAAGCATTACTTTGAGAAAAAAAAAAAAGAAAGTTCTGCTCCCTGTGAATCTCTTGATACAGACATGAATTGGTAATAAAGCCCTTAACTGTGCACAGTGGTGGGAGTTTCATTGATAATGGATGAGGAGATCAAAAAGAAGACGGATCAAACAAAGAGGATGTTATGTCCTCACCCTGCCATGACGATGAAGAAATCCAGCCGGTTCCATGTGTCTCCAAGGTAGGAGCGTCGGCCAAAGATTCCCAGAGCAACAATCTTTATGATCATCTCCAGAGCAAAAAAGATGTAAATAAATGCATCAAAGGCCTGAAAGGAAGACAGAAAGACACAGGATTGGTAGATAAGGTAAAGGCAGGTAAGATAGAGAAAAATTGTCAACAGGTTATTTAGGAGTGGAAATATGTTATTGTGACCTTTGTGCAGCGGTGGGAATGTATACGTTTGCTTCCTCCCACTCCTTTCAAGCAAATTAAAGTCCTTTTGATAAACTTTATGTTTAATGGATTTAACGTGTCATGTATTGTACGTATAAGTAGAAAAATATGTATTGATGATGATTAAAAATGATTATGGCATTATTTAAATGTACTTCCACGTAAACTAACTGCACACCCCACACACACCCCCCCACACACACAGACACGCATGTGTGTATCTTTTACTTTTTTAGTTTTTCCACTCGAGTCACAATTAGTCATCCAAAGATAGACGTGTCTATGTGTGGATACGTATATATATCTTTTGTTTGTCTTCTTTAATGTTCCTGTTTTGATTGCTTGAAATAAACCAAGAAAATAATTCCTATTACTACAAGGCCAAAAAAGTATTTATCAAAATGTAATCATTGACTACTTAAAGCAGGACTTAAAAAAAAAGGTAAACCATTTCCTACATGAAAATCAAACACAAACATAATCATTAATTCAGTTCAACTTTTATTTATACAGCCCAATGTCACAACCATCACTCCATTCTCAATGGGCTTCACACCGGTGTGTGTGCAAAGAACATAAAGTCAGTCAAAAAAATATAAACAATAGCTGGTTGCTTTACTAAACACATTAAGCTAAGCTACCCTTCTCTTCGGTGAGGAAAAACTCTTCAAAAAAAACTTTCTTTGGGAAAAAAAAAGAAACTTCAGGGATGGTGAAGGTGGAATCCTCTCCCAAGACGGACAGAGAATGTGCTGGAACTGTTAAAGAATAATTATCTTATCTAACTCTACAACTACATGTTTAAACAACAACTACATGCTTGAATAGTGTAGCAGTAGTGTAGCATTACAATTAAAAGAGTATTTTTTTGTACCATTTGTGAAAAATTGGTCAAGAAAGACATCTTGCAGTGGGATTGGACAACTACTCTCTCTGCCTGCTTTTCCCATCTGTATCAAGCATGGTAAATAAGGAAAACTTCACATAATCCCAAGACTTCCAAACACATCAAAGAATTCATACTCAATATGTTAACGGTTCAGAGTTGCTCTCCAAGAAGTAAGTGACAATTTCTAAAAACCTCAGTGAAGATTCAATGTCAGAAATATTCAACTTTGAGCCATAACTCTTGCAATAGGGTACAGACGGTCAAGGACTAAAATAATTAAGAAAAATGTGTTTGCTTTTATTAATTTGAATGGTTACTATTTGTTAATAACTCTTCTTCAGTAAACTTTTTTGAATTCACCAAAAAATGTGTTCCACTTGGCTTCAGTTGGCTTAAATAAAAGAGTTATGCTACATACACACTGGGCATTTGATTCACAATCAAGAATGTGCTGACTACGTGTTCTTAATGTGCTTTCTAGCATTCAGTGTTCCCAATGGACATTCGCTACCCAAAACTAGTGCATGTACTCACAGTTGAAAGAGGCTTAGTGCGAAATGTTGTTGCGGTGCAAATGTCGCAAATCTAGCTAAAGTAAAGTAATGTCATATAATTGCAAATAAAATGTTAAGATGAACTTCTTAAGACCAGGCCATCTCACTTGATTAGTTGGAAGAGGTTCAATGAGATTGCACTCAAGCTGAAAATTGATCTTTTTCTTTAGGTCAATGCGTAATCGATCGCTCAACATAACTTACTTTTGTTCTTGTCCTCTTTTGGATGCCCTTTATCTAAATGTCTTTGTGAACTCATAAGTTTCCTGTTTTTCTTCCATTCTGTCTCATCATGAACCATTTGACCATTTAAAGGATTTCCCCGCTAATTTCATGAATTATAACTTAATTAATTTCCAAGCACAGATAATACTCAAGCAAACAGCACCATCTGAATTTCACCTTTAATTAAAAATAAAAAAAGGGGAAAAAAACAGCTTTATTCAATCAAATATCTGTTTAACAACACACTGCTGCCCTTGTGAGCAAAAGCCTTCATCAGTTCAACTTATGTGTATTTCAAGAGGATTGACAAGTTTAGTTTTTTGTGACAAGCCTGCTGCTAAAAAAATAAACCTGTTAGGAAGTTCCAGTGGAGTGTCGCAATACAAAACTTTCCTTCTGATGTAAAAAAAAAAAAAAAAAAAAAAAAAACACAAAAAAAAAAAGATTATACACCACTACAATGGGTACTGTACTACTTTGCCGGCCCAACTGCAGCAAAGTACAAAAAAAAAAGATTCCCAGAAAAAGATATCCAGAGATGAGGCAGCTTTTATTTGAGGTGGACAGCTTTGTCTCAAAACTGCAGATTACAGGTGATACTAATTGGAGATGGTATGTTGTAATGTCTTGTAAGGCTTGTAAGTGATGAAAGCCATACAAGTCATGCAGGTTTTACTTCATTAAATAAGAAAGCCAGAAGTGTTTAAATGCACACTGTTGACATACCATATTTTCCGCACTATAGGCCACACCGAATTACAAGACACATCGCCAATGAATGGCCTATTTTCAAACTTATGTCACACATAAGAGGCACCGAACTACAAGACACATTAGGCGAGTCAAAGTAATCAGGAGTGAACCTGTCAGTCAGTCAGATTTTATGAACTGCATTTACAGTAGCCTAACTGTAAAACTTTGTAGCACACTACATGTTAGCAGCGTTAGCTATTTACACCTATAACTCCCAACTTTGTTAGCAACACATAAAAAAAAAAACAGACTGATACCACTAAAACAAACACTTTTGTGACTTTGCTAACTCCTAACCTTGTTAATAACATGTAGGAAAAACACTAGCCATTGTTAGCCATGTTAGCATTGTCACAATAACACTCAATCAAACATTTTGACAAAGTGCCGTGTACCTATCATTTAACATCAGAAAGCAAAACCAGAATTAATCCAGTTGTGTTTTAATTTTTTTTTTTTTTTTTTCAAATTAAGGCTTTTAAGTCCACCTTAGTGCAGAAAATATGGTACTTACAATTACGTTTTTCCTGTGTGTCCCTGATTTACGCCATTCACGTCGTGTGCTGCTATTGGGCTAGACTACTGGGGCTGGTTTTAAAATCCACTCAACATTTTCCCACAATACCCTTATTATAGACCTTTCCTCTGCCAATTCTCTGTCTAATCCATGAATGAATGTGTCATTGTTGAATTCATTCAATTTTAACACTTTATAATAAGATTCCTTAACAAGCATTAACACATGAACAAACGCTATTAATGTGTTTATATGGTGTAAGTAAGACATTTATCAGCAGAATAAGCCGGAAAAGGTTTATTAACGTACTGAAGATTAATTAACATCTAAAATAAGACCATTGTCTATCAAGGTCATATTAATAAACTGCTTATGAGCTTAACACATGTTTTAATTCTCTTTGTCAACATTATATTGAGTGTTTGCAGCACCCATCAATAAGTTTTCGAACAAAATCAAGCAGACAACAGAAACAGACACATTTCACAGCTGACTGTAGAGCAGCCAGTAAAACAGATAATTTAGAGTTTTATTTTGTCTGTTTGTCTTCATCCTGGTCTTTGATTTTTTCAGTTACTAACATATCCCTTTTTAAACAGATATTATAGTGATTTGGAGTTTGTCCATTTTACTTCTGTACTTTTTTTGTTGCTTGCTAACATATTTTTTTATGTTTTTACTTGATTTTCCAGTGGCTTTGCTTGTCTGATTTCTGTTTTGTAGGAGCTAGATTAGCTATTTTTTTCTCTTCTATACACTTTTCTATTATAAGAAATATTCTATGGATTGTGTGTACACTCAACTGCTTCCTCTTATTTCATTAATGTACTTATACACCACTATGTTTGTCTTGCAACAGATGTTCCTGTACTTTTTACATGTTTTTTTGGCCTCTAAGACCCCAAATGGTCATGGCAGATGGTCGTCTTCACTGAGTCTAGTTCTGTAGGAGGTTTGTCAGCTAAATATGGGAATGAAAATTGTTTCATATAATCTGTTGGTTGTTTGTGTAGGCTGTCATTATAAGCTGGAATGTTCTAGACTGTCCTAGATTTTAACAATCGAAATTAATAAAAGTTTGTCTGATATTGTTTTGCTTTTCATAAAACATTTGAAAATCTATTTATTTTTAGTCAGTGCTAATTATTTAATTAAAAGATATTTTCAAATTTTTCATTAATTCCAAAAATTCCTTCAAACTTTTCTACCATAAAAAAGGGCACACCTAAAAGCCTTGATTTTTTTTTTTTCAAAAAACGATTGCACCTTTTAAACCAGAGTAACTCAGATGAAATAACTGTTTGTGCTTACTGATGTTGAAGCGATTGTGAGGGTTACGCGGTGCTGTGTCAAAAGGTATGTCTCCTTTTTTTTTTTTTTCTTCACGAGTTGCAAACAAGATTGGGTGTTAAGGCCAATTTATGCTTCCAAGCGATTAATAATCGCTGGCGTAGCAGTGGTCGCACAGCCATTGGAGCAGAATCTCCCCAGTCTCTGCAGAATGTGACACCTGCTGGTGATATCACTCACGACTGGAAAGCCCAAAGTGAAAATGATGAAAACTTACTGAAGAAGTTAAAGGAAATACTGAACTTTACACACTGACACAGAGGGAGCAGACAAGATAGAAACTAGAGCAAGTTACCGGAATGATATGTCTTATTTTTCATCTGTTGCAGCACTTCAGACTGCATTTCACCCCATTTACTGTATATTTCATTTTTCACCTTTGTATTGCCTGCTTCTGTTCAGTGTATGAACACACCTCTTCGTTCTCTGCCATGTGCTTGCGTGTTCATGCAAGTGTGCGACAAAGATGTTCTTCAGGTTAAAAGTAAACACTGGAGACAATCGCATCACCCAAACAGTATAAACACCACTTAGAAGTTCATCGCAGTTATCGCGGAGAGTTGCAAGCACAACCAGCCAACATTTGCATGAACTTGAACACGTGATTCTAGATACGACTGATGCAATGATTGATCGTTTTGAAATATAATCATGGCTTTATTGTGAATACGCTAAAATGTAGCGGTGTTGGTTTGGTTTACAGGTTACTAACAACATTGGGAGCTAGCGTAGTCCCAGTAACATTTGTTTTAGTGGTATCAGTCTGGTTTTTGTGTTGCAAACAGGGTTGGGGTGTCATTGAGTTAATGTGAACACAGTTAATAAAGTTTGCTGGACTTATCTCTGACTCTTTTGTCTTGTTTCATACACCTTACAGTTTGGTGCGCCTTATATATGATATAAATTTGTAAATAAACCCTTCGTTCTCTGTGTGTATAATCTGGTGCAGTGCATAATGCGAAAAAATGTTGGAATTCAAAGTCTCTGGTCACATTTGTTTCCTGCCTTCTGCACCACAACGAAAGGTTTAGAATGTAGCATTTTATCTCAGTTCTTCCATGGGGATAATCCATAGAAACCTGACAAAACAGAGGACTTCCCATCTTCTGTTTGGATTGTTTATATTTTTGTTGTATGTCAAATCTTCGACTGTAATCTTGAACCCCCTTTTTCACTACATGTAAACAAATTCCAGCTACTAGAGGGACAGAAACCACCCAAAGTCTGCTAGCATATGTCCAGAAGACCAAGATTTACTGTCAGGATACATTATTTTCACAAGCTAAAGGGGAATTTTTATTGACAAATCACCAGTTACTTTGTCCCTGAAATTGGCCTCACATAATAAGGATCTCAGTAACAGTTTATTAAAGTTAAACAAATTGGTCATTTCTTCATCCATTTTCGAAACCCACTTTGTCCCTTTTGAGGTCACAGGAGTGCCGCAGTCTAAACCAGCCACTTATGGGTGAAGGCAGGGTACACCATGGACAGATAGCCAGTCTGTCTCAGGGCCACAATCACAGAACCAAACATAGTCGCATTCACACTTAGGGACAATTTAGAGTGATCAATTCACCTATGAAGCATGTTTTTGGATGGTGGGAGGAAGCCAGAATCTCCAGAGAAAACAACGCATGCACAGAGAAAACATGCAAACTTCACACAGAAAGGTCCCCCATTGGTGATGATGCTTAAGGTCCCCCAGCCGGGACTTGAACCAGGGGCCTTTTCACCGTGAGGAAAGAGCACTAACCACTGGGCCAATAATAATTACTACTAATTATTAGCATTTACTAATAACTGCTACTAATAATTTAATTACTGTATAAATAAACAATTGATATAAACTTTAAACAAATCGGAAACTGGAAATCTTTTTTCTTATCATGTCCTTATATATGTCTCTCTTTTTTAAATATTGGCTTTCTAACAAAAGAGCTTTTTCGATGTGGTTTTATATATGAAGTATTTGAAAACAATTTTCTGCCTAAATTTCCTGCCAAGAGATACATTTTGGAAAATCTGTATTTCTTGTATGTGTTTAGCATAATCAATATGTCTTTAGTTGGTAAGAGTCTGTGGCCCACCTAATGCTGAATGGTTGCAACAAAGCAGATCTCTGTAATTGCATTTGTGCTCTATAACTGCATTAACTCTACTTCCCATGAGGAAGTTGGTGATGCCGAAGCAGACAATCAAATAAGGATTGTTTTATGCCAGAGTGGAGAATAGTTGTGCTATGGTCGAAAAAAAAAGACAAAAACATATCTGAAGAAAACCCCGCGTTTTGTTCATTTAAAAGAATCAATAAACATTTAAAACATTTAAAAGCATCAGCAAAATCAAAAGGAAAGCCTACATTTTACTTATCCCGTTTTCAGCTCTACAAGACTGTCTTAAAAGAACTTCTTGTTTTATTAAAAAAGAAAAAAAAAAACAGCATTCCTTATAACCCGGAGCGTCTTATACAGTATCTGAATTAACTCTGGTTGTGCTTACTGTTGTCGGACCGATTTTGGGAGGTACATGGTGCTCTGTCTAAATGTTTGGTGGGGTGTTGTTGTGAGTACTTTATGGAGGCTAACCCACTGTCAGACTATATTTTTTATGTTACTAACATAAAGTTAGCATAGTAACAGTAATGTTTGTTTTAATGGTATCACTCTGTTTTTGCACATGTTGGAACAAGGTTGGGAGTTACAGGAATTGTGATATGCTAACACTGCTAACATAGCTAACGTGTATCATGATACAAACAAGTTCTGGATCTACTGTGAACACAGTCAATAAAGTGAGACTTTTCTCTGACTCTTTTGTCTTGCTAAATTATTGATGGTGTGTCTTACAATCCAGTGCACCCTTTAATGTGAACAAATAAAGTACACTAAACAAGAACATTAAATTACACTGCCTATCTCAATCAAAAAAAGGATAGAAAAAAATGTGTCAAGACTGTAACTATTTCTTGCAACTTAGGTCATTTTTTTGTAACCCTATTTTTACTTTACCAAAGTTGTTGTTCCCAGGATTCTGTCCCCGTGTGAAGCAATTTAGGTTACAAGTTACACAAATGTTGTATGAAAAGTGCTCCACAATGATGGATACTCTATACAGACAGGTTTTCACATTCAGTACTAAATAAAAGACTCTGCTCTGTAATCATTGAGTCACATTTTCAGTGGGTGGAGAAGACTGACGGATTAATAGTCCTTTCTTAATTATATGAGTGGAGGTGCATAGTCATTCTCAGACAGTGAAGTAATTTGTTTGGTTTATTCCAATTATAAAGGAGGCACAAGTACCCCTAAGTCAAGATTCTTAGAGAGAGAAGTGTTCTGATACACAAAGATTTAGAAGTAACGGGTTGGTGATGCTCTGACATGTACAGGTCTGCAAACCTGCTCCACTGAGTTTTACCCATTGCCAAGATCATTAGGTAGCCCGCAGAATCTTAGTGACTGGGATTTGGATTGCAATTCGTTTTTTATAAGCTTGAAATAATTAAATCTTTGCCCTTTGTGAACACCACGCATCACTACAACAGACTGAATGGTTTAGTGAGGTCCTCAGACTGCCCTCACTGGGACCAGTCCCATCACCCATCCCCAGGTGCTCGTAAGATGAACCTGATAATCTTCCATCTCTGCACAGCAGCCTCCTTATGTATGCAGTTTTTTTTTTTTTTCACTTCTTCTGAAGAACTTCTACCTGTTGTCAGTTGTTTACTCAAGGGGCCAACTTTGCATTTCTAGTCACATTGGGTCAAGTATCCCACTGTGCACAGTTTCTCTAGGCATGATGCTCAACTTGCATGAAATTATGGAATAAAATCCCTGTCTTAAATTAGGAGCAGATTTTTTTTAATTTCAGAAAACTGTTAAACAACATGTGGGGTGGCCGTGGTGGAGCAGTAGGGCGGTCGACTCCTAGTCGGAAGATTGCAAGTTCGATTCCCACCTTTCCTGCCCATGTGTCGAACTGTCCTTGTGCAATCACGTATTACCTTTGGTGACTATAGGTTGGTGCCAGTGTTCAGCAGTGGAGCCGCTGTCAGTGTGTGAATGGGACTGTGACTGTAAAGTGCTTCGGACCTTCAATGAAGGTAGAAAAAGCACTGTGCTAGTATGTACCATTTACCTGTTCAGATACTCCTGCTTCTTTTACATCCAAAATCACTTCACTACTTGCATTCAGATCTGCTTTGTTTGCATTGGAATCTGTATTTATGCTCTGTAATTACCTCCCTTAACCGAATTGCTGAGCTTCCACTCAAGTATTTTTTGGTTGTCCGCTCTGAGTTGCAGCCGCTTGCTTTTGCAACTTCTGCACTGAATTTTGACAGAACTCAAAGGTGAGACGAAAGTCTCACCTTTGAGTTCTGTCAAAATTCACCAGTCAATAGAATGGCAGAGACAGCTGACCAATCACTTTATCAGTGGCAATGTGAACGAGCACATAAATACAGATTTAGACGCAAACAAAGCAGATCTGAATGCAAGCATGGACGTTCTGAAGAATGGGAAGCAGCACAACCCTATCTGAACACAAAAGTGCTTAAGTGCACTCTCAATTTTTTAAACTATGCTTTTGATTAAAGCCCTACTCCAATCATTCTTTGATCTACTTTAAAAATGTTCCCAGTGGTCTTTTAATTAGGATTATGCTTATTTTAGCCAAAATCAAAATACTTCTGTCATTTTCTAGAACATACAGAGCAATCAATCAGTTTATTGTTTTATTTTTATGCTGCTTGAGTGCTTCTGATAGAGGCTGGGTTGGATCCAATTGAAGAACATGACACCCGTTCCAGGCGTAGACCAGCCCATGGCCTATACAACAGTCACAAGCATTCTGCAGCGATGTCGGGCCTAAGAGTTTAACAGTTTGAGAAAATCTTAGTCAGTTTGTAGACTTGAATAAAATCTCAACCATGCATCAGGTATGCACTGCGTTTCTTTTTTTTTTTTTTTTTTTTTTTTTTTCTTTTTTCTTTTGCACTGCGTTTCTTATATAATGACATTTATTTAGAGAAACTTTAGAAATGTTGTTGATGTGTTGCATTTTGTGCAAAAACCTTTATACCATGGTCTGGGTCGTATTTTTCTGATGATTACAGTTTTTTTTCTGACCAAAATTAAGCATTTTTTGGTCATTTTATTGTATCTGCAAGATTTTGTCTCACAGTTTTTACATCATTCGAAAATGGAGTTTCTCTTTTCTTGTCTTGGACAATGGTCAGAGACTTGTGTGCCATCTCTAGCAATATATACCTCGTTGTTAAAAACACCCAAGCACAATTTAAATGATAGTAGATCTCAAAGGACGTATTTTTTAAGTTTCAATCAGGAATTATTTTGAAACCACGTCTATTTATCCAAGTTTGTTACAGCTTGTGTACAATACCAGTGAGGCAGCATCAAATAGAATGGAATTGAGCTTTGACTTTTCAGAGAAGAGAGTATTGATTGTGGGGAAGTAGCTCACTAAATCCATGGTGGTATTGAATAGGTTGTATAGATACTTGGAAGAGAATTTCTATTAGGTTTAACTCGACAACCAACTGCCCCCAAACACACATGCACCACCATTTTAGAGGTTGTGGATCAATCATCTGTGTGTGTTTCCTGTGTTACAATCTGTGTGGCTGTGCAAGAATGTGAAGGAGGGGATGCTGGGATGATTCAAAAATCGCTTTATACCAACAGACTGAAGACATATGAGCACACACTTGCGAAACAGATGTTACTCCCACTCAGGACACCTCTGACACAAGTGAGAGGAGATTCTATTGTTAGTCACATGACAAGAAAAGATGTTCAGGTATGAGAGAAAAGTCATGCACTGCAGCAAAAAAGAACACGTGCCAGCAATGGGTTTGTGAACAATGTTGCCAGAAAGAGTCACAGTTTTCCAGGCCAAACATCATCTAACAACCGCCTGATCCCACAAGAAAAAACAAACAAACAAAAAAAATACCCAAAAAGTTCACCAGTGATTAACAGAAATTAATTATCCATTATTTAATACATATTGATTGCAATTTTGAGACATTTTTAATGACACAACACCCACTATTCTTAGTCCAACAAATTTAGAGACTCCTAATAAACTTGATCAACAACCACAGGAGATCACATGTAAGAACACACGCACCCCTTTTTTTTTTCTCAAGCAATAAGAGCAATAAGAAGGACGGGGAAAAATTCCATCTATCAAATACATGGTGTTCTGGTGTAATTTATGATCATGAACAAGAGTGGAAATTGTTCTTTTATTTTTACTTTTCAGAAATGCAAGTGAGGTTTAAAAGCCTAAAAGCAAATCTCCTTGTGAAATGAATGGTTGGATTTTTAAACACATGTTCTTGTGAATAATTGTATCAAGTGTAGCCTAAAAAAACCCATTAAAAACTAAATCTAATAACTTACCATTTGAGATTACTCCAGAAACTATAAGGTGAATTCCTCCCAAAAATGTATCCATTCATAAAACAAATGATCTATAGTTTCTATAAAAATCTCACAAAAAGCAGAGATGTTTTCCTCACCTTGTGTTTTCTTTTGTTCAGCTTTATGTCAGATCTGAATACTAAATTAACACTTGACAAACGTCAAATACGTAAACTATTAAGTGGAAGGTGAGGACACGTAATTACATTGTCCATAATGTAAAAATAAAATAAAGCACTGCATTATTAGCATATGCCGAGTAAACTAAAGGCATGCATTCAACCCACTTTACATGGGGTTGCACAATCTGTTGTGAGGCTGCACTGTACTATAAAAGGAAATACACAAAAAACAGAGATTTTGATTATAGAAATAATTAAAATTATTAGAATCATACACATAAATACCATTCATGAAAAAAGTGAGTTGGGACATATTTATTGTATTATTAGTTGCTGATGATGGCGAGAATAATGACAAGTGCGCTAAACACCCAACAACTCGTTGAATGATGGAGCCCAGCTTCTCGGCCTGGTGCATTCACTGAGCTCCAGAACTCCAGAACAGCCCAATCTGGCAACACTGTTTGTGAAGGAGTAGCATGGATTCAGCAGAGAAGAGCGTCCTTGATGACTGTGAGGTTGGATGTAAAGTTACTAATACATGTATGGACTAAATAAAAGAATGCTTGCAAATGGGGAAACTTTTTGTTTTGAAAGTGTCAACAAAAGTCTAAATAAAGAAAACAAATGTGTATGTTTTGACCTTTAATTTACAATATGTGGAAAAAATCTTGACATTTTGTGGGCCTGCTGTCATCACTTAAAAAATAATTATTAGAACAATATTTCAGGATAAAGAAAACTGGAACCACACAGAATGTACAAAAAACAATGAAGAGCCCGAACAGTAAAATGACCAAAGCAACTGCAATTCCCTTTGACAGTAAAGACAAAGGGTATTGAGGGTGATCATTTTATTTTTCAGCATCAACTTTCATCAATCACTCTGCCACTTTTGAAAAAGCTAAAGCCTTTGGACCCAAAATAAAATCCTATTTCATAAACTCTTTTTAAAGACCAATTCTAATGAATATTGTATTTTTTGTGATTTTAATATTTTCTTGTGGTATTTTTCTGATGATGGATAAAGAAAATTTAATTTAAATTGGATTTTTATGTGTTTCATCTTTCAAATCATGCATTAGAAGTAACAAAAAAAAAATCTGTTTGAAAAAGCTTGTAGGTGTGAAGCAGAAGCTACAATCGGAAGGCCACAAGCTCCCAGCTGCGCTCCATTCCATTTTGATGCATCTGCTTGTAGAGATCTATGTACGTCTTCCTGGTCCTCGTCTAGTATCTAGTATCTCAGTTGGAATCTGACTCAAAGCTGTACAGCTGGATAGCTCCAATAGTGCTCATCATTTTTTTTTCTTTCCCCCACTAATGCTAGATTAGGGTTGTGAGGGGCTGTAAACTAGCAGGAGAATGCAAAATCATATGGAAGATGGGAAGTGGGGTGGGGGTTTTTTTTATTATTATTTTGGCTAAAAATTGCATAATTGTAATTAAAAGACCACTAGGAAAGCGTTTACAATAGATCAAAAGATCATTGGAGTGGGACTTTAAATCCATTTGTACATCCTAAGGTGTAATGGATGACAGTGACCATAAAATCATCAGACTGTTCCTATTTTATTGAGTTTAAATAGTGTTTAAGTAAAATAAGCAGTCTGATTCATTTCTTTACTATTGATGTAATGCAGTCAAATTAGGCTTTTGTTCACATTAGCATTAGCCGTTTTTTTTTAATCAACCAAAGAAGGATGTGCATGGAATATGACTAATCAGCTCCTATAAAAAAAGCGACAGACCCCACCTAACCATGGAAATGTATCTAATGTAATTGTGGAAGTATTATCATGGAGCAAATCTAATTGTGAATGTCCGTCCATCATCATAATAATATAAAAGGGATGTGGTTGGCTGAATTCTAACTCACCTGTAGGATTTGGCACCGTTCTGAAGAGCAGTCAATGTTCTCACACGGCTGGTACATTCCCAGGGTGACACAGTTCAGCAGGATCACCATCATACTCACACGTTCAAACCACGTAGAAACACAACAGGTTAAGGACAATATTTGATCACACAGGGTTTTTGACTATTTATAGAACAACCCATACTTAGTTTCAACATAACAGTATATTTTTAAGAGAAATCCATGTTCTTAATTTTCAGTACCATCAGTTTATAATCATTTTAAAGAGACAACATGCAGTTCTGCCAGGTCACTTGGGGGAGAGGTACCATCATTCTGTCTCTGCTTTAGCTGGTTCCAGACGTGCTCTAAGGGGTTCTGGTCAGAGGACTTTGCTGGCCATATGAAGCACTCCCAATTCCTGAAGTCTAGCTGTGACAATTCTGGGACGATGTGGTGGAACATTATCATCCACGAACAGAAGGTTGGGGGGTGTGCTGGTGGAATTGGGGGATGATGGGTTCTATGATGTCTCTGAGGTAGGAACATACAGTGACTGGGACATCTAAAACAACCAAATCGGTTGATGGTTATGCCTGCCCAGACTGTTAAACCTCCTCCACCAAAGCAAACAGATTGCTTTGGTGTACTTTGGTGTATCGCTCACCTCACCTTCTCCAGCAACGCTGACAATCATCATTTCTATGCAAGGTGACCCAACACTTATCAGTTAACAGGACAATAGACCTTTGCTGCATTACCAAGGTCACATGGTTTTCTGCCCACTACAAATGTTCACTGCAGTGTATTTGTGTCACTGTGTCAGTTTTGGGTCTTGATGCAAGACTCACCAAGGTCACCTGCAACATGTGACTGCCTACTGTCAACTCAAAAGTGCGCAATGGCCAGGTGGCATTGCTCCAACATTAAGCATTGGAAGACGTGTTCATGGCTGTATGAATGATGAACTTGTACTGACTTACTGGTAAAACCGATGGCACACAGAAACAGTTTTTCTTTAAGAATGTTTTGACCCCAGTAAGGCACACTGTGCACAGTGAAACCATTGTGTGGAAAACACAAAATGAGAGGTGTCTATCACTCAAAAACAATTGCCTCCCTAACCTAAAAATCTGTAAAACCAAACACTGTAAATGTGTAGAATATCCCTAACTTACTGTGAGTAGCATAGGTTCCCCACTCTCCTGCCAGTTACACATATGTCCCCAATTAAAAAGGCAAATGAGTCATAACAAAGGCTACAGGTAGATAATACAGAAATGATGTGCACTAACTTCAAGGAGTCTTTGAGCAAGGCAATGAACCCCCACTGTCTCAAATGTTATAATTAGGAGGATCCGTCCACTCTGAGGAAATGCTGCATAGAAAATGCAAGGCAATAAAGGTAATGATGCCAGATATTCCAAGAATTTTGACAAACCGTTGCTTCAAAGAGAAGTTAATGGCCAGGTTACACCAGGATGCATGCCTGGGAATAAAAACTAAGGAGTTACAGAGTGATTCAAAAGGCATTGTTCATGGTGCGAGGGCACTGCTTGGCTAACAAGCATGGAAAAGAGGATCTGCTGTAATAACCCAGGAGGTCCAATCTCTCCCTCAGGTTATGCAGCCTAAGATGCTAAAATGCTCCCCAAGCTCCAGCCTACAGGAGACGCGCAGCCTCAGCATGAATTAAGCCAGAACAATTGGGAGGGTGTCTGTTTCTCTCCATTGCTCTCCAAACATACTGCAGCCAAGAACAGACGGATTCCCAGAAAGCCTTATATTCTCAACATATTTCTCTCAGCTCTATCTTAGAAGTGGGGGAAAAAAAACCTTCTGAATGCCATTGTATGGATAAAGATAGGCTATGAGTGGGCTAAACCCATGCACATACAAACGCCCACCTATTTGAGTCGAAAAGTATGCAAAATATGTAAAACAGCCAACAGATTCAAATACATAAATGCTGACATTCAGTCACCCACACTTGAGCACATTTTCTCCTTCCTTCTGTCACGCACACACACACACACACACACACACACACACGCACACACACATCCAGGCACTGAATTATCACGTCAGCTGAAGGGCATCATGTGGAATTAAATTTCAAACACTGCGGGGTAAAATGTTTTAATATTAATGTATTTTGGGATGAAGTAGACATGAAGTTAAGAGGCTAAAATGAATCATATAATTCTCCTTTATCCAGGCTGACCCCACACATTACAGTGCCAAAATGACATCACTGTTGGATACCTTTTTTTAATTGAATTGCATCTCTTAAATATTGCTTGTGAGGCACAGCTGGAGAGTTTGGTATGAGCCACAAAGTTGGAATGTAGACTCTGCAACCCTCTTACAGTAAAGGCACCGATATAGTTCTGTACATACTCTGAACCAGGCAGACGTTTTGTCCGCTGAAAATTAGCTTTTCGATAAAAACGTCCAAAAACAGACAAAAGGTTAGGGTCTGATCAAGCATTTCCTAAGTTGTGATCTTTAAAACAGGTCAGCTCGTGTGTGACTAGAGATAATCTTTCCGTATCTAGCTTCAGTTCATTAGGGCTTTGCTGCATCAATAGTTGAAAGTTTAAAACATTTAATGAAGGTAATGTGCAGATATCAGCAATCATTGAGGGTGTGAGGTTGCCAGAGTATTTTGACACTCTTGGAAGGTTGCATTTGGGCTTTGGGTTTCATGTCATAATGACGTGGACAATATCAATGAAATGGGAGTTAATGAATGACGAAAGCAAACATGTTTGAAGAATAATTACCAAGGAGAGTGGGACGGAGGCCCTGGAGGGTGGATGGTTGATCAGAAAAGAAGTGAGCATGGGTGGAAAGAAGGACTGGATAGATTGGGGTAGAGGGGGCATTGGTACTGGTTAAAAGTACTGAGAGAGAGAGTAGGAGGAATGAATTAATGGATGAGAGGAGGTAATGTGTCAGGAGGTATTAAAGGAATGGATGATAAGGGAAGTAGAGTGTTGAGACCGTGCTGGATTATTTAGATGGGCTAAAATAGACCAGTCAGGTCATTAATGAGTGTTGTCAAGTGTTAAAACTTTCTGGTTGGATGATCGGAGGTTGTTTTCTAGTAGTAACCCCACCCCCACCCCAACTTCACTTAACAACAAAAACTTGTATGCCTGCAAATATTGGTTAAAATCAGTTGGTAAAAGTTCATATTGACTTAGTCACAACTGCCCTTACAGGTGGACAAAGGCTGTCAGCATGTGAAAAATGAGAAAACCTGTACAGGGCACGCAGCTGGATCGCATGAAATGTTTTCGATTGCAGACCACTCTGTGAGCCCGTAGAGCAAAAAAGCTCATTTTTCTATGGGTCTGCTGCGGGTGATGGGTCGTAGTGAACACTTACACACCGTGCAAGGGTGATTAGGGGTGAAGTAGGTGACACACAGACATGTACACATTTTTCATTTTTTTTCAACCCCTCAAAACCTGCACACAGAGCAAGAGACCCGTTGGCACGATTCAAGTGATGTGTGTACTCCTTGTGTGCTCCATGCTTTCAGCCTGACTGTAAGAAATTAGGAAATCAGACAATCAGACACACACTGCTGTGGTTTTTTTGAGTGATCTGGCTAAACTTTATTTATATTGGTTATATTTGCATTCTTTTTTGTTGGACTGGACGGAAAAGAAGACGAGAGAGGGATGTTGGGGGGGTACAAAAGAAAAAGGGGAAGAGGGATGTTTACTGGGGCGGTAATAGAGCAACAAGTAACAAAATCCTTGGGGATTATCAGCATTAATTTCAGGTGTGAATGCTAGCCTTAAAGGGCGGGGCCTGTCACACACTCAAATATTAAAATAATACTTGTTGGCTCCTAAAACCTTCACATACAGACATGTCAACATGTACACAATACAGCTACAGCTCACATGCACACACTCATGCATTCAAACAAACAGATGTAAAGCATTTCATTCTGTCAAGGACACTAGTGGTGCAGAGGTGAGCTGACACCTGTGCTCAGGTGAGTGTTAACTGTACTGCTGAGATGGTTAATGGAATGTCAAAGAAGGGAGAGTCTTCCCCACACCAACGACGGCGCGCTTCTTTCTGATCCTGCAGCCATGGCAGGCATAACCCAGAGCAACCGCGAGTCCTAAGAATGTTCTTTGGCGTATGCCACCGAAAGAAGTTTAAACTCTAAATCGTCTGAGCGTTTCTTGACCATCGCTACACTGGCTCACAAAATAAATGCCACAGACACCTGGCCAAAGGAGCCCAGCCAGTATTAGAGACCAGTGCCTAAAGTAACAAACACCTTTTTAACCTGTTTAAATGTCTTGTTTGTTTTTTTTTTTGGTTCATTGCTCTGTCTTGTCACATTCTTTGTGATTTTTTGAGTGATAGGTACCACTAGTTTATCCTTTTTAATGGATTGAACTCTTTAGTTTTTTTTTTTTTTTCAATTCATTAACATAGATTCAGAAGCCATCCGAGACCAAGAAAGAGGAAACAACAAGCTGGCACACATGCACACGTTTTGTGCTTTAACTTTTCAAATAATTGCATTATTTCTGCTTAGCCTCTGTTAATGAGAGCACACAGAGCATTTTACAGGTGTTACAGAGCTTGTGTGAGATGCTGCAGGCTTTGCCTCAGAAAACAATTATAGAAGCAAAGCCTTCCAGACACATTCACGCTTTTAATGTGGATCGCGTGCCGAAGTGAAACTGTAGGTCAGCACTTCTGTATTTTCTTGCTCCAAGTAATGATGACAGCTTTCGGGCTTTGACGATCATCTTGGAGATATTTCCACTGACAAATGCTGTCTTCATAAACAGCCTCACTGAATTACTACTGTTGCCAAAACTTCAGGAAGCCCTCTCACGCACACTGTCTATGCATGAGCAGCCTTTAACGGAGTACAAGTCTGTGTCTTGCTGCTCCTGAAAAATGAGTCAATTAGTGTAGATGCCTTGGAGGGATCTTTTTTTTGTGTTTGAAAAATAGACAGCCTGCATATGAACAAGGCCAGAAAGAGCGGAATTGTGTCTTTGTAGATTTGGAGAAAGCCCATGACAGGGTACAGAGACAGGAGCTGCACGTTGGTATGAGGAAGTTTGGAAAGGCAAGGAAATAGGTTGGAGTTGTGCAAGACATGTTTGAGAGCTGTAAGTCAGAGGTGAGATGTTCTTAAGGTGTGACAGAGGAGTTCAAGGTAGAGGTGGGACTGCACCAAGTATCAGAGCTACTTCTTTAAGCTACTTCTTTGTTTGCTATGGAGATGGATAGACTGGCAACAATAAGCTAGAGAGAAAGTATGATGTTTGCAGATGACCTTGTGATCTACAGTGAGAGCAGAGAGCAGATGGAGGAACATCTAGAAAGGTGGAGGTTTGTTTATAGAAAAGAGAAGAATAAAGATCCCCTGCAGCAAGACTTAGCATCTGTGTAAATGAGAAGGACTTAATAATGTTAAGGAGCAGAGGTGAATAAGGACTGAGACCCTTCAACACCTGAGCTCTAGTGCCAGTTTTGACGGTCTTTGAACACTATTAACACCAATATTTACTCTATTTACTCCAACTGATTCTGAAGCCTAAAAACTGTGTTAAAAACGTGTGTAGTGACACATAAAATTGAGAGTTTTGAGCGTGGAAGCTTGAAACGCACATTTACATGTGTTTACATAGATTTTTTATTGAAAGTGGTCACTTGTACGCGTATTTCTGAGCCTGGAGTGAACATAGAATTCCATATATTGAATATAAATGCAGGAAAGCCAGAATGGGAAAGTTTGATAACATTGACTGGAGGGACAGTGATGATGTTGGTATGAAAATGTTATAGTTGGGACTACCTGGAAAGACGCCAAGGACGACCAAAGAAAAAGTTAATCGATGATTCATTGTCATGATTCACCTAAAGGGAACAGCCAAAAAGCAAAACAGAAGATACACAAAGGGGGTCAACGTTAAAACATAATTTTCTATTGGAAAACAAGTTTTAAAAAAAGATCATATTATGAATTGCTTAGATCCAAAACTGTTTCTCATCCTAACTTCCTTCCTTTTTTCTGACAAAAGATTGATTGGGAATCGCTGTGTTGTTTTTGCATCAATCTATGCTTCCTGCTTCTCATTTATTCAGCAGTTGCTCACTAATGGAAGCTCTGGGGAATGCTCACAGTTTGGGCCACTGTTCAGCTCTATTTAAAAATGTGGAGGTAGGATTGTGTAAAACATTGACTTGCAGTAACTGTGATCAAGCAAATATTTTTAAATTATTCTCATTTAACATTGGTCAACACACATAAATAAAATGTCATTAATACATGTCTTTGTGCTTTCCATTTTAACTATGGATGTTTTACAATCATTTACCTTAACAAATGACCTTCACCTGTTGCAGCAAGCTAAATTGATAACACACTTTAATTAAAAGACACAAGAAAACTTCAAGTTTTCAAAGACAACAGTTTGTGGTGCTGGGACCATTAACAAAAATTGCAGATGTGTCAGGAGTAACAGTGAGACTAAGCTGGAAAAAGCCGGGAGATTGAAAGTGTGACGGTGGGAGATTAATTAATTCTTAATACCTCACTGCATGGCATCACTCTTTCAAACCCTTCCTCAGTGTCTCTGTGCTCATTCTCCTCTTTTTTGCCTTCCCCTACTTGTTTTTTTATTGTTTTCTTAAAAGAAAGCATTCATGAGGCAAACGACCTCAGGTTACTGCTATGACTATTAAAGAAAAAACATTTTCAGAGAGAAGAAGGACGGGAGATAAATGGAGACAATTACAGAAGGACAAACAGGAATATATATAATGTTGATCACTGGAATTGAAAAACTTGCTTGTTACCGGCAATCATAGTCATCACTGGCGGCACAGTGGTTAATGTAACATTGTGAGGTTAAAATTGAGAATAATCCAGACAAATTTAGTGGAAAAAGACGAAGCGATGTCACAACAAGGAAGGAATACACAGCTCAAGGGGAGGATCCTTCTTTTTACTTTATAATGCCAGTTCCATGTAAATTCATGTTTATATCTGTGGTTTTCAACCAATACTGCTGTAACTCTCAGTGATTGATTGTATACATCCCTGTTGTTCATATACACTATATTACCAAAAGTGTTGGCTAACCTACCTTAACTCACACATGAATCGAAGTCCATCCCCTTCCTAACCCATAGAGTTTAATACGATGTCGGTCCACCATTTGCAGTTATTACAGCTTCAACTCTTCTGGGAAGGCTGTCCACAAAGTTGAGGAGTGTTTATAGATATTTTTGACCATTCTTCCAGAAGTGCATTAATGAGGTCACACACTGATGATTGTGGAGAAGTCATGGCTCTCACTCTCCGCTCCAATTCATCCCAAAGGTGTTCTATTGGCTTCAGGTCAGGACTGTGCAGGCCAGTCAAGTTCATCCACACCAGACTCTGTCCTCCACGCCTTTATGGACCTTGCTTTGTGCACTGGTGCACAGTCATGTTGGAAGAGGAAGGGGCCGCTCCAAACTGTTCCCACAAGGTTTGGAGCATGGAATTATCCAAAATGTTTTGGTTTCCAGAAGCATTCAGAGTTCCTTTCACTGGAACTAAGGGCCCAAGCCCAAGTTCTGAAAAACAACCCCACACCATAATTCCTCCTCCACCAAATTTCACACTCGGCACAATGCAGTCCCAAATGTACTGTTCTCCTGGTGACCTTCAAGCCCAGACTCACACATCAGATTTCCAGATGGAAAAGTGCTATTCATCGCTCCAGAGATGGCGTCTCCACTCCTCTAGAGTCCAGTGGCGGCGTGCTTTACACCACTGCATCTGACGCTTTGCATTGCACTTGGTGATGTGTGGCTTGGATGCAGCTGCTCGGCCATGGAAACCCATTCCATGAAGCTCTCTGCGTACTGTTCTTGGGCTGATCTGAAGGTCAAATGAAGTTTGGAGCTCTGTAGCAAATGACTGCAGAAAGTCGGCGACCTCTTTGCACTTCAACATCCGCTCACCCCTCTCTGTCAGTTTATGTGGTCTACCACTTCATGGCTGAGTTGCTGTTGTTCCCAAACTCTTCCATTTTGTTATATAGCGCTAACAGTTGACTGTGGAATATTTAGGAGCGAGGAAATTCTACGACTGGATTTGTTGCACAGGTGTTATCCTATGGCAGTTCCACGCTGGAATTCACTGAGCTCCTGAGAGCGACACATTCTTTCACAAATGTTTGTGAAAACAGTATGCATGCCTGAGGGCTTGATTTTAGACACCCATGGCCAGGTCTAGTGATTAGGACACCTGATTCCGATCATTTGGAGGAGTGAGCCAATACTTTGGTAATATCATGTCTGTGTGTGTGTGTTATTCTTATGTTGCATACATGTTGCTATGTTGTACACATTTTGAAGGATTTTTAGGGAAATAACTAACAGTTATGACTTTTCTTAAGTAGTTTCCACATTTATAGTGACAATGAAAGCTCTTTGTTTTGTCGTTTGAAATATATAACTCCACTCTTACATTATCTATATACGTGCAATCATATTTTCAAGGCATGCTGGTGTGTGAATCTGTCACATTTAAATAGATCTGTTCTTATTATCTGATATCTTTTGTATGTTCCTGCCTAAAGCCTCTAATATATCTGCCCTTTTAGCCATCTTTTTATAACTTTCTGAAATTGATTAAAGGTGTTCTCTCCCCTTTTTTTCTGGAATTTTCCTCTGGGGGAGAGGTGTCTTCGATTCACTGCAGCTGACTGCATAAAGGGGGGAAGCGGAGTGTCTATGCACGATAGTGTGTGTCTGAGTGTGTACGTGTAAGACAGCAGTAAATGTCATGGGATATCATACGTCATTGCTTCACAGCATCTCATGTCAGCTCCTCTTTTCCCTGAGCTGTCAGGTCAGAGGAATGCTCAGAAACACACACACAAGTTAAAGGTTGCCTGCATAATGTACAGAATCATAGCAACAACAGAAATATGTAACCACTCTGAGACTCTAAAATTTGTCTAATCCATCAACAGCTTTCAGAAAACTTTTTTTTTGCGTTTTTTCATCTAGTTGTATGCTATTTTACCATTAACTCATTCATAATTTTATCTTTTTAATATTTGTTGTTGCTATTAATTATTTACAGGCGGTTTCTGTTTTAACCAATGCACTGTAGCTACTTCTGACTGCTCATCAGATTGCTTCACTGTGTTATTGCTCTGGCTTTACTTTGGTTTCTACATCCATGTTGAGCGTTAACTCACTTACTTATCAAGTAAACAGTGTCTTAAACTATGGTTTTATTTAAACGTAAAGACCTACTCCAATGGAAATTGTATTTTTAGTGTTTTCTCACAATGGAGGACATATAAAAAGAAAATTAAGTTTAAAAATGATTTCTGAGTATTTCTTTGTTCAAATCATTTTGAATCAGGAGCAGGCGCAGAAATGCCATTTGTAGGTGTGAAGTGAAAGTAAAGTAGGTGTAGGTAAAAGCTAGAATCGCTGGGCTACAAGCTCCCTGCTACGCTCTATTCTGATGCAACCACTTGTAGATAATTAGATCCATGTACGTCTTTATTTTCCTTGTCCAAGCTTTCATCTGGCTCAAAACTGTACGGCTGGCTAGCTCCAACATTCGTCACCATTTTTGTTGCACCCATAATGTTAGGTTGGGGTTGTGAGTGCCTGTAAGCTAGCAAGAGAGTGTTTAAATCACATAAAATATATCTACCTTAGTTATGGGTGTCGGGGTGAGGGGATGGGGTTGCTCCAAGCTAACTGTGAATTTCTAATCAACTACTGCCGCTCTGCAAAAACTACAATGGTTTACAAAAGTATTCCTTGAACTTCTCTACATTTTTCCACATTATGACCAGTGCAGTGTGCAAAAGTATTCTGCCCCTTTTCTCTGAGAACATCCAATTACCTTCAGTAGTTGCTCGATGATTGACTGATCATATGTTGACTTAATGACTTAATAGAGTTCACCCAATTTAATTCCAATTTAATCTCAATATACAAATCCAGCTGTTTTGTGGCGGTTTCTGTGGTTTGTCAAGAGAATATTGGGGAGAAAACAGCATCATGAAGTGTAAGGAACACACCAGACAGGTCAGGGATAAAGTTGTGGAGAAATTTAAAACATGGTTAGGCTAGAAAAAGATTTCCCAAGCTTTGACCATCCCATGAACCAATTTTCAGACCATCATCCGCAAATGGAAAGAGAATGGCACAACTGCAAACCTACCTAGACATGGTCGTCCACCTAAACTAACAGGCCGAACAAGGAGAGCACTGATCAGAGATGCAGCCAGGAGGCGCATGGTGACTCTGGATAAACTGCAGAGATCTACAGCTCAGGTGGAGGAATCTGTCCATAGAACAACCATCAGTCGTGCACTAGACAAATCTGGACTTTATGGAAGGGTGGCAAGAATAAAGCCATTGTTGAAAGAAAACCACAAGAAGTCTCATTTTCAGTTTGATATAAGCCATGTGTGTGACCCAGCAAACGTGTGAAAGAAGGTGCTCTGATCAGATGAGACCAAAACTGAACTTTTTGATCTAAATGCAAAGCTCTATGTGTTGAGGAAATCTAACACTGAACATGACTCTGAACACACCATACCCACTGTCAAACATGGTGGTGGCAGCATCATGCTCTGGGGCTGCTTCTCTTCAGCAGGGACAGGGAATCTGGTTAGAGTTGATGGGAAGATGGATGGAGCCAAATCCAGAGCAATATTGGAGGAAAACCTGTTGAAGTCTGAACAACACTTGAGACTGGGGCGGAGATTCACCTTCCAACAGGACAACCACCCTAAACATGAAGCCAAAGCTACAATGGAATGGTAAAAATGAAATGGATTCATGTGTTGGAATGATCCAGTCAAAGTCCAGACCAAAATCCAATCGAGAATCTGTGGCAAAATCTGAAAACTGTTGTTCACAAACGCTCTCAATCTAATCTGACTCAGCTGGAATTGTTTTGCAAAGAAGAATGGGCAAAGATTTCAGTGTCTTGATGTGCAAAACTGGTAGAGACAAACCCCAAAAGACCTGCAGCTGAAATTGCAGCACAAGGGGGTTCCACAAAGTATTGACTCAGAAGGGGGTTGAATACTTTTACACACTGCACTTTTCAGATTTTGATTTGGAAAAAAAAAGGAACTCTTGTATCTTTGTATGTCCTGGAAAGTTTTTTTTAATTATTATTATTTTGTCTAAACATGGCATAGCCAAAATTAAAAGAGCACTGGGAACACGTTTTTAAAAGATCAAAGGGTAATCGGAGTGAGATTTTAAAGTTTTCTTGTTGATTCTTTACACCTGGTTTCTGTTTAAATCAATGTACTACAGCTGGAGTTGCAGTGATTGTGTAAACAGTTGAAGAGTTACGGTAGTCGATAGAATGTCAATGCTGGAGCTAAAGTTCTGGTGCTTAAGGGTTCATCTCCACCAGTCATGACACCATCTACACAACTACACGCTGCCTGTGTTTTATTTATGAATTTATTTTCTACATAACCACAGTTTCATTTATATGTTGAACAGTGAGACTTGGATTTCGACATCAGGCATCCTTATAGTGAAATTTACATTGCATAGCTCGTGAAATGATTGAGCATCTGTTACCAAACAAATGAAGAAAGAAATTTGGTTTCACATTGTGTTTATCAGACATGCACATGCTGGAAAACATTGTGTGAGGTTGATTTCATTTTATGCAATGTGCCCAGACTCAGACCCCACCCCCCCCCACACACACACTGTTGGGTTTGAGCTCCATTATTCCAACAAGTTGGTTCAGCAATCTTCTCCTGGAAATGGATGGAAGTAGATAAAACTGCTGCAGTGTTGGGCACTAAAGGCATGGAGCTTTACAGATAAAGTTTGACCAGTTTTCTGACAGCTGCCAGTTACGGTGAATGTAAGCAGTTATGGCGTGATAAGGGGAATGAAAGCAACAGGAAACTTCTCAGTGTGCAATTACAGAGAGCAGCCAGCGTTTTAAACGGAGGAGAAGACACAGACAAGCAAACCAAATCTTTCTTTCGGACCATCTGGAGGGATTTGCTGTGCTTTTCACTTTGCTTTTTTTCCTTTCTGACTTTCTATCTCTTCCTTATTGTCTGTAATGCAGTATTGTACTAATGTGATAACTGTGTAGGTTTCCCTTTTTGCTCTCCACTGCTGTGGCTATTTTCATCCCTCAGCATCTCTATGCTTGTGTAACATGAAGCAAATTTTATATACAAATGCTGACCAACAACTACGCAATTTAATATTGACAGAGTTAAAAATACAGAGCGCAGCAGTTATGTTAGGCAATGTTTTTAAAAGATATTGGATAAGAAAAAAATTTCTGTCTGGATTTTGCTGCGCTACTCCATTCATTACATAGCCTGAGACTTGTTTTCCATCTTCCTCAAATGTCAAAAAAATAATTTGAAAATTTTGATCAGTTAATCATTCATATAAGGTCGGATCGGACTATAAGGCACATAGAGAGACAAAAGAGTCAAACATAAATTGCACAATCAGTCGGACTATTGACTGTATTTAATTCAATAATTCTAGCACATGTTCGTACCAAGCTACGCATTTGTGTATTAAGAATATCTTCCACTTCCAAACTTGTTTTTAACACGCAAAAACAATTGACTGATACAGCGAAAGAAAATGTTACTGTGACACTAACTCTCAACCTTGTTTGTAACACGCAAAAAACACAGCTAAAGCTAGCTAAACGCTAGCCACATTAGCATATTCACAATAACACCTAAAAAAGACGGACATTTTGACAGAACGGCATGTGCCTCTAAAATTGCTTCAACATTACTAAGTACAGAAATCATCCATATATACGGCGCTCTGGATTGAAAGGCGCAATGTTGTTTTTGGAGAAAAAAAAAAGGCTTTTAAGTCTGCCTCATTGTGCGGAAATTATGATACTGGATTTGCTTTGCAAAAGTTTCATATGATCAAATGTTGGAGCATTTTGCCCTTTTTGAGGACATCAGGGAAAAATTAGTAGAACTCTGGACTGAAAAACATATCAGACAAACTATTAAGTAACTTGTCGTTTGTTGATCTGTTTTGCATGTTCAAGAGCTGGATGAAAAATAAAATATCATGAAAAGAGCAAAACAATATTTTTGCCTTTAACAAGATTTAATCTCAAAATAAAAAAAAAAAAGAAAAAGATTTTCAATAAATGAATTAAGTGTAATATATCTTAATTTACAGAACCCATTGGCCCAGCTTTCCCGCTGCTTTCATAGTTTTTACTTTGCTTGGCATTGTTATTATTCGGCTGAGTCACTACAAGGTGACCTGTCAGTATCCATTGTCTTACCAATAAAGAAAAACTAAACAATCTATTGGTACAAGTATCCTATATAGTATATTTTCAGCAACACTGATGATAGGTTTTTCACGCTGAGACACTCGTGTGCATAAAGAGAATAACACAAACATTAGCTTTTACACACACACAGACCCAACAAATTAACAAATGTCAGTCAGCAGCTTCCAAGATAGTGGCAGGCAAATAGCAGTCATTGGAGGGGGACTGTTAATGACAGACTAATGACTGTCATTTACCAAACTTGGAGGGAGTGGATTCATTTGCGTCCGTCTCAGTTTTGCACTCTTCGCTTATCTTAAAGATTATTAATATGTCACCTAAAAATAAATATATATTTTTAACTCAGCTGTCTGATGATACTCTATTATTCTTAGTCATAATTGACCAAACACTACATGTTCCTGTGTCCTTTTTTTTTTCTTTCTTTTGTAAGCTGTGGAGTCATTTCACTTCTGAAAAGAAGCATTTCTTGTTTCCTGCTGCATTAGGAAAAGCTGCAGACAAAATCATTTGTGATCATAACCTCGTACTCATGGATAACAAAAGTAAAATATTTTCAAGGGGGCACGTAATACCACCAATTATTTTAACTACATAACGCCCTTGCTATTTGCTTCCTAATACTTTTTTAATAAAGAAAAGAATAATGGTAGAAATCGAAAGAGTGCAAAAAAGAATGTGTTGACTTTTTTGCTGACAATCTTTTTTATTTTCTGACATTGGTTGTGAAAGTAGTTACTTTCATTCGACGTGACATAAGTCCACTGATGAAGAGTGATGAAGACTGTCTAATAGGTAAGAATAGTAAAGTACAAAACAAATGGAATTACTGATTTTACATGTAAATGTTTATGCATTTCTTAAGCAAACAAAAGTTTTTTGCAATTCAATTGTTTAAACACTCAAATAAAATGTGTTTTTGAAATGTTCTTGTGGCGTTTCCCTGATGATGGAGCATGTATAAATACAGTTAAGCTTAAAATTGCATGTCTGAGTATTTCTTTGATCAAATCATTGTGAATTAAGAGCAGAGCTAAAACTTATGTTAATGGGCTTGTTATGTAAAATATGTGTTACGAAGAAAATAGAATAAGCGAGCCACAAGCTCCCTGCTCCGCTCCATTCTGATGTATCCACTTGTAGAAAAATAGATCCATGTACGTTTTTGCTTTCCTCATCTGATATGACATCTACCTCAAAACTGTATGGCTGCATAGTTCCAATATTCCTCACCACTTTTGTTGAACCATTTATGTTAGTTGAGAGTGTGAGGGGCTGTAAGCTTGCGGGAGAGCATTTAAGACTGATTGCTCAGTTGTTGGTGACAGGAAGGGGAGTGGAGTTGCTCCACACCAACGATTCCGCCCACAACTTGGAGGCGTATTTCTAGTAAACTACTGCTGCTCTGCAGAAACTAGGTTCTAGGAAATGAAACAACTTTTTTTTTGGCTAAAAATTGCATTATCATAACTAAAAAAACACTGGAAATGCTTTTACAATAGCTCAAAAGTTGATCCGAGTGGGTATTTTAAGTAGTACAGTTCCTATTTATACATATCCTTAAGCCTGTTCTTTTTTAATCTTCTTTTTTGCTTGCATAGATGCATGTAACTCATATTCTGCTTCAGTTGAACTGTAACTATAAATGAACTCACTACTGAAATTAATAACCCTTTAATAAATCCTGCATGCACAGAAACTGTGTTGAATATTTGTGACTGACTTGATTTTTCCCTGATTTGTTCTCAGAGGACACCCAGACAGGCTGTGTTGTAAATGAAACACATTAACAAAGCCCCAGGTCTGAGCGACCTCATAATGAGCACCGGACAAATCGCCTTATTTGTATACATCGCCACGGTGACGCGGATTGCTGTGAGGTGTAGGAAATCAAAAGCAACAGATGAAAGGAGGGATGAAGGAGGAAGCAGATGAGAAAACCAGCAATAATCCCCATAATGCTAACACATACACAAAGGTGTGCGCCTCTATTCAGAGGGGTCTGTGCTAATTACTGTGTTTGGACTTGTTTGAGGCTTCTGTTCCCTCTGGCTGACCCCTCACCCGTTCATACACACATAGACCGTCTCTCCACGGATGCCAATGTGTTATTTCAGCACCTGCAAGCTCAGCGGGGGGATGCAAGGCTGATGGTTATGCCTATTGACAGCAAACAGCATGATGGCAGAGGAACAACGCATGTCATAAGCTGCATGGGGCTGTCTGGGGAAGGCAAGGAAAACGCAAGTGAGAAAAACAAATGAAATATCTGGGATCAATACCTCTGTGTGACATCACAGCCTAAAATTAATCTAAGAAGTTAACACAACTTCAGGAATTAATATTTGAGTCACGCAACTTACAAAAAAGCTGAACATTATTAATTTACAGTGTTCGGGTTAGCGGATTACAAAGTAACGAATTACTGTAATTTAATTACTTTTATCAGTAACAGAGTACTGTAATGAATTACAGTTCAAATTTCGGTTATTATTTACAGTTACTGGATTATAGAAACCCCCGTTACTTCGTTACTTAGGTTTTGTAGGCTCTGGGGAGAATGGGGAGAGAAAGGGGGTGGGGTTGCTCCGCACCAACAGGTCCCACCCACATCTCAGAGGCAAATTTCTAACGACAGTTGTTTTTGGTTTTTTTTATTTTGGCTAAAAACGCATCTTCATAATTAAAAGACCACTAGGAATGCTTTTACAATAGATCAAAAGATGATCAGAGTGGGACTTAAAATGCTAATGCCATGAGTATTTCATTTTATTGTCCTGACAAGAAGAAGTCATCGGAAACCAAAGTGTTTGAGCAGAATCGTCTGTAATTCAAAACTAAATGGTAGCTTTGCCAGACTGACACCTCAAACGTGGTGTCATCTCTATTTTTGCAGTTAGTTTATTACTCCTTTGAATAAACTAGCATGAAAAGCAATCTGTAGCTTTGAAAGACAGTCTACCTTCCCTTTGCAAATGTATAATCTGTGGTTTTTATTGAGGGCTCTGCACCACAAAAGAAGTGCAAGATTGGGCAAGAAAAAGTACCATCAGACATCAATTAATGGAACACCTGCACCCGCAGGCTGACAGAAATCAAATACAGGAATCATGTTAATTGTACACATTGAACAAAATAATGTCCAGGGAAACGTCATTAATGCAGTCACTTATTAAGTCATAGCGCCCAAAAGACATTATGAAAGTGCTCTTCTTTTTTTCTCACTGTACCACACTAAAAAAAAAAAAAAAAACGGTCACAATCTGAACCAGAATGTATGACAGCAGATAGAGAATCATCAATTAAAATGTAATTATCCTTGTGTTTACATGGTACATTTAATGCTTGCTTAATTTTACTAAGGTCTTGTCCAAATGGCCCATTACAGTCATTACAGAGTTATAAACTACTGCTAATTGCTAAACCATTCAGGAGACAGACGTGAACTGATATTACAGTCACACTCATAACACTTAATTAAAGGACATAACAAGTGATTATTGTTAAATTTGTCTACCAAGGTTAAAACCCCAGTCACCAGCCACTTTATTATATGAATACCTTGCTAATATTGGGTTGGGCCCCCTTTTGCCTTCAGAACTCATTTCATCATTGGTGGCAAAGATTCAACAAAGTATGAAACAATCCAGCACATAACTGCAGGGTGAAAGATGCTGGCTGGGAAAGCATACATGGAGCGCCACAACCAAGTGGCTGGAATAGTATACAGGAACATGTGTGCAGAATATGGACTGGAAACCCCAAAGTCAAAATGGGAAACACCTCTGAAAGCGGTAGAGAACAAGAGAGCAAAGATCCTGTGGGACTTCCAGATACAGACGGACAGGATGGTAATGACGAACCAACCAGACATTGTAGTGGTGGATAAAGAACAGAGGACAGCTGTTGTGGTGGATGTGGCAGCACCAAGAGATGGTAACATCAAGAAGAAGGAGCATGAGAAACTGGAGAAATACCAGGAACTCAGAGAAGAACTGGAGAAAGCTTGGTAGGTGATAGCCCGTGGTGATTGAGGCACTCTGGGCTGTAACCCCCAAACTGGATGAGTGTATTGTGTACAGCAGATCCCTGGAAAGACCTCAGACATCTCAGTCCAGAAAAACGCTGTTCTATATGCAAGTTGCCAATCCACTGTAAAATCTGGCTATGTGTCTAAAATAGTGGACCTTTAATATTATTAAAGTGCTTTGGAGAAATCATGCAATAATGCTGTTGCCACACCGGGCCACATATGTTGGTCTGCAGGCAAATGAAAGGGAATTGAAAACTATTAATCTGACCTCCCCTTTCTATCAAAGCTGGTTTGGAACAAAATCTATTTTGATTTTAAATGAGCTGCTTTGCCTGTCTTTTTTTTCTTTCTGTCTTTATCTCACTTCCGTCCTTCCGTTTATTTAATTCAAAGGACAGGTTTAGATGTGGAGAGTAGCTTTTTACATTTCAACTGCAGAGATGACCTTCATTATCTTCTATTTCCATGCTGCTCTGATAAATTTGTCTCTATGGGGATAAAGTGGACTGTGTCTTTGCCTAAGAGCTGGTTAACATGAAATTTGCAGCTCTGCACTCACTCAACACTACTCCCACTTTCAGCCCAGCAAGAGCAGAATCACACCAATGTTGACAAGCGATTGTGCTGAAAATGGTTTCAACAACAGTCATGTGTTTGTCCTAAAATGGAATTCTTTTCAAATCTAATTAGATTGTACTTGACTTGCTTAAAAAGACCTGTGGTGAATATACCAATTTGTAAATGCATCAGCAGGGAGCTGCAATCAAAATTCATGAATTCCATCTCAATTAATTTATCAACAAATTCCAACAAATCAGACATGAAGCAAACAAATACGTATTATTCAATAGAATAAAACAATCAAAATGTTCTCAAAAAGAGTAACAATCAGAGTTGATGTGTTTTTATGAACTAAGGTCACAAAACGTTTTTAGAAACGTTTTAAGTACAACTTAAATAAAAAGAAACATGTATGCCTTAAATTTTGGTAAAACTGATTTTGACAATCATTGTTGTTTTTTTTTTATTTTTGACTTAACCAACAATGTATTACGCAATGTAATGTGTGACAAAAATGTGTCCGAAAACATGACCAGAAAGTCATAAGACTGTTGTGAGACCAGCCATGTTACTGGTTTAAAAATAGCATCTCTTTAGCTACAATCACAAAGCCCTTGGCAATGCGAACGGCGAACACTTAAAAAAAAAAAAGTCCATGTAAATGCAAATATGCACGTTTTGAACCTCCACATTCAAAGCTGTCATGCTCACATGTAGCTGTGCAAATTTTTTCGGACTGTTTTCAGACTATCTACAAAACGGACGGACATTAAATCATTGAAATTCAAACTCGGATTTGACACTGATGAAATGGACAGTATCCCTTTTCATTCAGGGAAATTCCAACCGTTTGCAAACTGATCATGGAGGAAAAATGAATAATTGTGATTTGTGCCTGGACAGAATTTTATGACACCAAGTCTTTTGTTTAATCGAACAGAGCTGTAAAAGAGAAAAAAGAAAGCCTGGAAAAAGATTCACGAGACTTGCAGCAATTTGACATTTCGCAACAAGCTTCTTCCAGCTGCTTGTCTAGTATGAAAACCATTGGCTAAACATCTTGTAAAAGGATGCTGAGAATGGAGCAGGAAAGTGCTTAAAGGAAGACCAAAGAGGAGTTTCATGGATGTTGTGGTGGAGGTGAAATGCTGAAGTGAGGGTTAGATGGAGACGAATGAGTCTGTTGTTTCAGCAGAAACACAAAATAAGACTGTAAAATACATTCTTATAAATAGTAATGCTGTGGTAAAAAATGTTCTGATCACTGTGTATGATTTTAGTCAGCACTGCACTGTCAACTCAGTCTTGGAATCCTGTGATTCTTTGGATTTTCCTACAAGACTTAAGAAAGAGGCCAGGAACATGGAGCAAGTACAAAAGCACAAATGTCAGTTTTGTCTTGTATCGCTCATTGCCAGAGGCAGTCTTCTTTAAAGCTCACTGCCGAGGATTGCTCTCTGATGTGCAAGCAGTATGTCTCTGCACATTCAAAAAAGCCTAAAAGAATAAAAGCTGTAAATGATTTTCTTTCTAAAAAAGAAAGACTGAACAAGAACATCAAAAAAAGAAAAGAGAACTGTGGCTTCAGCTATCCCAGAACTTTTGTGCTCTTTTTCTACAGTTAAGCTGGGTTAAGTATCTGTGATTAGCTAGTGTCTTATGTGCAACAGACAGAGGTCAAAGGGCTTCCAGTTTAAAGAATTATACATAGCTTAACTCAAAACTTCTCAGAGTGATCTGCACAGAGAGGGTAAGACCTTTCTCATTAGAACAACTCAATAGTCATAAAAAACTTTAATGATGGGTTATGCAAGGCCATACATTACATTTGTCATGAATAGAAAAGAAGATTTATACATCAAAAAGATGTTTGAATCCAGACTGTTCTTTAGTATATTTTGGTGCAAAATTAGCTAATTTTACATGGAAGTCAACAGGAAATTGTTTTTGTCTTCTATAACCTCCCTCTAGAAGTTGTTGAAGGAACTGTAAGATTTAGTACTCGCTGGTAACAAATTAGGGATGGCAAGGTGGGGGTTTGGTTGTAAAAAATGATTGTTTGAAATCTAGGTAAACTTTACGCAGTCAAAGTTAATTAAACTGGAAGCAAGAAGCTAAGCCCAGCTACTGTTATAAAAGAAAAAAAAAATAGCTCCATCTCCAACAAATTTCTAACTTTGTACGATGCACTCAGACAAGCTCTGTTGTACTAGCAACCACAAAACTCAAACTCATCTATCAGATTACCAGATGGAGAAATGGGATTTATTACAAAATAATAATAATTTTGACCAACCTACTGCAAAAAGTTAATGGCCTCAATGCACAACAGTGGAGGAAATAAGTATTTAATCCCTTGCTGATTGTGTAGGTTAGTCTACCTAAAAAGAAATCAGTTATCCAAATGAAAGGTTCATTTGAACATTGAAAGATAGAAAATCACAAAGAAAATCAAGAAATCTACTTATATACATTTATTTGCATTTCATAGAGGAAAATAAGTATTTGAACCCTCTTGCCAGAAAGACTTTGTACTTTGTGGCAAAACCCTCATTAGAAGCACAGAGGTCAGATGATTTTTGTAATTGATGAGCTGGTTTCCGTACATATCAGGAGGAATTTTGGTCCTCTCTTTCATCATTAAGATTTGGTGGCTGTCGCTTACCAACTCTGGCAACTCTTCAGTTCATAAGTTTTCTTTTGGATTAAGGTCCGTAGACTTACCACTTCATGGCCTTGATATGCTTCTTCTTCGTCTAATCCTTGGTTAGAGTGGCTAAATGTTTTTGGTCATTATCCTGTTGGAAGACCCATTTTAAGCTCACTGGCTCAAGGAGGGGAGGAGGTTCTCACTCATTTTTTGACGGTACATGGCTCCATCAATCCTCCAGTTCACACCTCTGACCCCCAAAGCATAATGTTCCCACCTCCATGCTTGACAGTGGGGATGGTGTTTTTGAGGTCATAGGCAACAGTTCTCTTCCTCCAAACACAACAGGTTGAGTTCATGACAATAAGCTCCATTTTGGACTCATCTGACTACGGCATGTTTTCCCAATCACTCTCTAAATCATAAAGGTGTTTATTGGCAAACTTCAGAGCCTGCACATTTGCCTTCTTAAGCAGGAGTACTTCGACAACACTGCAAAAGGTTAAACCATTGCGACGTAGGGTTGTGGTTTTCTTGGTGACTGTGGTTCCAGCTGCTTTGAGATCATCAACTAACTCCTGTTGTGTTGTTTTATGCCTATGTCTCACTGTTCTTATGATCATAGAAACCTCACCGGGACAGATCTTCTTAGAAGCCGCAAACCTTCAGGTGGATTGATGGTCATGTTCAATTTTTTGCATTTTTGGTGCAATTGCACCAATAGTTGTCACCTTAATTCCCAGCTTCCCACTAATGGTTTTGTAGTTCCTTCTGGTCTTGTGCAGGTCTACAACCTTCTGTAAGATATTTAGTCTTTCCCATGTTGGAGAGTTTGACTCTGTCTGATCGACTGATTCTGTGGATGCGTGCCTTTTCTACAGGTGGTTAGTTCAGGTTTCTTCAAATACATTTCTATAAATGATTTAAATTCGGTTTCTTTATTTTATTCATAAAATTCAATGTCTTACTGTTCAAATGAACCTACCGTTTAGATGACAGACTAACACTTCCTTTTTTAAGTAAGCAAACCTATGAAATCGGCAAGGAGTCAAATATTTATTTCCTCCACTGTATGCACCTCAGCATCAACTGACCCTCTAACCCTGATTGGTTTACATGGTCTACTATTTTTATGGCTTAGTTGCTGTCACTCTGCCACTTTGTTATAATCCTACTGAGAGTGGGCCGTGGTATGTGAAAATTTTAGGACTGGACAGGTTTTTCCTCCTAGAAGCAGCCCATTTTTTAAATGTATTTATATATTTTTTTGCAAATGTTTGTAGAGGCAGTCTGCATGACTAGATGAGGATTTTGTCAAATTTTAAACTCAAGAGCGATTGGAAGTCCTTAAATGTGATTAGTTTGATGGGATAGTAGCTAATTTAAAAAAAAAAAGTGCATCTGTCACCAAAGGAAGAGTACTAAAAGCTTGTCAGAATATAACACAACCACAAAAAGAAGAAAAATGGAAGGGAATGTTTTTTTAGTCGGCTCTTCTGCCGTTCACTCAAGGGCAGAGTTAAATTCTCAATTTCCAGCCTTATTTCTTCCGCTTTGCACCAGCTGTTCCATAGCTCCCTTATTAAACTCTTAGTAATGAGAGAGTGAAGAGAGATCGGGAATTCTAAAAATGCTCGGAAACAAGAAGAACAGGCAGTACGCAAACACATGCTACCAATGACCAGAGGTGGGAGATTTTTTTTTCGTATACAAGATACGAGCTTTGTTGACATTTTCTGCCACAGAGCAGGAAATCTTTTTTTTTTTTTTTATTGCAGTGTAGACTGCCTGCTCCAAAAAAGATGAATGCAGATGTCATAATTGCAACTTTGCATTCAGCAAAAAAGTAAGGGGTGACTTGACTGCAGCAAACTAAAAATTTAAAATAGATTTGTTAATGCAACCATACTGGTGCTTAAATATCATGGACAACTGGTAATCAGCTAATGAGAATCTTTTATCCCAATATCTTTTTCTTTATGTATCAACTCCTATAGTAGATGCAATAAATTAGGTAACTTGTATTACAAAAAAACAAACAAAAAACTGTACATTCTTAAAGTACGGCACTAGAGCCAAAAATGACACATCTACAGCTGAAAACATGTAACAGCATAAATTATTATTATTATTATTATTTTTTAATAAAACTGAAAAGGGCTTGATGTTTTTAAATATTAAAAAAATGGGGAAAAACTCACATGCAGAGAGGTTCCTAAAATGGACTACATGTATTTTCAAACACAAAGAACATTTTTCTAGCAGATCAATCCACTGCAGCACTTACTCTGATAACATAATGTGAGAAAGTGGACCGGGTCAATACTAGTCTTTTCAGTAAAAAAGGGCACACAAACGTACATAACTGCTCAAGAACGTGTGCTCACACCACAAAATTTGCTTGAATTTCCTCATATTTGGTATCAAAGGTTAAATAAAATGTTGCCAATGGGGATAAAAAGACAACCAATTACAACCAGTAGTGATCCAATCCATCTGAATTGATCATTAAAATACCTAACAATTTCACTAAAAAAACATATTAGCTCACCACTTGGTTGGTGGTTTAACCCTACACTGGAGCGGTGTTGGCATTCTTTCGACTACTGTGACTCTTCAATCATGTATACAAATAACGTAATCTCAGCAGATTCTGAAGTGGAGACAAGCAACTTTGTGCTAATATGCAACACTTTACAGTAGTGAAGTATGTATGCAATGTACATAAATCAGCTGACACACTCATGTCAAAATTAGCTGATTTGCACTGATTGTGTAAACGGTCAAGGAGTTAGGGTATCTCAAAGAACGCATCCTATTTAGGTGTACTGAGGACATCTCCAGTGTTAAAGGATTATTACGTTTGAAAGTCATTGTGCCACTGAGCAAGGCATTCAACACACCCCTTCTAAAGATGAGCAAGCGGATGAAGTTTATGGTTTAGCCAGTCATACGTACCAACTTGTGAACATTTTAGAGACTCCATTATCACCTTGTGTTTGCAGTTGACAATTTGCAGTTTAAAAGCTTTGATGTATTAAAAGTATTATTTTTTGCCCTTACTTGGTATAATTAATGGCTAGTAAATTATGTAGAATAGATAATGAATAAACGCAAAAAAAACCGTTCTGTTTTGTTTTTGTTTTTTTTTTATTATTACATTTGAAAACAAATTCCTATTGAGCACAATAGATAAGCAATAGATGTATGTAATCTATTGTTCCCTTGTTTGATACGAGATTTTAAATGAAACATAATTTCTTCAAATAGTAATATAAATGCAAATTTGATAAGATTTCCTGACTTTAAATAAATTTGGGTTTGAATTACTATTAGTAATAATGCTAGACTAGTCAATGTTTGGTGTTGCTGATAATTACTATTTTGGGTAAATTCAGTGTTTATCGCCAAACCTTTTACCTTTCATATAATGGTTACAATTGCACTGGAAGTTTGTCTCATTGTTTTGTTTCATTTTTTCTATTATCTGTATGTGGCACAAAAGTTCTGTATAGTGTAGTCTTAATTAGCTTGTGAACATTTTCCAATAAGCACCTGGAACACACAAAACTGAGACAGAAAGAGGCTACAGGAAAGGAGTTACACAAAAAGAAGAAATTTAAGTCACAGGATCAAAGAGGCCAACCAGAAAATGTCAAGCACTTTTCTCTGCAGAGAAATCCTGTATGTTCAATGAATAGGTTTCCAATTAAGCAAGCCTCAGATCTTCCCTAACCAGATGCTGATGTGATGTCTGATTCATGGGAAAGCAAGACAGCAGTAGCCATTGACAAGTTGTTTACTTCTATCATATTCTTTTTGAAACTGAAGACACTCAAAAAACTAGATGTATTATTCAACATGAAAAAAAAAAATAAAGTGTGCCCGTCCTCTGCCGAGAAGTTACAAGGACAGACCCCAGTGACCTTGCAAAGGTCAAACCTGAAAAAGAAAGATGGATGGACAGAATGACATATAAACATGGACAAAATAGTTTACCCTTGGATTGATAAAAGAAAGGTTGCACCAAAGTGGACCTAATGGGAGACGATCAAGGAGGACACCATCGTTGGAAAACCCTACAGAAAAAACAGTCTGGAATTAGCCAAACTCCATGTTGACAGGCCACAAACATGGAAGTGCTTGCATGGAACCTATTCTGACACATCAGCTCTATGTTCACAGATGGAAAAATGAAGCATATAAAAAAGAACACGGTTCCCAGTGTGAAACATGGACGCTCTGTCATGAATGTCTTGAGTATTTGCAGTGTCAAGGCATTCTAGTCATTGGGCTATATTGTGGGGTCCAGATGACATAATATTCATGTCAATCAAATCTGAAGCTTAGCCAGTTTTTGAAAACACAAAGAACTATTAAATGTCTCCATGTTCATTCTGGCCAACTTTGTTTAGTCCATTCAAATGAGCTGCACCCAATGCAGCAGTCTCTCTCTTTTTCTACACCTGTCTTTTATGCACAGTTCTGCCCTCCCCTACCCGCCCCCGTGTAGCACACTGAGCGCAAACTCATATTGACCAGTCATGTGCAGCTTAGAGAGAAAAAGAAAGAAAGAAAGAAAGGGCGAATTCATATAGGAAAAAATGGGCCCTAGTCCCAGGAAGAAGCGGACTCTTGTCTTTCACACCAAAGTGCTGCTTTAGAGTTGTTTCATTCATATCATACACGTCAGTTCACGGGGCGGATCTCTGCTCTGCCGCTCACCTGCTGCTCCACGGAGATGACAGGACTCCTTGCATCTCTTTCTGTCTTATCTTTGAGCCAGTTTATAGAAAGCACCTTGACTGGAACAATGAGGGCATGTCTGTACTTTGACCGATGCCCGACTCTGGGCGCACCGATTACTTAGTTTTTCTTTAAATTAATCTGGGTTTTTGTTTCATCTAACCGAAAGAAAATATCAGATCCTACAAAACCAAAGTAACGAAGTAACAAGGGTTTCTATAGTCCAGTAACTGTAATTAATTACCAAAATTTGAACTGTAATTCGTTACTGTACTCCGTTACTGACAAAAGTAATTAAATTGCAGTAATTCGTTTTCTTTGTAATCTGTTACCTCCAACTCTGGGCATAGTTGACAAGGAACACCTGACTGTCATTGGGTACATCTCATAACGTTTTTATGTATTGCTTTTGTAAGATTCAAGCAATTTTTTAAAATTCTACCTCTTAATTATTTTGCATTTTCTTTTACCTTTTAACGTATTTCATCCACAAGTTTTCTATATGTTGTTTACCAGTACGTCACCCTGCCTGGCCTCACGTTGTTTTCTCTTTCTATTGCCTCTTAGTGTGTTTTATGTCCATTTAGCAGTTTTCACTTTTTTTCCTCTCTCTCCACTTCAGTGAGCTTTAATCATTCAGTTAGTCCAGAGGTTCCACACACTCTTTCTTTTTACTCTTCACTGCACTGCTCTGCTCCTCATAAGCCATATTAACTTTAAGCATGAGTCATATATCACACTTTAAAGGTTGCTCTTAAGAAGCTTGATAAGTAGTGTCTGCCGATCTGTGAGAAATCTAACTCAATGTTGCACAAGTGTAGTGGAGCAACATCAAAGCAATGTGTGTGTAAGTGTTTGGAAACCTGTGATACAGCACTAAAACACAATGATGTCTGCCCTTGAACTTTTACTAATAAAGAAAAAAGATGTGTTGTGGTTTTTTTCAATAAATATGTTACTGTAATATTAAATCATCACATAAAACATAAGATTAACAGTTAAGTTGCTAATTTTTTTTTATATGACTTTGCTTTTCTTACTACCTTACAATACCTTGTGGAAAACCTTGTTTTAATTAGAAAAAAAAATGTATTGGAGAAGGTTATAAGACACAGTCAGAGGGATGGTATAAACTTGACTTTTGCAGTGATTGAAATTCATAAGTGCGCCTACTGTTCTGTTCATGTTGTTATTGACTTCTTAAAGTCAATAAAATGTTGAAATAAAGTGGTGTTTGCTTTAAAGGAAGGAGATTTTTTTTTCTTCCCCAATCATACTTTGCAGTGGATGCAATTTATTTATTTTTTGTAAATTTTGACTGTGGAAGTTTTGCTTGTTTCAGAGCACAGTGATGTGAACATAAAGGAGCTGAATTTGCCACAATGCTTCTTTATAAAACAGGAAATGTTTAAACACCATCAAGGTTGTTGATTGAGTAAACAATGATTTGCAGCAGAGATTTCCTCTGTGTCATCATTCACCCATCACGGTTTAAAGGATATGGACTGCAGACCATGCGGATGCACCAGCTGCGGGGGAAGGTTGTCTGCTTTAGACAGAAGAAAACCACCGGTACCAATTCAGGATAGGGCACCACTAGGACACTGGTGTCACTGCTGCCATCCTCCTCGTCATCGTCCTGCTCACACTCTGCCCCCACCTCCCGCTCTTTCTCTTCCTCCACAATCCTTTCTTCTTGAATAATCCCTTTTTCTTCTATTTTTTCCGCCTCCGTTTCCTCTGGACTTGGGCAGTTGTGAGAGAAGATCCTGCAGGGCGACGAGGAAAAGATGGCAACATCACGGCTGACCCTGGCTGAGACTGTTGTTACCCTGGAGATTGTTGCTGCTGGTTGTGTTGTAGATGTTGCAAGGCTGATGCCCTCCTCCTCCTGGCTTGTCATGGCCATCCAACAGTCTAAAATGAGAAAAACAAAGCAGACCAAAACATATCAATATTATTGTTTTAACCTCACTAAAAATAAGCTCTGAGACAAGATTGCCAATACAAAGTAAATACAGAAGTGAAAACTGGGTTAAAAATTGCTTGACTTCAATAGAAATTGTAGGATGCCTTTAAAAAAAACAGATTAAAACTAGGGACATCACAAAATCAAAGGTTTGGATCGTGTCGCGATTTTAGAGTCACGGTTCAGATCATTTTTCGGATCAGTAAAATGGAAAACAAACAAACAACAAAATAAATAACTTCATACAGCCACCTTTTTAGTTTTATTTTGATCTTAAAGTGTGCCACAATGTCACAATTAAATTAAATACCTCAAAATGAAGCTTTTCACAGCAATTATCGGGTTAAAAATCATTGTGATTAAAATAGAATAATTAGATCAATTAATCACAATGAATAAATCACACAAAAAATGTATTCTCATGACAGCACTAAATAAAACATTTAGATTCTGAAAATGTGATGCTCCTCAGAAATGATATCAGCCCCTCTGGAAATATTGCTACTGCTTTAACTACCCATATGTGCGTTTCGGGCTTCTGCGTTTTAAATTTTTCTGTTCACACATTGCTGCCCAAGTTTTTAACAGCCATTTTTTGGGCTCTATGTACAAAGTGAAACCAGTTGAATTTTGACCAATCAGGAACAGTGATGTATGGCTAGCATCATTTTTAAAACACGGAAGTGCCGACCGGTTGAAAATTGATCATAAAGGAAAGATTAATAATTGCGGTTTGTGCCCGGCCAGAACTTTATAACACCAAGTCTTCATTTTAATGGAACAGAACTATGAAAAAAACAGCAGAAGCAAGATTTGTGAGAGTTGCACGCCTCCTAAAACTGCGAGTACATTCGCTAGTATCAGATACTGACAGACCTGTGTGAACACCTGTGTGCTAAAAGCGCGTAAAAAACCCTGTTCTTGAACGCACCACACATGCCAGATGCAAACGTATTACAACAATTACCCCAATTACTCACAAAGCTAAAACCTTTGAACACACAGAAGTCATAGTGCTATCAGAAAACAGGACGGCAGCTCCTTTTCACACCATTCCACACAATCAGTCCGCTGCATCCACATAAACGCTGTCATGCACAGTCAAGCACAGATCTTTATCAGCTTGAGCAAGTTAATGACAGATAAAACCAAGATCGGAAAGCAAATAAAGCAGAGTGATGTGTAATGCTGTGAACATTATAACACAGCTTTGTTCTGATTCTTCCACAACCCACAGGACAGCCTGAGAGAGCAACAGCAGACCATGACTGCTGTGCATTTCAACACATTCAGCTAACCCTTTAGGCCGAATACACATTTCTTGCAGGCAGCACACAAAAAAGGTTTTATCTTTTGCTTTGTATTTAGCTTTTTGCTCCACAGCCCAAACAATCACTGATCTGAGCCTCATTGGAAGCTCAGAGCACATCTTAGTCCACATCAAAGGATCTGTCAGTGGTGTTTGAAAAGACCCCATACAGGCATTTGACTACACTAAATAGAGCAGCCATGATGTCAGTTGAGCTGTATTCACTAAGTTAGTAGAAACTTTCTTGTTCACCTCAAGTCTGTCCTTTGCATTGCTTATTTTCAATTAGGATATCTAGTCTGTAACCACATCTTTGTGCTTTTTGTTTCCTCTTGTTGTGGCACTTATAACCCATTCATTTATTCATTCATTATCTGTACACCCAGAGGTGCTGGTCAGCTGTGACAGAGCAAAGGCAGGAAAGACTCTGGACAGGTCACTACTTAATTGCAGGTCCACCACCCAAACAGTTTGAAATTGTAACGCTACATACACACCAAGCCAATGGCCACATGTTGACACGTAGAACCCGAAAACGCTCATAAAAATGTTTGTAGCTACACGTGAACGTGAGAGTTTTGAATGCAGAAGCCCAAAATGCACATTTACACGTTTTGAGCTTCCTTTGGGATATGCCCCATCTAACGTGCATTTGCATAGACTTTTTATTGGAAGTGGCAGCTTGCAGAGGGGGGTGCGTATGTAGTTTGAAACTTCTGTGTGAGGGTTTCACAGCGTTAACAAAGTACTTGTCAGTTGTACTTGGATGGGGTACAGAGGTGAAGCATTTGACCTCTGACCACAAGATTTAAGGTTTGGTTCTCGCCTTTCCTGTCAAAATGTCCTTGGGCAAGACACTGAACCTCACATTGATTCTGATGGTCGTAGGTTGGCGCCAGTGTTCGGCAGTGGAGCCGCCATCCCTGTGTGAATGAGTGTGTGGGTAAATGGGACTGACTGTAACGCACAATGGGCCTTCTAGTGTTGTAGTAAAGTAAGTGCCATGATACACTCACTTCAGCAGTGAGGATGATCTTATAATTCATTGAGTTAGCTGTGTTTTCATCATGTACATGAAGAGCATTCTCTGAAGAAGAACAATATAAAATAACATTTGATGAAACAAGTAAATTGAAAACAAAAACACAGTAAATGCCATTGTTCAATCAGTTCTTGAAGATAATTTACCCAAACAAAAAAAAAATGTAAGCTGTGGATCTAACATGGTGATGCCGTCTCATTAAAAAAATGTTGATCGAATTGACTTCATTTCGTTGGAACTGGAAGCAAGTCACATATTCTATGGGTGACGTCACACTCACTCGGTCCAGTTCTCTTATAAAGTCAATGCTGACACAACTATAGCAGGAAATAAAAGTAAACTGTTATTTTTGGCACACATGAGAGATTGCTCAAAAATTATTCCCAATTAAAAACCTTTTTACATCACTTAAACACCTCAAATTAGAAATACCTAATTTAGTTATCAAATACCCAGGCAACAACACAAGAAGAAAAAAAAATGGTGTGAGCTGAATTGACTGGGGCTGCACGGTGGCGCAGTGACTAGCGCTCCTGCCTCACAGCAAGAAGGTTCCCGGTTCAAGTCCTGGCTGAGGGACCTTTCTGTGTGGAGTTTGCATGTTCTCCCCGTGCATGCGTGGGTTTTCTCCGGGTACTCCGGCTTCCTCCCACCGTCCAAAAACATGCTTCATAGGTTAATTGGTTACTCGAAATTGTCCGTAGGTGTGCATGTGAGTGTGCATGGGTGTGTGTTTGTGGCCCCTGCGACAGACTGGCGACCAGTCCAGGGGTGTACCCTGCCTTCGCCCATGAGTAGCCAGGTTAGGCTCCGGCAACCCCGTGACCCCGAAAGGGATAAAGCGGATTGGAAAATGAATGAATGAATGAATGAAATGACTGGGATGAGGTGAACTCAGTGGTCTAGTAAGAGGCTCAGTGTTAAAAAGAAATGAACTCTAAGGTATGTTGCTGTAACCGGCATAGCGGCAGAAGGAATCCAATAACTGAAAGGCACCCACACAAGGATTCCAAATGATTGAGAAGGGTACAAAAGTTCTAATAAAAGCAATAGATGGCTTCAATTCAGTCACACACATTTTTTGTGTGTTTTTAAATAGACCCTGTTGATCTCAGTTATGGGTTTATGGGTGTTTGAGAGTTGCCTTTCAATTTCAGCGTGAAGAGCCCAGATGTACCCAAAAACTTGAAAGTTTAGGAACTAATGTAGAAATGTTATGCATTCTGTTAGGTTATTTAAAAGCAATTAAATAATTGAAGCTACACAATAAAGGAAGTTAAATCTAAGCTCGAGTAAATTTAACTAAAATCTAAATGAATTAGTTCATGAAGCTGTGTAGCTGTGATGATAAAGGAAACAATAGACACTCATGATCAAAAATGATAGTTACATGTCCTTGAAAGACCTCCAGCAACAACTTTTTGAGCAGCAGAAAGACAAATTACTTATGCACGTCAGGACTCATTTGCTAAACATGTTTTCACTGCACAAGAGCAGCCACTGGAAAAAAAGAGCTTTCAGCGATTTTAATTTCACCATCTTGCTGAGTAATCAACAACTCAAGATGATTAAATTAAGATGGCAAAATGACAAAATGACAAAACTTTATTGAATACAGTTGGGAAATTACTGCAGGTGGTTGAATAATTGCAACCCTGTAAATAGAAGAAATTATGAAAGCAATGAGGGGAACATAAGAACAAATAAGACACACAATGCACACAAAAACGTGCACTAAAACAAAATGTGGTGGAATTATGCCACAGTGTTATGAATGAGCCAACTATTAATTATCTCCAGGCTTCTGAAAATTAACAAATTTATCAAAGGCTTACACATGTTTCTTTTGAGGTAATCCAACATCAAAGATGGGGCTTTATGGATTCTAAACTTTGCTCATTTTGTTGAATGGCTTTGTTCTCCATTCCTCTCCTGAAGAAATGCTGTCCCTAGAAATCATGAAATGCATTGCATGCCCTTTGATGTGACATTCCTCCAAATATTGGAAAGTTGTAGCTTTGAACTCGCAGCAGTGCAGGATGTGCAGTTGTAAACATAATCTGCTGTATCTGCAAATGTGCCACTTGCTGTGTTGAAACCGACACTGTCATTTTGAATTTTAGCTTTTAAAAAAATAAATATTATAAGTTTTAACTCACTCTTTTTGGCCCTGAAGTGCAAACCAGCAAATCACTCAACAAAAAACATTGAAGATCACCATAATTTAAAAAAAGGAAACAAATAATAAAAACATGACATTTTAGAAATTAATACTAAATTCCAGAATGCAAAAACAATTAAAAAAAACAAAAAAATAAAAATGAAATGTTTTTGGAAAACAAACTAATTTCAAGAAATCAAAAAGAATTTTTAAAAACATAAAGGTATGGGTACTATGGGACATCTCTGATTGAATGATAACATCTGAGTTTTGTTGGAGTTTTACATAATGCGTCTTATATGTCCGCATACTCATAAAAGTTTTAAGATTAGTATGGAGCATAACCAGTACCACTTCATGCCAAATAAGTTTTCAGTTGAGATGATGGACACATGTCCTCATCCAATCAGCAATGTCCCAGAGTACCTTCCTTTTTCAGTTTCTTCTTTTGTTAGATTTTTTAACATTTCATTTTGATTTCTGGAAATTACTTTTGCTTTCTAAAATTGTATTTTCTTTTTTATGGAAACCAGAAAAGGTAGGTGCAATGGGATATCGCTGATTAGATATGTTTTTAGTATGTAGCGATACTGGGTATGCTCCATTGCTTCATATGCTCTACTAATCATTCAACTTTTATCAGTATGTGGACAATGAAGACGCAGTTGAAAAAGTGTAGACGTCAAAAATCAAACATCATTTTCCAGTCAATGATATCCAACAGTTTCCTTTTGTGTATCTTTTTTTTTTTTACATTTCATTGTAATTTTTGGAAATGATTTTTTTTTCTAAAACGTTTCTTACATTTTTTTGTAATTGTTTTTTGGTTTTTGGATTTTTTTTTTTTTTTTTTTTTTAGAATGTATGCATCACAAAAGGGCAGACAGCTGGTTCCACTTGAAGCAGGTATATTTATTCAGACAGGAGTCAAGCACATCTAAAAGTCCACAAAGCCAAGTCAGGGTCAGACAGGCATAGGTCAATCACGGACATGGGATAATCCAAGAAGCAATTAGAGTTGTCAGAGTCTGGGTGAGGGTCAGGGCAGGCGGCAGGCAATCAGAACACAAGGAGAGTCAGAGAACAGAAGATCGGGTCAGGACTGAAATGCTTGCTAATGCAGGCAGGGTAGCACAAACAATACTTTGCACCGAGTGAGGCTCTGTGTTCTGAGGTGGGTGATTGTCAGATTGGAGTCAGGTGAGTGGCATCTGGGGACTGCATGCTGGGGCTGCTGGGAGGTGTTGTGAGTTAGTACTCTGGAGACGGTTCCCACTGGTGACCAGAGGCGGAGACAGAGCTCTGACTTCTGAAAGTATTGTTGTTTTTTTTCTTTTTTGTCTCGCTTTTTAAATTATCGTTTTAATCTTGATATGTTTGATATGTTTTTGAGCTCAGTGATTTGTTGGTGTGATTTGCACTTTAGGGTCACTGCTTTCTAATATGTTTCATATTTTTTTCTATTCTTTTGCAAAGATGCATTTTGGTGGTTTAAGTAAATCGAAAGATAAGCTCCATCTTATCTTAGGAATGTAAATGCATCAATTCTAAGCAGCATACACTGTAAATATAGATTCACCAAAAGAGATTGAATCACACAGTCTATATTTGTAATGTTTTATTTAGGGGAAAAATCAATACGTTTAATTGCAGTATAGCTTTACAGACAGAAAGATTAGATTACTTTATCTAGCTCACCTCTTGCACTACACTGTAAAAGACTTTGTTATGGATCAGATCGAATTTATGGGCAACATGAACTCCAGGAGATGTATGTAAGGTATGACTGTGGTCTGGCTGATCCTCATTTCCAGAGTACAACAACAAATTAGAGAAACCGCATTTAGATCTTTCAAGCTGACCTTGAATCGGCCACCTTAAAAAGAAATCACAGCCTGAAAGCAATCAGCCTGTTAATGAGATCAATTTGATTTTGACATCTCTCACAGGAACAACCTTTTACAGCAGCGACAGAAATACCAAGGTTTCTAGAATCTTCAGGATCGTGGAGCTGCAGAAAGGCTGACATATCAACATACACTCCAACCACGCACACACACGCACAGATGATTTTTTTTTTCGCTATCTGAATAAAAACATTCCATTGAGTTCTATACCAATTCCTTATTGCCTGAACCAATTAAACCAACTGTCACAAGTTATTTAACAGTGTTCACACGGCAACACGCGTTCAAGCAACCACTTTCAAGGAGAAGCTTATGTAAACGCACATAAATGTGTGGATTCCGCACGTTTTGTGCTATGCACAATTTTAAGACTATTTTTGGGGCTCTACAAACAAAACTTGCAGCCATTGAATGCCTATTGTAAATTAAACCAGTTAAACTTTGACCAATTGGTAGTGACATATGGATTTCATACTTTTTAATTAATAGAAGCGCGAACTGTTTGAAAATTTGAGGAATTGGAGAAAGAATTCATTATTCCATTTTGTGCCGAGCTAGAATTATGACACCTAGTCTTTCATATATTGGAATAGAGCTGTGAAAGAAAAAGCCTGTAACAAGATTCATGAGATTTGCATCGCTACAACGTTTTGGCCCAAGTCCCTTCCAACTGTAGATAAATGAGTAGTATTGAGTAGTGACAGTCCTGTGAGAGCACCAAATGCTAAACGCTCATTCGAGAACACATGTCACATGGCCAGTGTGAATGTCGCATAAAGTATCATTGAGCTAATAAGAAGACATACTAGTACTTGTTAAGTTCAACCCCATATATGTTTGATTTATTGCATAAGCCATATTTTTTTTACTCTTTTCAAATGCTGGCCACTTCTTCTTCCCTGTATATTCTTTAAGCTGCAGAAAGGTAAACTGCAATTCATGCATAATAAAGTTATATGTGTGTAGAATTGAGTCAAAATGTGTGACCTAAGGCCACTAAAGAAATGCATTCATGAGCAGCATCTTGATTTTGCGCTCCAAACTTGTTGACAGAAGTGTGGGAGTGTGTGTGGTTCTGATGGATTGGAGTCCTGCCCAGACTGTACCCCCTTCTCCCCCAATGACAGCTGGGAAGACTTTAGCACCTCTGTGACCCAGAGTAGGATGAAGTGGGATGGATGGCTGGTGTTTTGAGCACCAATCAAGCTAATGCACATAGGTGGAGGACTCTGTGCTGTTTCCCGCACATGACAGTCACAGCTTACTGGAAATTCTTATAACAAATTATATTTGTTTAGGATTTTTATAGCTTGTAAAGCAACTAATATTTTGCATTTATAAATATGCATGATGTTCAAAGTCACGTAGCATTCCCTATATGACTCACTGTGCAGCAGCGTGTTTGTTTTCTAGCATGTGGTTTATTGACTGCATTTCACATTCTTATGCACTTGCTTCAACTGTAAACAGTCAATACTCTAACATTATACACCCTAAAAGGTCTGCTTACATGCTGTCACTTGAACTCACGTTATATAGGATTCTGTCACCAGCACAACCAGTACACCCTTAACTTAAAAAAAAAACCTTAAACTTAGGGAGATCAAAAACATTGACATGAGGGACAATAGGTTATACCTCCAATAAATAAAAGTGAAAAGTGGAGCATTTGGAACTGTAGGTAAGCGATAATTTGCAGAAGAATCGACAAAACATGTTTACGTTCCTTTGGGCTCAGTGCTCCAGATCAGTGTTTCTCAACCAGTGTTCTAAAGTACACGGATGTGCCATGAGAGATTCTCTTGTGTTTGTGGTGGGAAATTTTTCAATTTCACCAAATTTGGTCTAAAAAAACACGTCCTATTGCCATGATATCAGCTCTGTTTTCATCCTAAATGGGCTTTGGTTTCACACTGAGTAGCAGTGTTGCCAGACAGTCACAGTTTTGTTTCCCAAAAGTAATCTAAATAGTCATTCTATTTGTCAAAGTAGCCATTCTTGCTCTGATACATTTTTCTTAACATATTCTTTCTAATCCTAATATTTTTTAAAAGATATTTTTTAGTGCTGTCAGACGATTACAATTTTTAATTGCAATTCATTCCATGATTGTCCAAAGTTAACTCGCAATTAATAGCAAATTTATCGCAAATTGAGATGTCATTTTTTGTAAATAAAAAAATTTTGACTTAAAGTAGTTTTACATTGTTTATAATAACAAAAGGCAGAAAAGCATTGTTTTCATTCAAAATACTTTTGTAAATACTTGCGTATTTAGAAAAGCTTTGTGAATAAAAAAAAAATTTGAAACACTAATAAAGTCATTGATTGGTCTGTCAGCTGTAGCTATCCATTTAGCTAAAGCTGCTGAAAGCTTGCTCTTTGTTGAAGGAGTCAGTTGAGGAGGCTGCAAACTATTCAGCATCATCTGCTTTGCATGGGAGGGCTGAGCTAAGGTCCCTGGGAAGGCGGTGTGTTTGGCTAGTAGGTGGTACTTTAAACATGACGTGGTACGATGATAACTCTTCTCACACCAGCAGTAACTACAAATCACTTTGGTTTTGCCCAGGGAGCCATCTGGCATGGTCTTAGAAAGAAACTTGTCAATTAGGAGTCCTTTCTCATCTTCCATTGTACCTCGTAGGCCTTCTCCTAAACGGTGGTATGGAAAGGCACAAGTGCCAAAATTTTAAATCTGCGATTAATGCCATCAAAAAAAGTGACGGCGTCAAAGGTATTTTGAGTTAACATATTTTTAATGTGACAAAACTGAAAGGCTTGATATTTTTTCTTCATCCCAAGTTATTCAAGGTATAAACTGACCAATCAGAAGCCTCAGTAAAAGAATGTGGTGCCCGCTGGCCCTGCCTCAAGCATTTGACTGACAGCTTTCCCCAAACCCGTTTTCAGTGAAAGGGGTGTGGACTTTGAACAAGCTTAGTCATGATTGGCAACTGTAGTTCCCCTACAAAGATGACTCACACTGACTCGGACCGATCACTGTTGTCTGGTTTCAAAATGGTGGAGCACATATCAGGAAGCAATGATGACGGATTTGGCCTCATTTTGCAAGAGCCGGAGTTAAGGCATTTTCTATAGGTGATGTCACATCTAGACTAGTCCATTGTTTATAAAGGGTCTATGGTTTACTCAAATTTTTTTCTATTTTAATTTTTTTAAGTTCTTGTTTTGTTTTGTCAGGCTCCGCACAGAATGGTTGCATAGAAATATTTTGGCAACAAAATATCACTACAAAAGTTTGGAATTATTCAACCACCAAAAACTGTTTTATCTTGTGTAACATTCAAAAAGTTTTTTAAGCTAAAAATATAAAATGGTGAGTTTAATTAAGTAATCATCCCTCTTAATGCCTATCTCTGTTTTGAGACAAAAAAAATGATCATAAGGATTCAAAGAAAACTTTCTTTTGATATTTCAAGCGGTTAGTGTTAACATATTTAGAGAAAATAAGTCACCTTAGGCCAGACAAAGATTTTCCAAAAAAGAAAAAGTTCTTGAAATGTATGTTTAAGAATGTATTTGAAATAACCAAAGGTTTCTGAAAATAAATTCTAGCATGAGATTTAGAGAGAACAAACAAAAAGATGGTAATAGACCTACAGTTTTCAAATTCTTTCACTGTCAAATGGAAGATGTAAATGTGCAAATGATTACATTTTGTGTCAAGAATTCTTTATCCACATCATTATTATAGTAAACATGAATGATCATTTTTAATGCTCTGACTTGTGGGACAGAAGGCTTTAAGTTGAGGTTTATGCCTTTGCCTTTCATATGTTAGTTAAATGGGCTGTAGTTAAGTAGCACTTTCCCCAGTCATGTTGACCACTTAATGTGTTTTTTTAATTATGCATACTGCCTTTATTTTTCCAAAACATAAATTTTCTTCTTAGCCTTCAAACTGTTTTTGTTCTACCAATAGACACAAAACAGGGTAAACTGAGCATTGTATGGCTTTGAAAAAAATAAAAATAAACAGCAAATAAACTGACCAGAAATAGATCCATTAACCCTGCAACTGACAGCCAATTTTTAACATCCTGAACTAAAAAGAAGATAGGCTGTCTTTGAATTCTTTGAAGCAGACCATAAAATACAATGTTAAATCATATTTGAAGCATATCCATTTATTGAACATGTTTAGCACATTGTGCATTTACTGAAAAGTAGAAAAAAAAACACATTTGAAGGCTAAAAATAACCTGTTGTCAACAACACCTTAGCACTAACGCCAGACTAACCCTTGGGTCACACTGCATGCGGTCTGGCTCCAGTGCGGCTGCGGTGCGGATGCCGGAGTCTTTATGTAACATGAAAAGTGCGAGAAGCACTCACTGCATGCGACCTGCCTCCGTATCCATTCCGTTGGCTTCAAATTTTTTTCGGACGCCGGAGCTGAACCATAGCACTTTATTGTGAAGTTGGAACATTTTTCAAAATAAAACCTATTTTTTGCTGTACTGAATATACTCCAAAATCACAGCGGAATGACAGTTTGCTTACTAAAACATCATATTTAAATAGCGGGTTCTCGCAAGGACCTACGTGAGTTCAGAGGTCCGCGAAGTTTGCAGCAGAGCCTGCTTACAGAAGGACCGCAAGCAATCCGTACTCAATGTGAGTTACCAACCGTTGCTAGATCGCTCTGCAGCCACACAGGAGCTGGACCGCATGCGGTTTGAGCCCAGGGTTACACTGGTCCATCTTTGTGCTTCTCTCTTGCTGTTGCATGGGAAGACTGTCACAACTGAGTTAAATTTGCAATGTCTCCAGTCCCCCTCCACTCCCCCACCCCACCCCTTCAAGAGGAGTGGTTTGTCCTGCCACCCCCATGTTCTTCCAAAACTTTGGCAATAAGGTCTCATGCCTTTTTCTGCCCTCACAGAGTCCTTGTAAAATGCATGCTTTGTGTCATAAATGATATTATGATTTTGTACACCTATAATTTAACTTTTGTCGTCCATGGGTAAAACTGGATGATTCAGCGTGAGCAGTGACCTTGAATATAAAATAAATGTGTATACATTTTAATTTTGAAAGTACAACGGGACTTTTTGTTTTGAAACTTGAACCTTTTTTCATCAACTGACTGGAAATAGAACTCATGCGTTGTGAAGGGACAAACTTAAGATGCAGACATGACAGAGGCAATGTAAACATTCCAACAGGTAAATGAATGTTGCCTTTTTTTGTGTCAACGTAGCAGTGACACATCACAGAAGGACCAGTGCAAATCAGCCTTAAAGAGTTCAATAAAATTAATTAATTTTCTATCCCTGTTTTGCCCCTTTTGGGGTCACGGGGCTGCCGTAGTTTAACCCAGCCACGCAGGGGCAAAGGCAGGGCAACTGAGGCTTCTGATTGGTCAGTTTATGGACAGGTCACCAGTCTGTTGCAGGGGCCAAAGTCACACACCCATGCACACTCACATCTTGGAACAATTTAGAGTGACCAATTAACCTATGAAGCATGTTTTTGGATGGTGGGAGGAAGCCAGAGTCCCCAGAGAAAACCCATGCATGCATTGTGAGAGCAAGCAAACTCCACACAGAAAGGTCCCTATTGGTGACACTGTCTACAGTCTACCAGCAAGACTTGAACCGGGAACCCTCTTGCTGTGAGGCAAGAGCACTAACCACATCTCCACCGTGCAGCCAAGTCCAATGAAATGTTTTAAATATGTCAGGGAACACACTGTATGTCACTTGCAAAAATTCCATTAAATGATACCATATTGCATGAATCACTGTTTTTAATTCATATTTTGTGTTTAATTAAAATTGTAATTTAACTTGCTGGTAATATCTTCAATTAAGGATTCCATTAAAGTTGCTCAAATAAATATATATATTGTGTAATAAAAGCTCAAGCTTTAAGCAACTCCCTATAAACAGCACAGAAAAAGGAACAGAATGTACTACTGGAGTGATGACGGGCTATAAAGACCATCAAAGGACAAGAACATCTGAATAGACATGGTGGTGTGATGTGAAAATCCAAAGCAATGGCCACAGAAAACCAACAGTGTGTCACATCGTTGCACTCCAGCATCAGAATCTAAAAGCAAACTGTGACAAAACTCCTCATTAGTTTCAGATCATAATCTCTCTGACTCACACACACTAAACATAGATTCGATTTTTTAACACCAACTCATCAAGTCTTCACTGTAGAACAATTAGAGACAACATTCCTGAGAATTGCACCCACATCAGCACATATCAGTTGACCACGCACACCTCAGCGGTGACTCAGAAAAAGCAAACACGCAGGGCAATAATGATGGGAGCTAACGCAAACTATAAGCCAATTCACCAGAGCCCATGTCTGCCCTCAGAGCTCCCAATAACATTTCCTTCAGATAACAACACAAGCCTTTCCTCATCAACTTTTCTGTCCAGAAATGATGTGACAAATGGGTGCAGATTTTCATTCACAGCACAGTTGCTGAGTTAAAAATGTATCGAAGCTACTAAGGAATGACTGCATTGCTGCACTGCACTTTATAAACACTTGATTCAGTTGAACATAGAATGTAATATAAGGGTGAGTTTACTATTGTTTATTTAACACAAATTTCTTATAGCCCATGGCAGCAACTCAATCTATTTAGGCATGTAGACATGGTCAAGACGATTTGCTGCAGTTCAAACAGAGCATCAGAACGGAGAAGAAAGGGATATTAAAGGACTTTGAACACGACATGTTCTAAATGCTTATGCTTCTAACAGTCTGGTCTGAGTATTTGAGAAACGATTGCGATTTTAACCCACAACCATCTCTAGGGTTTACAGAGTATGGTCCAAAAAAGAGAAAATATCCAGTGAGCAGCAGTTCTGTGGGCCGAAATGCCTTGTTGATATCAGAGGTCAGAGGAGAATGGTCAGACTGGTTCCAGCTGATAGAAAGACAACAGTAACTCAAATAACCACTGGTTACAACCAAGGTTTGCAGAACATCTCTGAATGCACAACACGTCAACCTTGACAGCAGCAGAAGACCACACTGGGTGCCGCTCTTGTCAGCTAAAAACAGGAAACTGAGGCTACAATTCACACAGGCTCACCAAAACTGGACAATAGAGGATTGGAAAAACATAACCAGCTCCATTTCTGCTGTCACATTCAGATGGTAGGGTCAGAATTTGGTGTCAACAACATGAAAGCATGGATTTATCCTGCCGTGTATCAACAGTTCATGCTGGTGGTGGTGGTATAATGGTGTGGGGAATATTTTCTTGGGACACTTTGGGCCCCTTGAGCATGGTTACAATTCCACAGCCTACCTGAGTATTTTTGCTGACCATGTCCATCCCTTTAAGACCAAGTGTGCCCATCTCCTGATGGTTACACTGGTAACGGCCCATGTCATAAAGCTCAAATTAAAGAAAAAAAATTGTTTTTACTCAAGAATTGATTTAGTTAAAATTTGTGTTTGAAAATATCAGTCATAGATCTCTTGAAGGGGATAGAAAATTTGTAGAACCCAAATCCAGGAGACCCGGCCAGTGAAAATGAAATACATTTTATGAACAAAAATTGACAATAAAGCAATACACAAGCTAAAACATTTCAGGTAAAGAACCTGAACATAGTGTAATTAAATTGCAGACAGAAAGATCTGACCTCTGTGGACCCGTGTGGAGATGTTTCGCTGCAGTCAGGGGCCCTTTGGCTAATGCAGTTCATGTTTTACCACACCATACCACACCGTGAAAGGTCCAGTTTACCCTCCAGTCTCCTGCCTCCTCTACCTCTCCCTGAGGGTTGTTGCTTCTCTGTAACCTTTTTGTTTGGTCCATAAGTTTCAGGTTGAAGTTTGTTCTCTAAATATTTTATGTTTCTTCCATTCTTCATTTTCTCTCAACATTTTGTTCCTACATCAACACATACAGATTGCAGTTGCTTTAGATTATAGTTTTATATCTATATTTTTAAAGTTAGGTTTTCTTTTTCTTTGCATTCTGTTCTGTTTTGACAACTCATGCTTTTATTTTCTTTTTTCACAACCCATGATAAAGAAAATACAGATTTTTCTTAATGGGAAACTTTCTTGAGCGAGTGTGTGTTTGTTGGTGTACCAGCTCTGTAGGTGTTGTGAGTTGATGGAGCTACATGTGGGTAATATGTGTAAGTAAAACCATAATTGTCCAGTTTAACAGAAAACAATCTTTCTCCCAGTCTGTTTGACCTTAAATGGGTAAAAAAAAAGCAAAAAAAATAATGTCTACAGCAGAAACCAAAAACTTGTTTTACTCTTTATTACATAAATATGTATTATGTTAAAACTATTTATTTTTATGGGTATCAAGAGTTTTTTTTTTTGTTTGTTTTGTTTTGATCTTTCAAACTAAGAACAGAAAGTTTCACATTCACTACTCAGTTTAAATATCAATTGTTTTTAAATGAACCTTTTAGCTAAACATTATATGAAACTTGCCCTTTGTAATTATCAACAACTTTAAACTGTGATCAACAATTAAATCAGCGATTTCCAGATATTATTGCTAAGAAAATCTGAGATTTAGGTTGAACAAAAGCAAGATCTTTAGTGGATATTCATTCAGAGAGATACAAACTTTATTTCTAAAGTAAAAAATAAAGTTTAATTCCTGTACCCCAGAGCGTTGGCTCCAGTGTTGACATTCTTTTGATAATCGTGACTGTCCAAACAATAATAATAATGTGTTGCTTATTCGTGCAAAGCCGATATGAAAACGCCGCTTTTCTCCATGTCAGAATGAGCTGAATACGGTCGCTGATCCGCACATTTGGTTTGACAGAAAACTTACTGACTTAAAACTTAAAACTTACTGACTAAACTCTGTATTTAATCTGGGCTATAATAAATATAAAATAATTATTATATTCTATATTTTTATTCTGTATAATAATATTATTTTAATATATAATAAAGTCAGATGTTAGCAGTTAGACAATCTCTTAAAAAAACTTGAAACATTCTTAATAGTGCTTATTTGGCATTAGCCTCTATGATTAGCTAATGGGTTTCACTGTCTTAAAGTGAAGGTGCAACAGTTAGTGTTTTTAAGACTTATTTAAACCAAATGCTGATAAAAAAAAAGTTTGCAAGTGGAATAAATGTTGAATCTTTGCGGAATTCATTTTAGACATGACGATCCCACCTACATCTGTATCAATGACAATACGGAGCCCATACCATGAAATAAAAGTTGTATTAAATGGAGAACCAAAGAGTGAAGCCAAATTCAAATTTCTCACCTACCTCTCTGACTTCTCCCTATTGCTCCAGACATTTGAAGCTGTAGTGGTGTTCAAAAGGGATTTTTTAAGGAGGAGCCATGGCAACTCTGGGCCAGCCATCCCTCCGCTGGTAGGGTTTTCCGCCTTATGCTTTAATTTTTTAACATTTTTCAAACATTCAAAATCTTTAAATATATTGAAAAAGTATCCCCAGTTTTGTTTTTTGGGGGTTTTTTTTATACTTGTGCAGTTTGTTTGTTTGTTTTTGTTGTTTTTGCTTTTAACAAAACATAAAAAAACGGTCGTTTTCTAGGACATTGTTTCTGCAGAGCAGCAGGAGTTCATTAGAAACTTGCCTCTGAGTCGGGGGCGCTACCTTTGGCATGGCGCAACAATGCCCCCTTTCCCTCCCCATTGCTGAGAGGTCTATTTTTACATGCTCTCTTGATAGCTTACAGCCCCTCAAACCCCCAACCTAACATTACCTTGCACAACAAAAATATTAGATAATATTAGCAGTATTAGAGCTATCCAGCCAACCACTGTAGAGTGATTACTTCCAATGAAAAGTCTATGTAAACATGCATATATACGCATTTTGGGCTTCCGTATTCTAAACTTTTGTGTTCACGTGTCACTACACAAGGTTTTAGGTCCGTTAATTGACTCTAAACACACAGCCATTGAACGCATGTTAAAGGGGAAACTAGTTGAACTTTGACCAATCAAGGATTCACATTTGTTCAGTGTGTTTTTGAACGCACATCACATACCCAGTGTGCACGTAGCACAATAGTCATTTCTTTGCAAATGACTAATTCAGTAATCCAAATTGGGATTTTTTTCATCATTCACATCCTATTTGAACTAATTTTCCCAAAATGTTTAGGTGCATGCATAAAGGCTCTAGATTTTAGGCCCTGAAATATCCCCAAATTAAGGATTATTTCTCTGTTCTATAAATCCCTTTATGTTATTTTCTTCAAAAGCAGAACCTCAGCAATGTGATGTGCTGAGTTTTGGGGAATGTGTTTGTTCTTGTCGTGGCCTGTTTGTCAAAAGCATTTCCCGGTCCCCCAACGTCTGATGCTGACCTTGTTAATGTGGTTGACATCTGTGCTGGCATGGTTTCATTAGAATGTCTCTCACTGATGTTTGTTTAAGGAGGACGACTTGAAAAAATATGTTTCTTTTCATTTTTGCCCATTTACTTTAGGTGCATATGTTTGTTTAAAGCTGTACTGAAATAAAGACTATATGTAAAGTTGTTTTTTTTTTTCACCATTTATTTAGCAACTATTTTCAGTGATTCAAATGTTCGTTCATGAAAGGACACAATATTATCAATGAAGTAGTCATCTGGATTTACTGATCCCGGTAACAAGGAGAGCAGGAGAAGTTAAGGAGGAGAAACTAGGAAAAGATTGAGGCATAATTTCAACTTAAACAAATAATGTGTTTATTTTGCCCCTTAAAGATTGGCATTTGTAAGTAAAGGAGCATATTTGTACAAAAATATTTGTTTGCTATGTAATTCTTGGTAAAAAATGCTTGATAGGGGCATTGTGGACAATACAGGGTAGAGCTGAATTTCTAAAATCGGTCATCTATGTCTAAGTCTAATCAAGTTTTTGAAAGTATAAAAGTTAATGATGTAAAAAAATGCACAAATTGAAGTGTTCAAAAATCAGAGCTGAAAGGTTAAAGAATATTTTTTAAGCTCAGGCTTGGTTAGGAGTGCCAAAGCAAAGGTCAAGAATGTCATTTCCCCAATCAGTATTCCTTACTAGGGGCTGTGTGCATATGTCAGGTTAAAACAGAATAATAAGTGATGCTAAATCAAGGAGAAAAGTCACTGATTCACATTGATTGTGGATGACCATCTGATGCCAATATTTTGAGCTTATCAGTTTAAAAAAATCTACAAAGATCCCATGTTCTGTGTTTACCTTTAAAAAGAACTGAAACCTTAATTAATCCATAAAAACAAGATGACTTGATATTATTCAAGAGGTTTGTTTATATTTTTAGACAGTCTAGATGCAACAAAGCTTTAACAAAGTGTTTAAAAAAAACTATCATGGAAGATCAATCTCAAAACAATAATATATAATATTTCAAAATAATGGAGTAGGGGCTGCACGGTGGCGCAGTGACTAGCGCTCCTGCCTCACAGCAAGAAGGTTCCCGGTTCAAGTCCTGGCTGGAGGACCTTTCTGTGTGGAGTTTGCATGTTCTCCCCGTGCATGCGTGGGTTTTCTCCGGGTACTCCGGCTTCCTCCCACCGTCCAAAAACATGCTTCACAGGTTAATTGGTTACTCTAAATTGACCCTAGGTGTGAATGTGAGTGTGCATGGGTGTGTGATTGTGGCCCCTGCGACAGACTGGCGACCAGTCCAGGGGTGTACCCTGCCTTCGCCCAGGAGTAGCCGGGTTAGGCTCCGGCAACCCCGTGACCTCGAAAGGGATAAAGCGGATTGGAAAATGAAAAATTGATAAGGTGTTTTTCTTTTTGTTTGCAACATCACTAATGAAATCTTATCACAAAATGTTATCGCAATAGATCAGTGATTTCCATCTATGCATGGAAGGCACTCAACTGAACTCCTGACAAAAATTAAAGATCACATATTTTCCTGTTTTGGTGCACTAGACAGTAAGCATTAACTTGTTTTTGATCATTAATATACCCTGTTAGAACAATCTCTGTTTCATACTGTGCATGAGAATTACTCTCACTGCTGTCCCAGTGTGCCCTCCATTAGTCTAAATGTGAGGATGTGACAGTATCAGACCACTACGATCTATTGCTGGTAAAAATAGATGGTGATACAGCTGTAAGCCTGCGCAGACTGCCACTAACACATTTCGTCTGTAGTCACACTATCTGTCTGCAGCGCTGAGGGGCACAGGACGCTGCGACTATGAATCATTCTTTTACTTTCTGGGTTGAAAACAATTAATGAACACAAGAAAGCCATTTGGTAAACTGTAAATGTACACAACCTTCAGTGTGAGCGGTGAATCACTGCCATTGACTGGTAGGCGATCAGTGAGTTTGTAGTACTGTGTAAAATGTGTCGTCATTCAAGCAGCTGTCTGTTTCCTAAATGTCATGTCACAATAAAAACCATTATTTACACAAAGGAGATCAGTTGGAATATACAGTAGCTTCCAAAAGTATTCATACCCCTTGAGCTTCTCCACATTTTCCCACATTATAACCACAAACATAACTTTATTTTATTTTTATTTATTTTTTTAATTTATTTTTAATTTATTTTTATAAGTTTTACATTTATTTATTTTATTGGAATTTTATGTGAAAGACCAACACAAGTGGCACACAATTGTAAAGTGGTAAGAACATTTTACAAGAGGTAATTTTTTTTTTTTTTTTTTTTTTTTACAAATCAAAATCTGAAAAGTGCAGTGTGCAAAAGTATTTAGCCCCCCTGAGTCACTATTTTGTGGAAGCCCCTGCAATTACAGCTGCAGATCTTTTGGGGTTTGTCTTTAACAGCTTTGCACATCTAGAGACTGAAATCTTTGCCCATTTTTCTTTGCAAAACAATTCCAGCTGAGTCAGATTAGATTGAGAGCGTT